>JAQFVV010000274.1:803349-1307788 GCA_028023455.1 Epiperipatus broadwayi
TTAAATGAGAAGGCACTAGATGGGGATTTTATGCACAAACCTTCTGGCATCCAGTGATTACTCTGGATTGCATTGACTACTGTATGGATAGTTTTGCCTGTTTTAATAAACTATTTACTAATTAAATTAATGAAATTATTATAAAGCAAGTTAAAAATGTAAACAATTATATCTTGAATGCAATTATTATCATCAGTTTCAACCATTATCGATCCACTGCAAGATGAAGATCTATCCAAGTTCAATCCACTTTTTCCCTTCTCTAGTCTCCCTTCTCCACATCACTCTAAACTTCTTAATTTCATCCATTCATCTAGCACGTGGTCTCTTTCTAGGTCTTTTACAATCTCTTGAAATCCAGTTTAAGATTTCAACTGCCCATCTATTGCCATCTCTTTTAGCAATATAGCCCACATGCTTACATAAAATTGTAATAAAACAGATTGATGTTGGAGACTATAATATATGATCAACTGAGATCATTAGACAGACTGAATAATCTGAATTCAAACAATTCTTTGAAATTTATTTTATAAATATTAAACGTTTGCTATAACTTATTGCCATTTGTCATAAAATAATGCGATTTAAGCAATTCAAGTGTGTGGATTTGTCTGTTGCTTATTTGCAGAGACAATAAGCGTGAGATGTGCATATATTTAATGTGATTTTTACATATAATCAAAATTAGTTCCAGACATGAATATGTTATTAAAAGTTTGTAATAAGGATTCTATCAATACGTGTGGTTTACACTGCTCTGTCTTGAATATACAGATGCAGACATATAGTATTCTACTCCTATACTCAATACATATAGAGGCAGAGGTGATATTCCTGATTTCATGCTAAATAAACATGAATGCATATGTGGTTTTCCTGTTCTCATGTTAAATAATGATGGGCATTACCCACAATTTATATTTTGATATTCCAAATATGTTATAGTTGCAGAGGAAGTAAAATATACAATTAGTTCATTACGTATTCATGTATATTGTTATAATGATAGTTTATAGAAATACATATTTAAGCATACACATAAATTGCAAACAAATTTACATGAAATTGTTATAACCTCCTACTGACAAGTAGCCCAAATCACATCTGCCTGATAGTACTTTAAATGTTGTGATTTTAGTAAATGTGTTTTCTCATGCAGGTCACATCTTTACTACTTTATGGAAAACAACATGCGATATAGAATAATACGTCCAGTAAGAACTGTCTCACCACATTCCCTTGTGTTTAACTTGAAAAAATGATGGTGGCTTCAAATGTATCAAACATCTAGACCAACATATACAATACCGACATGCTGCTTTGAATTACAAAATAGTTATCAAGCCAATTTAAATTCACAGCTTCATTCATCTTGGGTCAGATACTCCATATTCTCATAGACTTGCTTGGCTTAAGGCCTTCTTGCATTATAATCAATATCTATGCAAGTACAAATCAGATAGGAAAGACAATGTCAGCATTTATCAAAACTGTATAGCATCGGATACAAGTTCTCATTGCTCCTGCAAACCATTAGGAATTTTTATAATAAAATACGACATTCCTTTTCTATTCCCGATGCAAAACCTTGGATCTCCATTCCCTATACACCTCCCGTAACCCATCACACCATTAAAATTATTAACACTACATATCAAATAGCTCTGTTCTCTGCGTCCTTCCCCCATTGCCTTCTGAACAACTATAAGGATGACTTGCCTTCCAAACTTTGCTCCTAAATCATTTACAAGATCATATGCTATGATGCTTGTCCTTCTGCCTATTATGGTGAATCTCAGGCAAAGTTATCCACATGCATAACTCAACGTTTCTCTATACAACAAAGCTGGTACAAACACAGAAACATGCTCTATATTTTTCGAACATTTCTCTGCAACTGACCATTCTTTTGTCCCCACCACCATTGATATTGTCTGTACTGAGCACAATGATGTAAAGTGAAAGACTAAGGTGGTGTGGCATATATCAAGTGTCAAACATGCCATCAATAGGAAGGAATCATTGCATTCCCATCTTAAAGAAATGGCGTATTCACAATACATAGTTTCATATGTAAATTTATGTAAACTAATACAAATCATCTATATCCACACACATTCTCTCTTTACAGTTGTTTCTACATACATGACATATTAGTCAAGAGCTAGCTAAGCTTAGTTGTTTAAAATTACTTTTTTTAAAGCTTTTCTCCGTGCGTGATCATAAAGCTCTCTGTTATCATTATATAATAATTTTATTATTGATAATAAAAATTAATATGATTGCATATAACATGTATAATATCAAAAAATATTCTGCTTGCATAGTTTACAATTCCATGCATGTTCTATCATTGATTTTAAACCCTATCTAAGGATTTAATTTTTATTCAAAGGTAAATAAATATTAATGAACTAAGTGTGCATTCAGGTACATGTGATACATTTAATCCGTAACATTTTAGAAATAAACGATTAAACTACAGGACTATTAGATATAAGAGCAAAATCATTTATGATTACGTTTATTCGATTGCTAATTAAATTACATCAGAAGCACTCCGCCCACTAAATAGTTTATTTCTGCCAATTTTGGTGCAACCTATGGCAAATTAATTATTGATATATATTATCCAGTTCACGTGTTAATAAACATCTTAACTGATATAGCTTTACTTCTCACTATATGTAAAATATATAATTGTTAATTAGAGAAGATATTAATTAGTATTAAAGTTTATTTTCTCTAATTAACAATTATATATCTTAACTGAATAATTTTGCTGTCAGATTGGCTTTTAATGAATATCCATTTATCTGACCATTATAATAGGGAGAAAGGATGAAATTAGGTTAATTAGTTAAGTTAGGTTGAGTGGAGTTATTTTAGATTGGTTAAGGTGAATTAGGTAGGGTAGAGTGAAGCACATTTGTTAATAGTCAAATGTGCAAAAATATTGATAGATTCATAGACAAACAGATATTAAGACAGATAGACAGAGATAGATAAATAATTGAAGTGCTAAATATACATTGTGACAGAATAAATATATAAACTGCTGTGGCATTGAACCTGCATATTCTCTAGTTGGAAAACATAAGTTGATAATGATGAGCATTATGCAAGCTAGATGTTTTATTTACAACTATATGGATGTCACTTATTTAATCAGTTACAATGTCCATATGGCCTGTAGTAAATGTGCATGTACATGACCTCAGTATTCCGAGTATTATATTATACTATTAATTTAAGAGTAACACATGAATAGATGCAACAACCCCAATACAACACCCATTACTGACAAATTTGCATTAACTTCAAGATAAAGTAGAGGTGTAAATAAAATTTAGAGCCAAGAATACCATGGCAATTAATAACAAGGTTAATTTTATTATACAAAATATACACTATGACTTTTATAATTAAAATATTAAATAAATAATTACAATAAAAATAAAGTAATAATTACATACTACTCTCTTTTCAGTAATATATATATATATATATATATAATAAGATAAATAATCACCAATATATGTATTTCATGCTAAGCCAGCACTTATCAGTTGGTCCAGATTATCATCTCCTACACTTATAATATATATATATATATATATATATATATATATATATATATTATAAGTGTAGGAGATGATAATCTGGACCAACTGATATATATATATATATATATATTATAAGTGTAGGAGATGATAATCTGGACCAACTGATAAGTGCTGGCTTAGCATGAAATACATATATTGGTGATTATTTATCTTTTCTGCATGTGTGTGGTCATATGTAGCAGTAGTTTGAGATAGTGTGGATAGTAAAGTGGCTTGAAAGTCTGAGTTCAAATCCCCTATATATATATTTAAACATATGTAATATAATAAAACAACATTATTTTAAAGCCTTTTATTATGATTTATTATTACATAATAATATGCAATAATCAAACATTTATTTACCATTTACAATTTAAATTATTTTTAATTTGGATGTTAAAATCTGGAAATGGAGCACTATATCTCATCAAGTATTAATAATATTTAACTCTCTCACATGTCATAAAGTTAAAAAATGTATGTCTTCACTCTGCTTCAAACTAAAAAAAATACTTCACGTATAGCAATACTGTAATCATAGTCATTTATTAAATATTTTATATCTGTATCATATTAATAAGAATACAAATTTAACTCAAATATCCATACCGCAACTTGATTTGATAATAGATTCACGTATGCATATGTCAGACATTAATTAAATACATTTTTTAAAATAAAAAATAATATTTGTTAAATAAATGGGTTATTACTATTATATTTTTATCTAGAATACTTTAGGCAATTAGATTTTTTAATAAAGTAAACATAAAATAATATTACCATTTTTGTAATTTATTTTAACCTGAATGATGTGATGTTGAACAAGAACTATCAATTGCCCTTACTTGTTTTATTGGGCTTCCTGAGGAATCCATATCAAAGCTAGAAATGTGATAATTGAATGTGATTATTATTATAAATCATTACATTTGAATATCTGACTTTTTTGAATAATTTTTTATATTGTTTTTGCTTCTTAGTAGATTGAAAAATATAAATTATAAGATATCCAATAATTTCGAAGAGATATTTTGTTATACAATTCATTTATTTCATGCTATGATTTCCATGCTATAATTTTTTATTTAATTATTTCAAAAAATAGTAGAAAATGAGAGAAAACCTCTCCCTTAATGTTCTTGTTGATTGATTTCTAATTTTTTAAATTATATGATTATTCCATTCAGTTTGAAAATCAGAAGATTTAAAGATACATATCACTGAATTCAATGTCTGCTTCCTATCTTAATTTGATTCAAACGTCACACTCTTTTACCGATAAGGTAATTACTTCAAATAACTTTTTATTGATTTTACAAATTGTAATAATAATATTAATTAATAAACCAGAATAATAAACATATTACTTTAAATTATTTATTCTGAATATCATCTATTAATAATATTAAATTTTATATAAAATATTTCAATATTGATGTGTGAAATTTTATTTATTCATTTATTTATTTATTATTGTATGCATTACATACATCATATATTGTCGGGTTGCTTATCTAAAGGCAACACAAATTATAACACTTTATTAACCATAGTTTATAAATCTCTTAAAATTAATAGAGCTTTTGTTTTGTCTTTTTATACTTTTTTTAAATACACCTGGGTCTCGTTTTATGCGATAATAGGTTCCTCAGAAAATGCGCACAAAAATAGATTTAACTTATCTTAAAAAATGGGGGATATGGACTGTAATTTTCCAAAAATCGCATAAAAGCAAAGCAACAACGTAAAATTACTTTAAAATTCACATAAAAAATAAAATAAATAAACTATGACTAATAAAAAGTTTCAAATTTGAAAAAAATTGATATAAGACAAACTTTTTTTTATTAACTACAGTATTTAATTTTATTCAAAACAATATATTTTTATGTGTAATTTACATTTTTTCATAAATGTACGGTATTTTAATTATTATCGCTATTTGAGACATCAGATTCGTCATGGTGTGATGTGATATGAGGTACTGTAGCTTCTCCTTAAACGAAGTCAAGAGGAAATACAACTAAAACATTTTCCAATCACTGCTGATCCTTCTCATTTCAATAAGTGATTTAAAATTGAAATTTTTGTTTACAAAGAAATTCATTTTCTTGGGTGTTTTTTCTCTCCGTTAGAATAAACTAAAAGGTTAAAATAAACATAAGAACTTAGACTTACGATAATAAAAAGACAATGACTCACCACTGTTGGGCAAAATTTAATTAGAACTAACAATTAAAAATTAAATTCTTATTTTTGTCTTTAATTTTTTAATTTTCAATTCCGTTTAAAAATCAAATTTCATCGTTTCATATAACCTTAACGTTACATAATTTTTAAATTGTTAATTACAATTAAATATCAGACTTTAATTGTCAAATTTAATTCTGCCCACCACTGTTACTCACCTTTTGAAAAAAAATTTGCGGACACTAAATGATTAATTGATTACGTACTCTTTTTATAAAAAGCAAAAATAGAATGTGATTTAAAATGCAAAAATAACAACATACATAATATTTTTCATCTATAACATTTGAACAGATTTACATTATAGTCTTGTAAAATTTATTACTTGTGGACACTAAATCATTAATTGATTACGTACTCTTTTTTTAAAAAGCAAAAATAGAACGTGATTTAAAATGCAAAAACAGCAACATATATAGTATAGTCATGTATAACGTTTGAACAGATTTACATTATAATCTTGTAAAATTTAATATGTGTATATAAAATGGGGAAATTCTGATTTTAAGTGAATTATGAACTTCTTTATTGCATAAAATCTATTACCGTACTATAATAAAGCATTGAAAATATTGAAATTATTAGATGGAAGTCGAACTCCGATAATGCACTATTACTTTAAATATGACATGAGTGCGTGAAATTTATAATATTTAAAGTAATAGCGCATTATCGGAGCTCGACTTCTGATCTAATAGTTTTTATCGCATAAAAGAAAAACGCATACAAAAATATTAAGAAGAAACATGAATCACATAACTTCAAAATCACATTAAATAAATCCGCATAAAATAAGATCCGGGTGTACCATCTTTATTCTACATTTGACTGTCATTGTTACAATATATATATATACACATATCAAAAGCTTAAGTTTGAATAAACTCATTTTTATATGTACACACCTTTATGAACTAGCAATATCTGTGACTTTGAACAAAATAATAAATCACAATATGTACTTGTTTCTGTCACTTCAATATTTACCTCTTATTTAAAAGAAATAATAATATGTGAGATATCAATAGCAATATTTAAACTTAAGAGCATGCAAATATATAAGTCATGTGACATCTGACTTTTTATTATTAATAGCAATATTGTAAAAATTAACTTTTCATGACCAGTTACATTATTGAATAATCAACTTTTATTATTTTATTTTAAATATCTTTCTCACATGATAAACTATAACAGTAATATCACACAAAAAGTTAATTTTTCACTATCAATTACACTACTGAATAATTAACATTCAATATTTTATTTTAAATATACTTCTCATGTGATAAACTAATTAATATTATTAATTATTAACATACACTCTGATATACTTAATATGTCCAAAACATATCAAAACACAAAAAACATGTAATAAAGTTGATTATTTAAAATAATAATCATTTTGAAATAATAATTACTTTCATAGGATTTGTTTCTGGCATGCTAATTAGAAGTTATAATATATTTAAATATGCAATCTTTTTATCAAGAGTTTCATTATTATTAAATTTTACTCTGTTGATCAAAATGAGACATTTTT
This sequence comes from Epiperipatus broadwayi, assembly GCA_028023455.1. Lineage (NCBI taxonomy): Eukaryota > Metazoa > Onychophora > Udeonychophora > Euonychophora > Peripatidae > Epiperipatus > Epiperipatus broadwayi. The sequence continues at coordinate 810,757 of JAQFVV010000274.1, forward strand.
AATTTAAATACACATGGGTCTCATTTTATGCAGTAGATAGGTTCCTCAGAAAATGCGCACAAAAGAAATCAAACAAAAATAAATGTAACTTACCTTGAAAAATGGGGGATAGGTTCTGTGATTTTCAGAAATTGGCATAAAAGCAAAGCAAAAAGGAAAAATTACTTTAAAATTCGCATTAAAAAATAAGGAAATAAAGAATGACTAATAAAAAATTTCAAATATTTGAAAAAAATTAATACAACACAAACTTTTTTTACTTTTTTTATTAACTATAGTATTTAATTTTACATTTTTCATACATATTTTAATCATTACCACTATTTGACAATATGCATTCATTTGTGAACTAGTAAGAAATCAGATTCCTGATGCGATCTACAACTAGTGCCACTTTTGTGCTGTGTTAATGGTTTTCTGTTTCAATATTTAAAAAATGAAATCGCAATCACAACAAATAGCTTATACATTATCATTAGAAAGATTATTTTCAGGTTATAAAATCAATAAAATCTTCGTTATTATTTATTTTAAAAATCTAAAAAAATATTTATTTCTGTTAATATCTAACAAAATATGTTTTAAAAGTTTAAAATTTTTGAATATTTATTGCGATATTTTTATACATACATATAAATCTATTATTATTATTTACTCATTAGTATAAGTAGGTTATTTACATAGAAGCTAAGATTCTAAATACAGCTTCAGGCTATATTCACATTAGCTGCTAATGTAATGTTATATTTTTGAAAACAAAAAAAGAGTATTTGAAGTCAAAATAAGTAATTAATAATTTAAATTTCTTGATATGTAATAAATATAGTGAAATATGAAAGATATTAAGAAGAAACAAGAATCGTGTATCTTCAAAATCACATTAAAATAATCCACATAAAACAAGACTCAGGTGTAATTACATGTAATACTCATTTATATATGGTCATTAAGTTTTAAGAGATACAGTTCCTAGAATTCTATTTGTAATACATATGTATTTGTTTTGCAGTACATATATTTATCTAGCTATCTTTTGAAGAGAATCATACATTTCTAACTTAACTAATATATATCATTATGTTAATATATAAGGAGTGGAGATAAATCTTCTAATGATATCCCAGTATATGGTTAAAATTCCATAAAATTTATAAAATAGTTGATTTTTTTATTCCCTAACATAATTGCCTAACTATTAATTCATTTTCATGATTGTGTATGGTTTAATTAATAAACTTCATTAATAAATATTATTATTGACAATGGCAATAATTGTAATAAATGAGCCCAAGTAAAAGTTTCTGATATTCTCTCTACGTTGTCTAAAGGGCCCTCTCTGAATCAAAGCACATATTTTATAATAACATACTTTAGCTATTCATTATAAAAATTGTAAGACGTTAACATATATTGTATATATAAAAGTTAATAAATTGTATATATAAAAGTTAATAAATAATTCATAGAATAGTCAGCTTTTTTTAATTATTGTAATTAGATATTTTTTATTGCTACATTTATTTTTTCAATTTCTTACATAAATCAAATTTAAATATCATAAAGCAAAAACTCATAGCATATATATAAACACTTAAACAATCCCATTATCAATAACAGTTAGCAATTTGAAACACTTGTCAAGGCAATAATCCCACTCTTATTAATGGTCCAATATATTTATATAAACACAAAAGATTGCAACTTGACCACAGAAATTGAAATTATTGATACAAAAACGTCTAAGTAAACCACCTTAAAAAGAAAGAATAGGTATTGAGCTGGTATTTTTCTGCCAGTTCATATTCATAAATATATATATTACTAAAATCATGTGTATATTATTTTATAGTAAAACTTATATTTTTATATTAAAAATAAATAATAAAACTTATTTTTGAATTAAAAGTTTTGAAATCAATTAAATAGATCTTGCATGTTTTTTAATAAAAGTTTGTCTTTTGTTTTATTTCGAGTTCTTAGAAATTCTTAAAGATAAAAGAGGATAGAAAGTACAGTATAGAATTTTTCTGCAATTAGCTCTATTGTTGAAACTTTAATAGGTATTTTTGTGCTATTTTTTACACTCATCAGTTTGGAATGTTTTCTCAGGATTATAAGTAACATTGAAAAAAAACTAAATTACGGGATTGTCTTTTGTTTGAAATTAATTGGAATTTTGCCGAAGTTAATGACTGTTCTGTTGATTTTGATTTGGGTCTGACTCTTCCACAATTTAAAACTTGCAAAGTAAAATTAAAAGATAAAAAATGTAGAGAATATGTTGAGTGACTAGAGGTATCTTTGAGGACCTTCTCTTTCTGTTACCACCTGGAACTGCCATTGGAAATTCCGACCTTCTATAGAGACATGTAGAGCTAGCTGAGAAAATTGAATTAACCTGGAAATCTATGACAAACTATGACAAGCATAAGGATGAAATGCTTATCCCACAGGACCATTACTGATCGATCAGGATAGCTATAAACTGTTACTGAGTGAACTTTGATTTTATTTTGCGATATATATATAAAATACATATTTTGCGGGTTCATCCGTGTTAAAAACTTTTAATACCAATACACTGACGTTTCGACTTGGCTTGTGTGACCAAGTCGAAACGTCAGTGTATTGGTATTAAAAGTTTTTAACACGGATGAACCCGCAAAATATGTATTTTATATATTTAACCCGTGCAAATCTTCGTTTTAACATATATATTGTGACAGATATACTGTCTTTCATATATTTATGCAAAAGATCCCCCCCCCCATTCAAAAATGTCTAGTGTGATTCAGTCTAATTGGAAACACAATAAAGTTGTGATTCGTTAAAAATGAAAAATAAAATCATAATTTTGATTTTTAGTATTGATGGATTTAAATAGAATGTTATATCGTCTTATTTTATTTTTTTTTTTTTTATCTGTCTCAATAAAAAAAAAAAAGAAAGAAATTAATTATCCAATCATTAAAAAGAAAGAAAAAGGATACTTGAGTTAAACTGAGGCAGTATTCAAATTAGACACGTCGTTGAAGAAAGAAGAAATTTTTTTTTCTCTCTATCGTCTTACACAGAGGGCTTTAACAAAACGTGAAAATAAAAATAAAAAGTTTTACTAGAGAAATTATAATGAAACTGGAATAAATTAAGAGCTTCACTCTCTCCATGCTGTGCCATGACTTTCCATTAATAAAATAACCTGCCTTCGTTTGAATAAAATGGACCGTAAAACTGGAAGGTAATTTTTATAAAATACTAAAACATAATAATCAAATATTACAAAGTGAATTTTTCGAACTAATTGCGTAGAATTTGTTCAATAAATATTAAGACATAAACCTTTATTATACTTTTATGTTTGACCGAATTATAGATGTTGACTGCTTATAAGGTTCTTCCTGAATGAATTATTGTATAAAATATAAATGCTTCAATTATCAAATGATAAATACTCTATAAATCATAGATATTTAATTGCTTCTAAACTCATTGTAGTGTAATGAAGTTTATGTGTAAGAATATGCTTCTACATTTGGCTAAAATATAAATGCCTCAATTATCAAATGATAAATACTCTATAAATCATAAATATTTAACTGCTTCTAAACTTATTATAATGTAATAAAGTTTATGTGTAAGAATATGCTTCTACATTTGGCTAAAATATAAATGCTTCAATTATCAAGTGATAAATATTCCATAAATCATAGATATTTAACTGCTTTTAAACTCATTGTAATGTAATAAAGTTTATGTGTAAGAATATGCTTCTACATTTGGCTAAAATATAAATGCCTCAATTATCAAATGATAAATACTCTATAAATCATAAATATTTAACTGCTTCTAAACTTATTATAATGTAATAAAGTTTATGTGTAAGAATATGCTTCTACATTTGGCTAAAATATAAATGCTTCAATTATCAAGTGATAAATATTCCATAAATCATAGATATTTAACTGCTTTTAAACTCATTGTAATGTAATAAAGTTTATGTGTGAGAATATGCTTCTACATTTGGCTAAAATATAAATGCCTCAATTATCAAATGATAAGATACTCTATAAATCATAAATACTTATCTGCTTCTAAATTTACTATAATGTCACAAAGATTATGTGTAAAAATATACTTCCATACTTGGCTAGAGTATGAATGTTTTAATTATCAAATGATAAGATAACGAAATGTTATATAAATCATAAATGTTTAATTACTACCAAATCTCTTCTCACAAAGGAATTAATGAACTATCATTGAATTAGGATATTCATAATTTTCTTCTCTCAAGTGAATTCAAAATGAACTATTAAATGAATTCGGAATGAATTATTGTTAAATCAGAATAATCCCAAGCTTTTTCCCATAAAAGAATTAATGAACTATCATTGAATTAGGATATTCATAATTTTCTTCTCTCAAGTGAAGTCAAAATGAACTATTAAATGAATTCGGAATGAATTATTGTTAAATCAGAATAATCCCAAGCTTTTCCCATAAAAGAATTAATGAACTATCATTGAATTAGGATATTCATAATTTTCTTCTCTCAAGTGAATTCAAAATAAACTATTAAGTGAATTTGGAATGAATTATTGTTAAACCAGAATGATCCCAAGCTTTTCCCATAAAAGAATTAATGAACTATCATTGAATTAGGATATTCATAATTTTCTTCTCTCAAGTGAATTCAAGATGAACTATTAAATGAATTCGGAATGAATTATTGTTAAACCAGAATAATCCCAAGCTTTTCCCATAAAAGAATTAATGAACTATCATTGAATTAGGATATTCATAATTTTCTTCTCTCAAGTGAATTTAAAATGAATTATTAAATGAATTCGAAATGAATTATTACTAAACCAGAATGTTTACAAGTTTATTCTCATAGAGGAATTAATGAACTATTGTTGAAATTGCAAATTGATTGTTATCTAATAAATTTTTGTTACTCAAAATTAAATTGGTTGTCCATTTATCCCATTCTATTTTGTTTATCTACCACATCACTCACCAATTATAGCATTGATTCATGAGAATCTCATGTTCTCTGAGCTACGTCTGACATAACTTGACCTAGGCCAGTCAGGTTGTAGTGAGATGGAACTCTAATGGCGCTGTTTGGAAAACCAAACATATAAATGTTTAGATGTTCCCAGTCTCTATTGTACTACATCCTCTGATGAGCAGGAAATATTGTTGTAGGTGCCATTAACATCTGCACTAGGAATGTCAATTGATAATTCCTTCCTACAGCATGCTCATCAGAAAATTGTTACAACTGAGGTAATAAAACGGTTGTATGGCGGTCCGGTTACATTTGGCGTCCAACTGTGAGGCTTTACCTGGATAAACTATTTTTAGTTCTCCGGTTACATTTGGCGTCCAACTGTGAGGCTTTACCTGGATAAACTATTTTTAGTTCTCCGGTTACATTTGTCTTTCAACTGTGAGGTTTTATTCAGCTAGCCTAACCATAGGCACTTATTACATTGCCACCTTACTGTGAAGTCCGATCTAGCTAGCCTACTAATAAGCATAAGCAGATCACGATTCTGTGATATGAACAGTGCATATGATGTGGTGATGTAAGTTGTTCAGGAAGGATAAAGAAATAAAAGTTTAAAAGAAAGGCAAAACAAAAATGAATGGCATAAAGAATGAAACAGGCATTTCAAAGAAGATGGAGTAGGGTCATGGTGTGGATGGAGAGAGAAGCTTACTAAGTCAGAAAACAAAGGAAAAATGGTGAACATAGAAACTCAGGAAACAAAAAAGAAAGCCATGTTAAAGCAGCTATTCGATATGATCAAAGAACGAATAGAAGAAGATGAGAAACAAAGGAAAAAAGAGGACAAACAAAGAGAAGAAGATATCAAATGGAGAGAAGAAGATAAAAAGAAAAGAGATAAACAAAGAGAAGAAGATAAAAAGAAAAGAGACAAACAAAGAGAAGAAGATAAAAAGAAAAGAGACAAACAAAGAGAAGAAGATATCAAACAGAGAGAAGAAGATAAAAAACAAATTATGGAAGCAGTGGAAAAACAGAATGAAAAGTTCAACCAGTTAATGAAAAAAATAACTCAGTCTAAAAAATTGGATGAGGAAGAGACTTTGGAATTTCCAACCAAAGATATTTTAAAGGAATCACAAATTGAATATCCTATTACTGATGAAGCAAAATTTGAGATTGTTAAAAAGGAAGAAATTGAAATTACAAAGAGTGATCTTGAAATTGTCAGTCTACCTTCAGGAAAACTTCTGATTGTGGAATATACCTCTAAAATTGAAAATAAAGAAACAGTATATACAGAAGCTGAGAATGAAATTGTATCAAATACAGTAAAAGAGTTTCAAATGGATGAAAATGAATCTAATAAAGCAAAATTAAAATCTTCTGATCTTCAAGAAGATGAAAAACGTGAAAATGAACATAATCAAAATATAACAAAGGAACTGTCCAATATAGAAGAAAATGTTTCAGAAAAATTGTCTGATATATGCTATGAAATAGTAAAGGAGATAGAGAAAGAAACCATAAAATGGAAAGAAAAGTGTGTTAGTCCTCAGCCATATGTAAAAATTATAAACAAAAGCTTAATAAACTCAAATCAAAAATTGAGTACAGAAAAAAAATATATAAAGACAGTTATTAAAAATATAGTTGCTTACGCAGGAAAAGACACCAAAAGGGAATCTGAAAACTCAGGATTTATAAGTGTGAAAAAAATTAAGCAACAAGAAACTTTTATAAATACTAAAAGAATAATTATTATGGCAGAAGAACCATTTAAAAATAAACTTTTATGTAAAAATGAAATACCACCATGGAAGAGGAACAGGAGAAAATTCACAGATGGCAAAAATGAAATACCACCATGGAAGAGGAGTAGGAGAAAATTCACAGATGGTGTTCATGGTCCATATCGGACGCGTATAATTAGAAGATCAAACAGTAACAAGGATCTCCAAAGAGAATACAGAAGTGAAGAAGCAAGACACCACAGTAATGTTGAACATGATAAATTTTCAACAAAGAGACGATCCAGAAGTATGTCACCTCATAATATAAAAGAGGACTATAGGAGAACTGATCATGATCCTCAGTCTCTCCAAACCAGGTTGCAGTTATAATTCAGAATAAAATAGAGATAGCTGATGGGAAAAGTTTGTGAGTGTGATGTAGTGATGCATGAACTTGTGTTTTTCATGTTGAGATGGTGGATGATTGAGCAGAGCTGCTTGGATGCATTGTGTTATGATGCTCCGAAGTATATGCTCGGCACTATCCCGACCTGGATGTTGTGCTCCAAGAGTAGTCCAGCAGTGCGTATATATAGGTCTCATGGATAGGCCTTGGTCTCATGGATAGGCCAAATGATAGCCCCTAAGACTCACCGAAGCTGAGCAGGGTTGGCTGAGTGCCAAATTGATTTTTTTTCTCTGGCTCCTACTCTTGATTGGATGATGCTTCTAGGTACAAGAGAGGTAGTGCTTAAAAATGAGATATTTTCTCGTGACGTCATGAGGCGGTGTGTGCTGGTGGTTTGTGCTTGGCCGTCTACTTATCCTGGCATTGGAGGCTATGGTTCATGTATTCACTTTTCCAGCTCATCTTACCCATTCATCAGCATATCTAAAACCAGTATTGAGAAATAATGTGTATAGTATATGGAATGAAATCGTACTTCCAGGCGATTTCATCCCAAAAGTTGGTGAGGGGTAATGTGACAGATATACTGTCTTTCATATATTTATGCAAAAGATCCCCCCCCCATTCAAAAATGTCTAGCGTGATTCAGTCTAATTGGAAACACAATAAAGTTGTGATTCGTTAAAAATGAAAAATAAAATCATAATTTTGATTTTTAGTATTGATGGATTTAAATAGAATGTTATATCGTCTTATTTATTTTTTTTTTTTTTTATCTGTCTCAATAAAAAAAAAAAAGAAAGAAATTAATTATCCAATCATTAAAAAGAAAGAAAAAGGATACTTGAGTTAAACTGAGGCAGTATTCAAATTAGACACGTCGTTGAAGAAAGAAGAAATTTTTTTTTCTCTCTATCGTCTTACACAGAGGGCTTTAACAAAACGTGAAAATAAAAATAAAAAGTTTTACTAGAGAAATTATAATGAAACTGGAATAAATTAAGAGCTTCACTCTCTCCATGCTGTGCCATGACTTTCCATTAATAAAATAACCTGCCTTCGTTTGAATAAAATGGACCGTAAAACTGGAAGGTAATTTTTATAAAATACTAAAACATAATAATCAAATATTACAAAGTGAATTTTTCGAACTAATTGCGTAGAATTTGTTCAATAAATATTAAGACATCTTTATTATACTTTTATGTTTGACAGATCGGAAGAGCACACGTGTAAGGTATCAAATGATAAATACTCTATAAATCATAGATATTTAATTGCTTCTAAACTCATTGTAGTGTAATGAAGTTTATGTGTAAGAATATGCTTCTACATTTGGCTAAAATATAAATGCTTCAATTATCAAATGATAAATACTCTATAAATCATAGATATTTAACTGCTTCTAAACTCATTGTAATGTAATGAAGTTTATGTGTAAGAATATGCTTCTACATTTGGCTAAAATATAAATGCCTCAATTATCAAATGATAAATACTCTATAAATCATAGATATTTAACTGCTTCTAAACTCATTGTAATGTAATAAAGTTTATGTGTAAGAATATGCTTCTACATTTGGCTAAAATATAAATGCTTCAATTATCAAATGATAAATACTCTATAAATCATAGATATTTAATTGCTTCTAAACTTATTATAATGTAATGAAGTTTATGTGTAAGAATATGCTTCTACATTTGGCTAAAATATAAATGCCTCAATTATCAAATGATAAATACTCTATAAATCATAAATATTTAACTGCTTTTAAACTCATTGTAATGTAATAAAGTTTATGTGTGAGGATATGCTTCTACATTTGGCTAAAATATAAATGCCTCAATTATCAAATGATAAGATACTCTATAAATCATAAATACTTATCTGCTTCTAAATTTACTATAATGTCACAAAGATTATGTGTAAAAATATACTTCCATACTTGGCTAGAGTATGAATGTTTTAATTATCAAATGATAAGATAACGAAATGTTATATAAATCATAAATGTTTAATTACTACCAAATTTCTTCTCACAAAAGAATTAATGAACTATCATTGAATTAGGATATTCATAATTTTCTTCTCTCAAGTGAATTCAAAATGAACTATTAAGTGAATTCGGAATGAATTATTGTTAAACCAGAATGATCCCAAGCTTTTCCCATAAAAGAATTAATGAACTATCATTGAATTAGGATATTCATAATTTTCTTCTCTCAAGTGAATTCAAAATGAACTATTAAATGAATTCGGAATGAATTATTGTTAAACCAGAATAATCCCAAGCTTTTTCCCATAAAAGAATTAATGAACTATCATTGAATTAGGATATTCATAATTTTCTTCTCTCAAGTGAATTCAAAATGAACTATTAAGTGAATTTGGAATGAATTATTGTTAAACCAGAATGATCCCAAGCTTTTCCCATAAAAGAATTAATGAACTATCATTGAATTAGGATATTCATAATTTTCTTCTCTCAAGTGAATTCAAAATGAACTATTAAATGAATTCGGAATGAATTATTGTTAAACCAGAATAATCCCAAGCTTTTCCCATAAAAGAATTAATGAACTATCATTGAATTAGGATATTCATAATTTTCTTCTCTCAAGTGAATTTAAAATGAACTATTAAATGAATTCGGAATGAATTATTACTAAACCAGAATGTTTACAAGTTTATTCTCATAGAGGAATTAATGAACTATTGTTGAAATTGCAAATTGATTGTTATCTAATAAATTTTTTTGTTACTCAAAATTAAATTGGTTGTCCATTTATCCCATTCTATTTTGTTTATCTATCACATCACTCACCAATTATAGCATTGATTCATGAGAATCTCATGTTCTCTGAGCTACGTCTGACATAACTTGACCTAGGCCAGTCAGGTTGTAGTGAGATGGAACTCTAATGGCGCTGTTTGGAAAACCAAACATATAAATGTTTAGATGTTCCCAGTCTCTATTGTACTACATCCTCTGATGAGCAGGAAATATTGTTGTAGGTGCCATTAACATCTGCACTAGGAATGTCAATTGATAATTCCTTCCTACAGCATGCTCATCAGAAAATTGTTACGACTGACGTAATAAAACGGTTGTATGGTGGTCCGGTTACAATATATATATATATATATACACACACACTATTAAGTGTCATAAATGTATCAACAATAGAGTGCAGGATTATTTTAATGCTGGGAATTTTATTATACTACATTAAATTAGTTAAAACAAAGAGAGAGGGGTTAAACTCATATATTCTTTAAATGTTTATTTATGTATGCATTTTATTATAATTAATGTGTGAATCAGATTAGATTTTTCCTAATAATGTTAAGTTCTCAATCTTGAAAGATCAATAGAGGAGGGAAGGATTTAGGCCAGTTGTAGGTTTATCAATAAGCAACACTTGAACCTATGTCAGAACATGGTGGAAGGAAAATGGACATCCCAATGGCTGTAAGCAAATGAATGACACTTATGCTGTACATTGAGATTAGAATAAATTGTTTAACATTAGAAAGAGGGGGTCTGAGTGTTGCCATTTAGCATGAACTTTAAGTCACCTTTGTGTTGACATCTACTTATTTAGGGTTTCCTGTCATAAATAGGACAAGTGATGGCACATATTCCCTCAAGAAAAGAATATTAGTTAAATAATTTGCACCGTATTAAAAAAAAATTGATAATGTTTGCATTTAATTTAAGCTTGTATTTGTTCTTTATAAAAAAAAAGATTCGAGTCAGTTGGGACTGTTATAGGAAAAGAGAATATATTTTTTTTGAAATTGAAAGTGAATGTAATAAAATTTTATTAAATATCATATTTGAGTGTTCCTGTTTAATCTGGTTTAGTAATTTAATTCAGTGTTCATTTGGCTGAAATAAATTTGCATAAGATTGCCTTTTAAAAATATATTTGGTGATTGCCATTCATAAATAAATAATCAATCATGATCATGGAAACAATCTGGTTCCAAGCTAGGAATGTGTGGTGGTGCCCTTGGATGGCTACAGTATTTGTATAATCTTTGACAATTTATGGACCAAATCTAAATATCATGGCACAGTATATAAAAAAATAAATAAAGAATAGATAAAACAATTTTTTCAATACTATAGAAGTGTTATCTTTTTTTATTTATTGGTAGTGGACATTTTTTAAAAGATAAATAATGGGAGTATATTTTACATGCTTATTTTTTAATATCTTTTATTTAGTCTATCTTTTCATTATCATATCTACATTAGTATTTTAGTTAATCAAAGGAAGTTAATATATTTAAAATTAGGTAAATACCCACACCATTTTAAAATTTTCTTTCTCATGTATTAATTAAATATATTTAAAACTTACTTTATCATAGGAGAATATACTTAAAGGGAAATGGTAAAAGTTTATCAAATTCAATAGGCAATTTTTTGCTATACCCATAGCATTTTAAAATGTACTTTTTCAAATGTTAAATATATTTAAACAGACATCCTTAAAAGTTTACCAATTTTATAATAAAAGGTTATCAAATTCAATAGTATTTCTCTTGCTATACCCATGTTAAATATATATTTACATTAAAATCATACAAGTTTATCAAATTCATTATGATAATTGATATAAATTGTCATTATTTAAATGACAAATTAAATATGTGATATAAATGCAATTTAATTAATTTAAAATATATTTTTGTTGCTTTACCAAAAACAATATTTTTTGTTTCAATTTTTTTCCAGTTCTGTGATATGATGTGATGTATTTTTGGTTTCTCCTTAAATGAAGTCAAGAATATCTCAGCAATTATGCCCAGATAAACCTGTTAGCCATTTTATTATCTATTCCCCACTCTTAAGTCTTTCCATATTCTGCCCCATCCCATTTCCACAACATAATCTTTGTTAACTCTATGGCCTTTATATCTAAACCCCCTTATCTCTTCGCAAACCCAACATAAAAACTAATAACTCACTTTCTGTATAGTTACTTTGTTCATGTCTATTCTCCCATAACTTCATTATCTGTACCCTTTCTGCTTTCAAGCATTTACATTCAATCAACAGGTGCCTAATATTTTCTATACCTTCCTTACACAATTTGCATACTAAATTATCCATGGTTTTCCATTTACATGTATATTCTCTTGTTGCTAAAGATCCCATTCGAGCCTTAAATAATAAACTACTTTTCTTACTATTATCATAAATTAACTCGCATGCAATATTCTGTTTACTTCTATATATATTTAAACTCTTCTTACCCTCTGTACTAGTTCTCCATCTCTCCAACTCCCTATTTTTTATTAATGCTTCTATTCTTTTTTCCCATTCCTTACCACTATAGCACTCAACAATCCTCCTAACACAATCATCCCATCTTTTATACAAGTATATTGATATAAATTCTTTATCCAAATCTTTCGCATACCACATTACCTTTCTCACCCATCTTGTTGCCTGCCCTTTACTCATAACCCAATTGAAAACTATTTTTGCTAGTTTTTTACTATCCATAAACTGCAACCTACCAAACATTTTCATTTTGCTTTTTTGCATCTCTCATATAAAAACTTGACCATCCCATTTCTCTTTGAATTGCCTCCTTTGCTGTCCACATCTCTGCATCTAATGCATGTCTTCGTACTTCCCTTTGTACTTTCTCTAAATAATCTAAAACTCTTTTACTAACCCATAATGCATCATTTCCATATGTTAACCCTGCTACTGCAACTCCCTTCCATACTATTCTAGCTACATCATATTTATTATATGAAAATACTGTTAGTTTCTTTACCAAACCCTTTCTTTTCTTTGCTTCATTTACCAAGTTTTTCTCCCATTCATCCAAGAAATTTTCCTGATTACATTCTATAATCTTTTAATCGGTGCTGCCCTCTTTTTGGTTTTTATGATGTCATTTGAAAATACAGTGTAGATTTTCTATGCATTTTTATATTGCAAATTACAATTTTTTTAAAACAAAGCAAACATTTGTATGCTAATAAAATTTTCTTCAAAAAAGAAAGAAAATCATGCATGATTCTTCAAGATTGGTGCAATATTTATTGAATTTTAAAGTCACAAACAAACATAGAAATAAACTTTCACATTTATATAGATAATATAGATTCCATATTTTGAATCACATTTCTTATAAAAAACTTTTAGTAACATCAAAGATATAATTAATGACTTTGACATTGCATGATTTTAATTATTATTTTTCTTTAATGATCAAAACCTTTTTTTTTTTATAGAATTGTGTTTTTAATTTAAATCTTACTTTGATCAATAAATTTATGTAAGTAAAATTAAAACCAATTATTTAATTAAAACTAATTATTTAATTATTTTTTATTTATAACAACAAACCAATAATTATTCATTTTTATTAAAAAAATATTATTTAATTGCAAAATCAAAATAATAATTAATTCTAATGTAAAATATTAAAGTTTGACAAATTTGCTGCCTTTGTAAAAAACTAAGAAGTCTTTTTTTTTTACATGAAATATTAAGGGAAAGTGGTCATAATAAAATTGTTTTTAAATATTTTTATAATAAATAAAGAAAAGAATAGGTGGTTAATGTATGAAATTGATCAACATCTTTTTATCTCTCCAATAGCCTAATCAATAAATGCATAAAAATTAATGACAATAATCAAATGATTTACTGTTGGGAGAATTTGAAAAAAGTTTGAACACCGGAAGTAATAATGCAAAGCTTTGATTCGTGGACGTTGAACTCTAATAATCTCAATATTTAAAAAACAAACACTAAATAGTTGGGTCAAATAAAAGTTATGTTAAAAAATTACACCCCCCCCTTTGCACATTTAATATTTTTAAATAATTTCTAACAATAGAAGAATTCCTAAGATCAGTGGTATAACGTTATATCTCCTCATATTTTTAAGTAAATTCTAAAAATTCTGAAGCTAACATGTGGCCATTTTATTTTAAAACTTAAAATGGGGGGGGGGATACTTTTATAGATGCCTTAACTATTAATAAAATATCATAAAGAAATCTATAGAGAATTAAAAAAAAATAAGGTAGATTTACATAATGGCTTAAATAAATTATGTCATTTAAGAAATAGATAACAATTACTAGTTCATGGTCTTTAAGTACTGATTTGTGATTTGAATTTGAGTAGTAGAACAGTATCTGTTAAATTCCATTTATGAAACAGATGATTGCAACAAATCTGTAGATGAGAGTTAAATATCACATAGAAAGATCAAATATATAGTTTAGTCGTGCTGTTAAATCCAGAAAAAATGTAAAATTTAGGTTGAACATACACAAAAAAGAGCTAGATTTAAAGTTTAGGGGGCCAAACTATATCTTGTATTATTGACAATTCTAATTAATTTAACAGCTTCCTATGTATATTCTTTTAGGGAACTCTTCTTCTAGTATCTAGTGGCATCATATGTAAAGAAAGGGGAACTAAAGTCCTTTTCTCATTATGACAAAAATAAATCAAATACTCTTTCTATATGTTTGACATAACAGCAATGGTATTATCAGGAATTGCCATGTCAGTATTACAGAAGTTAGAGTCCTATGTTATTAAATTGGAAAAAATAACCAGTATTGTTAATTATGGAACACTTCAAGTCTCTCGCATACCTCTATATAGTGACCATCTTTTCAAATTGGAAACAATAAAATTACTTCAACTTAAAATTGAAAGTATACCAAAACAAAATTGAGATCTTCAAGTGCACTATTAACCAGAATGTGGAAGTCATTTGTACATCAAGGAACTCATCATTTTTCTAATAATTTGCATTGTCTTATAATTTTTTAGACCTACATTGCTTCTTGATAATGCATTCTAACCATAGCAGAATTATATTAATTTTAATCCATATTGAAAAGCAAATAAGGTTTATTGAAAATAGTTCAGGCGATATTGCAATCACCATTTGGATAGAGAATTTTTATGTATACGTCATTTGTAAACCTTCACATTAACATGGTCATAGCTCCTCTTCCATAACTACAGTACAACTTTTGTAATTCTAGGATTTCAATTCTCATTGAAGTCTTTGGGGGCAAGAAAATGACAAATCAAGAAGGCACATTCATTCAGGTATCTGGAAAACATATAAATCCCGACTTATATTTTGTACCCCTGTCAACCATTGTTAGCTGAGGGGTCACCTTGCAAGCAAGCAGTTGGTTGCAGACGGTTGTTGCCGGTTCGCCTCCTGACCAATGCTATGACATATGAAAAAAATAGCTCACCAGTATCTGTTGGTGTACTAATATTGGATCACCACACCCCAGTCAATATAAACAAACTCAAATTACTCTTGAAATATATGTTCATATAGTCGAAAGTTATTCGGTTTCGAACTGGAATTTAAGAAACGGTAATTAGATCGATATATGGGATATCTCGAACAGAATATTAGTAGAATCTCTTTAATTGCCTCTTTCTACGATAGCATTAATAATTTTAGAATAACTGCTGACAAAGAGTTCATCGGTGGTCGTCGTGGGTATTAAAAACTGTTTACTTCACCTTGGAGAAAGGGACAACGCTATTTATAGCAAAATTTTGTTCGTCTAAGACCTGGAAATTGCGGACAAACTTGTAAAATCACCGGAGAATGCCAGAAAAGATGTGATTGAAGGGCATGATCTTTTTTAAATAATCTTGGTTATTGTAAACGTATTTGTAAAGAAAGTACTACGGTCATTACTAATAAAAATACCAGTCTTTGTATAATCAGACTTCTAAGGCTATGATTAATAGAATGAAAAAAACACCATTAAATCTAGTAAAATACAAACCGTTATTTCACATTATTTTGATAAACTTAGATTTGCCCTTGAATATATAAAACAAGAAAAGTCCAAGGAGCAAATAGCATGCTTTCAGAGTTTCTGAAAAATATAAGGCCTACTACCAAACAAACTATAGTAACACTATTTATACAGTAACCATTCCCAAAATTTGACATAGAGGTAAAACTATAGCAGGCTTAAGACCAAATAAGGCATTAATCCAAAATATTATGTCTCAGTATCATCATAATGTTATTATAAAAAACACATTATCATTTTTTCTTACAGTTGAATTTTAATCCCAATGTATCAGACTGGGATTAGACTAAAACGAAACTCATATGAACAGGTTTTTATCTTTAACATATTTCATTAAAAACGCTTTCCAAATAAATTACAAATATATGACTTTTGTTGAACTAATTCTCAGCGTCTGATTGTCTTCGGAAAAATAGCCTTCCGAAAACTTATAAAATCCTTAAAATGCAATGAAACCAATTAAATTACTGGACAAATTGCCCACCAATGGAAAAATTCAAATGACACTAAATAATAATCAGAGGTACAAAATTTATAGAACGGTCTATCACATGGGTTCATTCTCTCACCTGCTTAATTTAATATATTCATCAGTGACCTTCCGGAAACGGAATGCAAGAAATTCATACGGGTTGAAAACATTATTTTGATTTATGCAAATGAAATCGTTCGCTGAAATAAAAAACACCCCTGCACTGTTTGGCGAAGCTGGCCGAGCGTCAGACTTTAGATCGGAGATCCCAGGTTCGATCCCAGGTTCGATTCTGGTGCTTGAACTTCATGAACTCCCGAGCAGTAAAGCCATTAGTATTTTTTAAAAACAGGATTGACATTTTTTTTCAACCAGTAGCATATATTTCTAATCAAATGAAGATAGCATGCTCCATTTTTCATCTAAATAACAGGGAAACATAATCCAAATATAATCTTTTCCCATACAGGACAAACACAATCTATCCCACGTTATATAGGAGAAATATCGAATCATAACACAAGATGTTTTTATTATTTATCTAATCTTAGATCTAAATTTATTGTTAGAAATAATTTAATTAGAAAGCTAGCTTACGCTTACTGAGGTCGTAATGCAAATCATTTATAGACAGCTTTTGCCATTAACATATTCTACTGGTGAATCCAGTGACCCTGTTTGGAGAAAAAACACCCACAAAAATAACTGGATCTTCATTTAAATAATATCACGAGAAATACTACTAGAATACTAAAATTCACCACTTTGCATATACAGGCTTCCTTTTTTCACACATTCCTCATCCAGATATCAGAAAAGAGTTATCTCATAAAAAAATGCATAAAAATCTGTCAAGTAGATCGGACTTACTAATAACTCAAGATATGTTTTCAAGACGTAAGATGCATTTCAAATCAAGATTCCTTTCTAGACGTCAACGCAACAATATAAATGAGAATTATGACATAAAAAGCGTTTGTTTATGACATTCCAAACACATTTTTTTTGTTCTATAATAAAACCAGCTACGTTTTGATCTTTCTAGATGTAAGCGACTTCTTCTCATTTCCTTCAGGACATCATATCTACAGTCATTATATTTATTTCGTTCTTTAAACGATATTTAAAAGCCACTAATTTATATAGAAGTGGATAAATACAAATCATTAAAGTCGTAAAATGTCTGCCAAACCTATGACTGCACTGAAATAATGGAAGGATATAATAAACCATTAATGATTCCATCTTCTGATTGGAATCTTCTCAGATTTTTAATATTTTGTTAATGATTAAGCTGTCTAAAAAACCCTCTTGGTAAACGCAAAAGACAAAAATTATCCGGAGAGTAGATTAAATTTCACTGCCACTTAGGAACGATTAATTAGTCAAGCTTATGATAAATGGTGTTAGAGAGAGAGAGAGAGAGAGAGAGAGAGAGAGAGAGAGAGAGAGAGAGAGAGGGGGAGAGAGAGAGAGAGAGAAAGAGAGAGAGAGAGAGGGAGAGAGAGAGAGAGAGGAGGGGGGGGAGACTGCTCAGCTAAAATTTTTACTAAAATATATTATAAATAAACTTGAAATTTACATTTACACACGTTTTTTTTGAATGTGTTAAAAATATTGCATGGTTTTAATAGGATATAATCAATTTTATAAAAAAAGATAGATGTCGCTTTTTATGCAATGTAGATTGGGTTTAGAAAAGAAGAGGGATTTAGATATAGAGACCATAAAGTGGACAAAGATAATGTTGTAGAAATGGGATGGATCAGGATAAACAAGAATACGGGAAAAACTTAGAGTGGGGAATGAAAAGAGAAGGCATGGTAGCTAACAGATTTTTCTGGGCTTAATGGCTGAGAAATTCCTGACTTCCAGAAAGGAGATGCCATAGTGCATCACATGGTAATTGTAAATTAGTTGAAACCCATTGAAAAGAGCAAAAATTAATATTTGCCGAAAAGAACTTTTTTCTGTATGATTATTATTATATATATTATTGCTATTATATAAAGATATTTTATAATATATTCTATTGTTGACTTATTTTAAAATTTGAAAATCAAAAATTTTAAATACTGTGATTTTAGGAAAAATTTCATAAATTTTTGATAAATAATTGCATTTTTAAATTGGTTAATTTTTAGTACATAGTTAAAATTTGTTATTTATATCTTGTTTTTTTTTTCTAATTTTGAAAAATATAATATTATATTTGTACTGAAATTAAATTACTATAATCTGAAAAACACATGAAAAAATATCGAAAATTTGGGAAATGAAAATTGGTATAGGAAATTTTCATATATAATAAATACCTAAAGTAACAAATACAAAGGTATATAAAGGATATGGTTTCTTTTTTTCCATATGTCATAACATCGGCCGGGAGGCCGTCTGCAAACAATTGCGTGCTTGCAAGGCGGCTGCGCTGACCTCTCGGCTAACAACTCTTGACAGGATATAGCTTCTTTTGAACAATAAAATAACTGATTTAGATTTTACAATAAAGTGATACTGGGATTTTCAAATCTAATTTATTTAATTAGTGGGTACATTTCTGGCTCAAATCTAATTTCAGCATGAGTTATTATTGAATGACATATCTTGATAAGATCAGAAATAAGAGTTGCCAATATCTAAGTCTGTCCCTAGCTGTACTTTTCCAGCATTGAATGATTTTTATATTTCGGAGAATTATACATATTTGCATATAGAAAAAAAAAAACCGCACAAATTCTACTTATAGAATTGCCTAAATCTAAAGGATTCAAATATATTTGCACCTCCGTATTTCCATCATCATAGTTACTGTAGAAAGACGCAAGACAGTGTCAGAGTTTTTAATAATTTCTGAGACTGAAACGTCGGGATTAAAAACAGTAAAATAAAAAAAATAAAAAGAAATTAGAGAATATACAAAAGAAAGGGCAGTGGGAAAAAGGGATTGATTGTGTTATGGACTGCATCTAATTTTGAAGAATCATTATTTTTCTGTTAATGTCAAGTCATTCAGTTAATATCACGTGATTTTTTTTTTAATATCTGAAGATCATTCCTTTAGATACTACCTGTATAAATCTTTAGTTATCTGAATTAAATATCCAAACATAGAAGAGAGGAAAGAAAGGTTATTTTATAGCTCAGCGTTTTAAGAGCATCCATTCTTAATAAAAAAAATTATATGCACCAAATATAATCGTAGATGCATATTGATGTATAGTATATGATAAAATTTAAATTTAAAACAAAAGCTAAATAATCTAAATGAAAAAATTAAAGATACTTTAAAAAAACAATAGTGCAATCACAATCTTTTATCAAAAATGGCGATATATTATAAAACCTGTAATCTACAATTTTATTGGCATATAAATTTATTGAATGATTTGTAATGGGTTAAGTTGCGGCTAATATGCAACTGAAGAGAAATTCACTCTTTATAATTGGAAATATCAAAATAATGCTGAGCGCTTTCGAGAGTTAAACTATTCTCGTAATCATAGCTGGGTTCAGTTGCAAAATGATATAATGAAAGTGTGTATCAGTATATATATTGGGGTGAAAATTTAAATTTACATAAACTAACAAAACAAATATCAGAGAGACTACTTCTTGGAGAGGGGGAAAGATGAATCTTTGCGATTAATAGCATGGGTGGAGTTGGCTATGTAATATGCTTCCCTAATATTCCGCCTTGAGTAGTCTCTTTCAATATACTGAACTGCTGCTGAAGACGGTGTGAACAAATGCCCCGGTAATTTCTGATGCCAAATAAGAACCGAACTGCAATCCGGCTTAGTGACTGCTCCCTTGTAAGTGTAATAATTCTGTGCCAATCATGTAGACAAGGACCCCTGAGATTGCCCAAAATAAACAGATTTACCCTTGGTGTGATGTACAAAGAGTTGGCTCAGGTTCAAGTTTATCCTTTGAGGCATTTAGCAGTCTAGTGAATGAGGGTGTGTGCGCACGCGAAAAGCGAATCGGTAATTAGTTGCAAATACCGTATTGAAGATTTTAGTGAGGATGGGAATATATGGAAGAAGAAACCATGGTCTGTTATCTGACGGGGAGGGGTAGAGTGAAGCTTTCTGTGAAATTTTATTTTATTTTTTAAGATGGTGCGTTTGAATCCAGCAGAGGTGAGGTCGCTTAGGTATGCTTCTGTGTAATAATTAAAATCAAGCCTACATAATTTGGGTCAGTGTAAAGTGGGAGTCCATGGGCCTCAAAGGCCACGAATTGCACCTGGACTCGAAAAATAAATCATTTGCTTACTCACATTTATTTAAATCTCATTGTATGTTTTAAAATTATTAATTTAATTCTATGACGATACAGCAGATCTGTACAATTGGCAGGAAAATGAGAAAATGAGGATTTTTAGTCATAAGATAAAAATTCAGGTCAAGAAAACAATCTAATTACAAACTCCCTTAATTTTTTGTCTTCTAGATGAAAGGAAATCCAGATGAAAGTGAGCTATATTGAAAAACGATGAATTAACAAAAGTAATATCTTTATTTACAACCACGCTATTAAAATGTAATATATTTATTTACAATTAATTTATTAGCATTAAACATTTGTATAAAAGCCCAGTAAAAAATATATCTATTAAATGGCGTACATTTTGCATCACTTCTTACTATCAACAACAATTTATGAAGATCATATTAATATTTTATTGTTACCTTAAATCTGATTGGTGAAACGTATACAAATAGACATACACACGTTGAGATACTCTTGCCATGACAACGAATTAAGTAATTTGAATGAACGTATGGACGCTAGTCTAAAATTCCCCCTTGATTGTTTTCCACATTGACGTAGATTCAAATCCGTTATTAATCATTAGTCTTTGATACTACACTCACAGATATTTTGTTTATTGTTTGTTTATTTAAAAATAACTTTAGCATTGGACAAATTTTACTCATGCCTTTCTGGAACTCCGTATTCGTAAAATAATATATTAATGGATTTATGAAACTAGAAGCGCTCCATATTTGAAGAGGAATTGCAAAAAACAAATGAGGATATAACTTATGAGGAAACCCCACTTTACTGAAGATGCAAACTACAAATGGTGTATATAATACAAAATAAGCCAAAACAATAATTAAAAGGGTTTTTGCAAGTCTAATTTCTTTTAGCCGAGATTGGCTTCCACGAATTCTCTGAGAACTTTGTTTCACAATATAAAATATTTTATAATTGCAGTAAATAATAAGAATCGTTGGCAGACCGTAATAAATAAAACTCATTGTCAAAAAGTAAGCGTCAAATTTAAACAAACAGACAGGCACATCGGACCATAATTTTAATCCGCCAAATCCTATATTTGGAGAAATTGCGGACATAGTAGCTAATAACCACATGCTAATAAACATAACGACAACTTTCTCTTTGGAAAATATGTAGGAAAATAAATGTGATTTAACAATCATGACGTATCTATTAAGTGTCATCATAAACATAGTTAAAAACGACATTAACCCTTTAACTGTCCAATTGTTCATTCGCTGCAGGTGGTATCACTCAAAGCTTTTAATTAGCCGATGCACAAAATAATGTATCAATTTTTCAAAAGTTATTGACCGTTTTTTTAAATATATTCACTTTAGTTTCGTTTTTAAAAAGTATATTAGTAATTTCTCACATTATAAAAATAAACGAAAGTTTGTTCAAAAATAAATTTTGATTTTTAATTTTAAAAATATTTGTTACGGTTGACATGAAAAGAAACGGCAATCATAATTTCACGTTATGATTTTTTTTTCCCAACTATGCAATAAATAAATAATTCTTGCTAAAATCGTAACTATTTTTGTAAAATAATATTTATTTTTGACATATTATATGAAAATAATTTGTATTTTATTTGTATTTCATCAAAAAATATTTTTAAAATGCTCTAAAACATTCGTTTATCATTTTCAAAATAAAACAAAAGTTCCGTAAATTTTTAATTTTTGGCAGCCATATAAAAATTTTAACAGCCAATAAGATTCAAGAAAAGATGATGAGAAGGCGGAGCTTTTCCATTTTCTTTTGTTTACAAAATTTCAACAGCCAATAAGATTCAAGAAAAGATGTGAAAAGGCAGTGCTTAGTTTTTGTTTGACATAAATCATCAATTAATTGATTTTTTACTTGTAAAATAATTCAATAGATGGCAGTATATTATAAAACTTTTTGCGTTCTAAAAAATGACGTTAAAACCGTAAACGTAGTCCAAAAACTAAGCAATTTACAGCGATGTCAAATTTACTCGATTAAAACGAATATGTATCAAAAACTGCCTCGATTAAGAACGAGTCAAACAGTTAAAAGGTTAATCCGCAAAAAATAAGAAAGCTCCCGTGGAGTTTACAATACTGTGGATGAAATACAATCCAAGGATCAATAAAAATGTTAAAAAAATATATACCGTGTTCAAATATAGCTCGTAAAATATCCAGAATAGCAAGGTTAATACTAAATATATTAGAAATGGTTCTGAGAAATTTTACTTTAATGGTAGCTGTAATTAAAATCGAATTTAAAAATAGATTTAAAACACCCGTTATTAAAATTATTATACTTTCTAAATAACGATCTACATTTCCTAAATATAGAAATAAATTTTCTTCTGTTATATTAAAGACACTGTAGTTATATTGATGCATTTCTAATATTTCCTATCAGTTCTATACGTGCACAATATTATAAATATTGTTTTTAGAAAACAAAACAAAAATTTATCCATAACACTTCCATCGTTTAATAGTTTTCCAATTATAATGTCAATTTAAAAATGTTCCTTTTTCTATTTATAAACTCTCAATAAGTTATAAAATCGAATATTTTTCTACTTGCAGTATTATTATTTTAATGTTATTAAACGAATTAATTCTTTTAGTATAATTGTAAATAAGACTTGCTTCTGTCAAGCGTTGTTAGCCGAGAGGTCATTGCAGTCGCCTTGCAAGCAAGTAGTTGGTTGCCGACAGTTGGGGGTTCGCGTCCCGGCCGATGCTATGACATATGGGGAAAAAAAAGATTTGTTTCTCTACAGCATTTTTCTAACATTTGTGTTTTAACGTTTTACATAATTTTTCTACAAAAGAATAACAACTTTACATACATTTTTTTTTGTCAAATTGTGAGTTTGATATTGATAAATCCTTGTTCATTATGAAATGCATCTTGGAATCATTTATTTTTTTAGATGGTTTTATTTATAAGATTTGAGATTGTTTAAATGAGTAAAAGTTTTCACTGCATTTAAAACAATATTAGCATAGAAACAGACGATGAAAGTGAATTGTTCCACGTGTTTTATATTTAATTAAAAAATAGATATATTAATTGTTAAGTTCTTGGCCGTAATATCTCAATAAATAATTGTACACAGTTAACATAACTAACAAACTTTATTAAAGACACGCGTTCTCTAACATCAGAGCGATGTCGCGCGCTCGGTAATCTCAGTTGTCACCGCTAGGCATCAGCCCGTAATTATAGCATTAGCCATAACATGACAACTCTCTTTTTTTTTAATTTTATTTACAAACAGTCTTTTAAATGTACTGAAGGTCTTCTTCTTCGGTTTGATTTTTCTCTCTTCCCGGAACGTTCAACTGGTATTCTCCTTATTGCTGTGCCATTATCACTTGATGTTGATGGTGGTGATTTCTCTCTCTCAGGTACAGGCAACTGTGTCTCCTCATCCGGTTCTAGTGACTGTGGAGTTGTTGTGAATCTTTCAGCTGTGTTAATTTTGATAAAATCAGCTTTGACAACTTTCAGTTCATTTGTTAATAAATCAATAGAAGATTTTAATTTGCTGTTTTGTAATCGCAAATCCTGATGAACAACTGCTAAACTGTGAAGATTGTCTTTAAGCTGTTGAAATAATCCAGAATTCAAACTTTTTTCTTTCTCTAATTCTTCTACACTAGATTGATGTTTGTGAACTTTGATTCTTAGCACATTACATTCCTTTTCAAGTAATTCTTTATTGTGAATTGCTAGCCTGGCATTATCTTCAGTTTTTTTAACATCTACTTGTTTTTGATTACTTTCATCAATTTTGTATCTTCCCAACTCTTGAATTTTATTTTCTAATTCTAACATTTCAGCTTCTATATTAGTGATTTTATGCCATTCCTCTTCCTTTGCTAATTGAAATTTTCGCTGTATTTCTCTCTCTTTTCAATTAATTGATGGGAATGTTCTTCACCCAATTTCTTTAATATTTCATGTTGTAAACGAATATCTTCCAATTTTTTTAATTCCTCGTGTAATTTTTCATGTATACTTAGTGGAATTAATGTTGGATCTACTCCTTCATAACAACCCACACCTTGAAAAACATCTTTGTTTGTCTCATATATAGGCTTAAAGTTTTCATTTTCTTTTACTTCCTGTGTTTTAATACTTTTATTATCTTTTCTACTTTTTGTTATTTTATCTTTATTGTTAGATATATTTTGATCATTTTTACTTTTATTTTTCATAGTTACTTTTTGAACTGTAATTTTGTTGCGTTTAATTAAACCTAATAATTCACAATCATGGCCACTAAGAAGTGTTGGTTCGTTTTCTTTTATTATTATAAAACGTAAATTACCAGGTCTTTGTTTATTTTGCATTGTAGTTTTGCTTTTCCTATTGGGGTAAGAAATGATCCTCCAAAAGCACGTAATTTCTTCTTTGTTTTGTATATTATTGGTTGTGGATGAATAGTGTTAAGCACTTTTTTAGACATAATGTTTACATCAGCTCCTGTGTCTATTTTTATTTTTACTTTATTGTTATCTAATAAAATCTGTTCATACCAACCATTAAGCGAATGAGTTGAGTCTACACGTCTGACGTATCCAATTGTGTTTTCAACATCACTGGTATATGATGAATCCAAGGTCGCAGTATCGTGTACTTCGTTCACATAACGTCCATTTCTATTAATATTTTTATATCTTGTGTTTGAGCGTTTTTGTGTTAAAATTTTATGGTCGTAGCTTCTCGTACGGCAATTATTGTCAAAGTGATTTAACTTTCCACAATTATAGCATTTTTTACCAAATGCGGGACACTCACGTTTTGGATGATTACGGTTGCACTTTTGACAATTGCGTATGTTTGTTGTATTTTTCGCTATTACGTTAATACATAGTTCAGACTTTCCCGGTAATTCATTTTTGAGTCTTCTAGTTTCATGACTACGTATTATTTCCAGTGCTTTTTCTAACGTAATATTGCCTTTTTCAAATAATCTGTCTTTTAGTCCTTCTTCTTTTTGTACCATTATAATTTTATCACGGAGGATATTTTGTTTTTGATCGCCGAAGTCAGCTTTTTCAACTACTACTTTCAAGCTAGTAAGAAAATGATCAATGGGTTCTCCCTCGTGTGGTTCCATTGTATATGCGTTTATTCTGTCATATAATGTTGTTTTCATGGTGTTAAAATACTTATCCATTTGGTTTAAGACGGATAAAAATTTTGTTTTATCTTCTGGATTCGCGTGATCTAATGTTTTTATTACATCTCTCCCTTCTTTTCCAATGAGATGACGTAATATTCCTAATTTTACTTTATCTGATTTCATATCGTTTTCTGTTGCTTCTAGGAAATTTAGGAATATTTCTTTCCAATCAGTCCATTTGATTGACATATTTCCTTCCATAGATAGCGGTTCGATATTATAAAAACGATCGAATTGTGACGCCATTTTGTATATCGACAAATATGATATGAAAAAAAAAATTGCTATAAAAACTATTTTTATCAATCTTTAAATACTCACTGTTTTATAGACTTAGAAATATTTTTTTTTTTACTAATATTTCTTTAATTTACTCCTGACACCATGTTATGTTCTTGGCCGTAATATCTCAATAAATAATTACACACAGTTAACATAACTAACAAACTTTATTAACGACTCGCGCTCGCTAATCTCAGTTGTCACCGCTAGGCGTGAGCCCGTAATTATAGCATTAAATTAGCCATAACATGACATTAATAATCTTTAAATAAAGTTTAAAGTTTAGATTTGGGTTAGGGATAATTTCTAGTTTAGTAAATGATTAGCAAAAGTTATTAATGTATTTATGTTAAGTAAATGGTATCAATGTTATGAGTTTAAAAAGTTTCATACTTTTGAATCAAATTCTAACAATTTGGCATGGAGAAATACTAAACAAATAATAAAGGCGCGTATGAATGATAGAGAACTGTGCCAACTGATGAGTGCATATTTTGTATGAAATGCATGTTGGAGGTTATTTATTTTTTTCAAATCTTTTTATTTATATGGAAGTTGTAAATATATTCAAAAATAAATATGTATGTAATAATTAACAGAATCTTTTTAAAAATATATAGATTTATGCAGGAATATACATAAGAAGTGTAGATGTATCCGTATAATATTATTACTTTATAAACAACACAGAGTAATCTGATCAACCTGTGAGAGGAAATATCTAAATCTAATCCTACAAAGCTATAGCATAGGCTGAAATAACGTGTTGAATGCTCTACTTAGTCCCAAAATCAAACTTCCAATAAATACTTTACTTGATGTATTTTAAATATGCAAATAATATATTCTCAATTACCATATTCTTTTTATAGCGTTTCTGAAGCTTGATGTATTGCAGCATCAGTCAAATCCACTTAAATTAACCATCTTGATGGCTATCTGGAGCATTCATTTACCGATTTGGCCTTCTTATAATAGTAAAAATTGAAACTAAAATACTTTTTAAAATATCAATATTGCAATATGTTTTTATAAAATTGACAATTTATTACAAAGTTCATAATGTACAGTTTTATTGACATATAGTGTGTACAGTGAAACAAGCAAATTAAACTATATTTTATTCTAAGCTGCTCCCCCATATTCAGTGTATAATAGCTCATATTTTGTTAATAAACATTAATTAGAATAGAATATTGAACTGTTTATGTACTTTCAATGCAATGTATATATATAATTTTTTATAGTCATTTTCCATAATTTTGCCAGAAACTCATAAACACTTAATCAATTGAATTATACATAACTCGAAATAATAAATAATTAGTTGCTTATATATATATATTATAATGGTTGGAAAGAAGGTGAGTATTCCAGTCTTACCGTATCTGCCATACAAGGTGCCACTAGATCATTTGAACCTAGAAAATTTATAAAGTAGACAGATATGTGCTGTTAAAGATCCAATTTTTACATAGATATTTTACCATGGTCGTCAGCCCAAGTCACTAGCTCATGAAGTAGCAGAGGTTTAAAACATTTATTAAATATATTTCTTTTAATAAAGAATAATAAAAGCAATCACTGTCAGTATTAATAACACAAAAAGATTTTATTCACGTATATATATATATATAAGTGACGACACACAAACTTGAAAAATAATTATATAAAAAAAATTATGTTTGTTTCATTATTATTTACTATTATTTTTATTTGTTTTAACTTTTATTTTTAATCTTAGAAATGTTGAGTATAGATGAGCTACCCAGACGACGCACTTAAAAGACTTTCAAACATTTGATTCCAGGCTAAAAGTCCGCAGCCACACCAATGCTCGCTTCCAGATATATATCAGCAACCAATGCAATGTGAACATGTTAGCATAGAATCACGCTGACAGGAATGTGCATCTGAACAGCATGATATTATTTGAAGAAACATGACCTTCATCAGTACAGGAATTTATGTCTGTCTGGCAAAGGAATCATACATGTAATATAATAAAAGAATAATGCTTCGTATGGATGGGAGAGCGGTCTATCTTGCCATGCTTATCCTCCCAATCCATAGAGCTGGAATGGGTCAATGGCGCAGGAAATACGTCTGCATCCATTTCAACGATATGACTACCTCTTTGGGGTCATGCATTCAGTTGGACTCATCACCCTAGGTGCTAACACACTTCACATTACATTGATATAAACGTCCATATATCTCTCCACCAGCATTGACACAACTACGAAACAAATAGTCCGAAATCAAAACCCCCTTTAAAACTAACATATTTAAACGAGTCTAGCAGCCATCTACACTCAACTAACATTTAAATCATTTTATTAATTTAATTCTAAAAAAAAAAATCTTTAGTTTAAGGTTTTAAAATCATTTTAAGATGACATATTATATTTAACTTATTTTTCTACTACAAATATTACTTGACCTATTTTTTTCTTTTAAATTCAATAATGCACAAATAACGATATAGTTTCTATTTTTAAATTTAAGTTTGCAATCGCAAACCCCTACCCTATTACAAACAGATCTTATTAAGCATGAATAAAAAAAAAAACAATACATATTTTAAGAGATTACATTAACTTTTGATCAGAGTTTAAAATGGCAAAATTTTATAAAAGATAAAGTTCAGGTTTGTTCAGGAAAGAAAGTTTATAGTTCATTTTTAGAAACAAATAAAGTTCGAAGATTTTAAATTTAAGAGAGTTTAGATTTCATTTTTATCATTTATAAATTATACTTTCCTTTGTCTGAGCTCATTCCTTCGCGATGAAGATCTATGAAGACTTATGACAATTTATGAAGATTTCTGAAGACGGATCCATGATTCAATCTTGGGATTTATGGAGATGAACACTGCCTTCAGCTGGCTGAACCGAAGGAAGCACGAAGCTGATTACATTCTTGGTGATGGAGATAATAGCTTTTTAAATTTTTGTTTTTACTTTCAGCAAAGACGAATGAATTTAAAACTTTAATTTTCTAATTCTCCAATTAACTATTTCTTTTGGATTTTTCTTTTTATAGTCCTCAGGCACCTTATCTCTGGAATGCATGGATCCATCAAACATATTTCATATCTATATTTTATTGGTTCATTGAGTTTGTCGCCAAATAGATTTTGGGTTTGTGGCTAAGTAGATTTTGGGTTTTCCACTGAGGTCTGTGTCTCTATCTCTGGGCGGGAAAAGCAAGTCTTTTGTTTCTATTCCTCGACTCTTATCTCTTTCGTAACCATCTTTTCAATGGTCATTTTGCCCCAAGGATCTGTTTGTAATTTTTATTTTTAAGATTAAAAACTCTTCGTTATTTTTAAAATTAAAAGGTTTTTTATTATATTTTATTTAAACTATAGAATCTTTGCTTCGATTCTACAATTTTTTTAAAGCTTATCTTATTTTAATATTTAAATCAAACATATTAATAAATTAATAATTCGTTATTTGTGCATTTTGAACGTTTGTGCTTTTAATTCAATATTAGATATTTACAAAAACATTAAGTATTAGAATTTAAATGTAATATATATATATATATATATATATATATATATATATATATATATATATATATATATATATATATATATATATATATATATATATATATATATATATATATATATATAAAACTCAAATGCTTTTTCATATGTATGTATAAATAAAATTAAAAAAAATATTAATAAAAAATTGAAGGAGATACACTTACATATATTTTACTAAGTGCATGTTTATTCATGCATTCACTGAAGCAAAAAGAATATGAAAAATATCCTATTTTTATTTTTAATATAAAGTAAATTGGGTGACTTTTTTTCAATAACTTTTCCCTCTTAATAGAAACATAATAGACCAGCTGTATTTATATATTGGACTATTTCCATCATCTAATAAAGGTACTGATTGTCTTCAGAAAAATTTAACTTTATTTAAATATTCCAAATAAGTTCAACTGTTAGTAATGTTATATAATGAGCTTACCAATAGCTCTTAACAAGCTTTTCAGAATATCCCTATCCTCAAACCAGTTTCTAGCACTGGCTGTTATCAGTGGGGCACTAGGATATTACTGCATTTGATTTAAAATGCTGGAATATCATAGCACCACTCTGAAGATAGCCAGAAGTAGAAACCAGTCTGAGGATAGGGATATTCTGAAAAGCTTGTTGAAAGCTATTGGTAAGCTCATTATATAACATTTGTAATACAAGCTTATAAAATTAGGTTATGTGATATATGACTTGATTTCCTTGCAACTGTTAGTAATACAACACAGGTTAGTGTATGCATAATGTTTCAAGAAGTATTATTCTCCCCTCATCTTCAGGTGTTTCTGGCCTGACCAGTGACAGTACCAGCATCTAGACCCTTACATTTTTGAGTACTGATTTTTAAGGTAACACTTTAACCATGATATCTTTTATTATATTTCAAAAGTCAGTATTATCTTTAAGTCTGTCTTAAAATTTTGAAAATTTCTAACATTAATCCTAGAAAATATTTTATTATGCAAAATACTGGACCTCAAATTTTTGAAAAAAATAATAAGGAAAGAATAACATATATGTGATTTCAACACAATATATACATATATATATATATATAATAAAAAGTCAGATGTCACATGACTTATATATAGCTTGCACTTACCAATATGTAAACTTAAGAGCATACTAAAGCTCTAAACAACTTCTCACTGAAGAGACCCATAGGTCGAAACTGGTCTGGGGATGGGGACAAACTAAAATAAAGATGATTTGAATGCCTTCTCTTGTACTAGCATTTATCATAATAAAAAAATAAAAAAGCTTGTTTAGAGCTTTAGCATGCTCTTAAGTTTATATATATACACACCTGGGTCTCATTTTATGCGATAGATAGGTTCCTCAGAAAACACATGCAAATGAAATCATGCAAAAATAGACGTAACTTACCTTGAAAAAGGGGGGATACGGACTGTGATTTTTCAAAACTCGCATAAAAGCAAAGCACCAACGTAAAATTTACTTTAAAATTCATGCAAAAAAAAAAATAAGGAAATAAAATATGACTAATAAAAAATTTCAAATTTGAAAAAAATTGATACACGACAAACTTTTTTTAACTATAATATTTAATTTTATTCAAAACAATATATTTTTAAGCATAATTTACAGTAATTTATATTTTTTTATACACGTTTTAATTATTATCGCTATTTGCTGGTAAACAGGTTCGTTTGCAAACTAATAAAAAAATCAGATTCTTCACAAGATGAAATACAACTAGCGCCAATGTCACTCTCATGTTGTGTTAATTAATGGTTTTCTGGTGACAACGTAATTAGTAATTAATCTAACAACTAAAAATTAAATTCTTATTTTTGTCTTTAATTTTCAATTTTACTTGTGCCCACTGCTATTACTCATCTTTTAAAAATAAACTTGTGGACACTAAATGATTAATAATTGATTAAACGTTCTTTTTTAAAGAGCAAAAACAGAATGTGATTTAAAATGAAAAATTAACACGCACAATGTTTGAACAAATTTACATTATAATCTTGTAAAATTTAATGTGTGTATACATAAAATATGGAAATCATGATTTTAATTTCATTATTGCATAAAATCTTACTATTATAAAGCATTGAAAATATTGAAATTACTAAGTTGAAAGTCGAATTTCAATAATGTGCTATTACTTTCAATATAACGTAAGTGCGCGAAATTTATTATTTAAAGTAATAGCGCAACTTCCAGTGAAACACGAATCGCTTAACTTCAAAATCGTGTTAAATAAGTCCACGTAAAAAGAGACCCAGGTGTATATATAACTCAGCTTTGTATATTCATGAACCTAATTACAGGTCGTAAAATATTATTTGACAATACAGACATTAATTTTTATGAAAGAAGTGAGTTAAAAAAAAGAGTGAAGGAAACTCTGATGATAAATTTGCTTAAATGTGAGTCTATCAAGTTAATGACGAAATCCTTTGATGTTAAAGGAAGTTAGTTTTTGAAGTGAATGATGGAACAGCTATTATGTTTTGTATATTTGTTGATAGATGAAACTATAGTCAAGGAAGAATTTTAATAAAATGTTGATTTTGGCTAGTATTGTAATGTTATATGATTTTCTGTTTTGTATATAATCGTATATAACCACAAAGAAAAAAAAAAGAAAGATTATTTAACATAAAACTGACAAATTTTAATGGTCTTTTTGCACCTTTTATATACATTTTCCTTTCTATAATTGAATATTGCAGTAGTTAAATACAATGCAATTTGTAACTCCACTATAAACATATTGCATTATAATGATTTAAAGCTACCCCTATATCATTAGGGGCATGGTGGAGTGGTAAATCACAGGGCACAATGATGATGAATTGTGAATCTGCTGTTTTGTCAACCTTTTTATAAAAAATGGATATATATGCCATTTGTAAATAACATGCAATCTAAATTAATTAAGAATATATTTAAAGAAAAGTATATTTCATTTTGTGTTACTCCGAATGTTAATCGATTAATTAAGAATTCTAAGAGTATAATTCCTAAAATGCAAAGAAGTAATATAATTTATCCGATTTCATGTGGATGTAATAAATTATATTGATGAGTAGAGATGTTCTGTGGAGAGAAGATTAAAGGAGCATCAGTTATTATATAATCGGATTAAAAATAATGTAAATACTCAATTTAATACAGTTTCAGTATTCTTTGACTATAAAAAGATTTGCAATTATAGGTTTACATTTGATTTTAATGAAATAAAAATATTAATGAAAGAAAGGAATCATAAAAAGAGGAAAATTAAAGAGGCAATTTGATAATGTTATTAATAGGCAAATTGCAAATATGCCATACACAGCTTATGGAAATTTACATAACATTAAAATTTGAAAATCATTTAAAGCTGATCAGGATTACTACTAAAGTTTTAAAATATATTTTTTTACTGTTAAATTGTTTATTTATATATATATATATTGTACCCTCACTTCCCGATATATATAATATAACTTAAAGGGCACAATATATATATATTCTAATATTCTCATGAATAAATTAATTCATAATATTATTTCTGGGTGCTTCTATGTAATAAAAATATATAATAGCTAAATAGCTGATGTTTCAGTACAATAACAAGTACTTTCCTCAGTATTGTTTTTTTTTGTCAAATCATAAGAATGTGTGTGGTGAGATTTAAAATCATTATTTTTGTTTGTTATTTTCTCTCATTCTTAAATTCTATTTGTTAAATTGTTATGATTTGAGAAAAAACTACTGAGGAAAGTATTTGGTATTGTACCGAAATGTCCGCTACTTAGCTATTATATATTTTTATTACATGGAAGTTTCTGGAAATAATACTATATATATATTAAAAATAAAATGTCTAAATAATTAAAAAATATTGCAATAATAATTAAAAATAATAAATATAATGATAATTAACTATTATATACAGTCTTTCAATCTACAGAAGTACTTTCGGTTAATTCCTTAACCCTCCTCAAATCCTGTTAAATTTAATGGCATTTGAGGAGGGCAGTTCTGCAGATTGAAAGACTATATTTATATATAAAATAGTTAATTACTGTTATATTTATTATTATTGTTGTATATATATATATATATATATATATGTGTGTGTGTGTGTGTGTGTAAGTTTATGCATATTAAGCATGGTTGTAGCTGTTTAAGCCTATAATTTATCTAAAGATCACAAGAGTAATATGACCACCTTGTAAAAAGATATATCTAAATATGCCGATGCCATTAAACCATAACACAGGCTAATATGTCATCTGTAGAATCATGCATTTAGTTACAAAGCCAAATATTCAATAATTACTTTAGATGTTATATTTCAAATTTGCAAGTAATATTTATACAATATTATTAATAAAACAATATAAATCTACTTAACCTTTTTTCTTCCTGTTAATACTTTTTTATTAATTTCTAGTATTTCTGCAGCGTAATGTAGTGTGGCTTAGATTGTTTTAGCATGGGCTAGCTGTAGCATTGTTTGATAATAGTTAAAATTTGAATCAAAGACAAACCAATAATGAAATCATAAATTCTGCTACAAAATTGGTACATAATATATTATAAAATTCATAATATACAATTCTATCAACATATAAGATTATTGCATCATTTATAGTAAATAAATTATAATTAAAATTTGACCCTGCCTGATTTGATGCAGTGATAGAGTGGCAGATTATGAAACTCAGAGTCCATGGATTGCAACCATGCAATGTGCTCAAACTACTTATAAATATCAGAACAATAAAGCATTCCATTTCTATTATTTATTTAAATTTTACTGTATTTTTGAAAATTAATTTAATTTTATAAAGATATGACATTAAAGTGATTGCCATTAAACTAATTAGTCATAAGATGCAATTTCAAATAACAATAAACTTGTTAATTTTTTTGTCTTCTTGCCAAAATAAACTATAAATGAACACAAGTAAGCAAATGCTATGAATAAATAAAAATGACATATTTTTGGTTACTTTCACACTGCTAATGTTGAACTGATATAAAATATGTTCTATTGATCAAATAAGCTCTATTTTAGCGTTATTACTACTATTGATAATAATTTAGGAATAATATTTTTACCTTTATCTTTAAATTTAATTGGTGAAGCTTATAAATATATAATAAAATTGGGTATGCTGCTTCTTATCAACCTTTTTAAGTTATTAATATAATTATACAGTTTCAGTGGCCTACAACTGGCAATAAATGGGGGAAAATGTTTAGTTTTGTTTTTACTATAATAGACAGCAGAAATATTTTCAGTTAATATCTTAATACTCTTCAACTGAAAATCATTTAAATTTAGTAAAATAAACGTTACCATTTTATATCCCAAGATTAAAAGATATTTATTTCCGCTGTATTTAAATTTAAATACTTTTTAATTGAGGAAGTTTAAGAAATTATTGAAAGTAATTCTGAAGTTTATTATAATTATTTATAAAATATATTATTACCATTATAATGCATTATTTTTATTTACAGTTTATTACAATTATTATTCTATGAAGGATATATTATTTTATTTACTTGCATATATATAAATATTAAACATTAAATCACCCCACATGGTTAAGAAATCCAGTACCGCCCTCTGTGAACTAATAGATAAATACATTAGAGTTCGTATTTCAAAATAGTCAGATATTTATTTCAGTATAGCGTTATGCACTGGGATTATTTTATATATATGCCTTCTAAAGCATGTGCAGTAATAACTGAACAAGTGACTTAAAAGAATATTTTTCTTAAATGCTGTTCTATTACTTTCTTTAATTATTTTTTAGATCTCTGTGAAAATATATAATAAACCATTGCCTTAGATTCAAAACGTTATTTATAATTAGTTGTTGTCGTTGAGACTACAATTTT
Organism: Epiperipatus broadwayi; assembly: GCA_028023455.1. Lineage (NCBI taxonomy): Eukaryota > Metazoa > Onychophora > Udeonychophora > Euonychophora > Peripatidae > Epiperipatus > Epiperipatus broadwayi. Next base: position 846,447 of record JAQFVV010000274.1, read on the forward strand.
ATAGATGTTTTATTTATTTAAAAAGGTCTGTGTGTATAGAAAGTCCCAGAATCGATTTTGCAGGTCTGGCGCACAATCTTCTTGCAAACTCTCAAACAATTATACTCTGGGGAGCAAGCTTCTTGCAAACTCCCAAACAATTACACCTTTTTTAAAAATTATTATTATTTTTAAATATAGGACATATTTATTCATGTCTTTTTGAGACGATATGTTAACAAAATAATATATTAATGGACTTTGAAAACCGGAAGAATATCATATTTGAAGAGAAAATGCAAAACGCTTATGTGGTTATAACATATGACCAAACTCTACTTTAATAAATATGCAAAATGTTCCCAGGGTTTAATTTATACTTGACAAAGAGATTGGTTTTTGAAATTTTTTTTTGATAATATAAAATATTTTATATTTGCAATAAATAATAAAAAACGTAGCAAGCCACAATAAATAAAACTCGGTGTCAAAAAATAAGCCTCAAATTACCAAAAGTACCATACGTTTCAACCATATTTTTAACTCATCAAATCCTACATTTGGAGATGATGCAGATACAGTTGCAAAAAAGTCACATACTAATAAACATAACATAAACTTTTTAAAAGAATATACAAAAATGAATCTGATTTGATATTAACTGCTATTATAAACATAGTTAGAAATGACATTAACCTGCAAAAAGAAAAAAAACCTCTTTGGAGTTTAGAATATTATGGGTGAAATGAAACCCAAGGATCAATGAAAATGTTAATAATATCCATAACCCTGTTCTACCATTGTTTGTAAAATGCTCAGAGAGATGAAGCACTGAAAGAAGTATGTAGTGATGCATGTTAGGAGTAACAAGAAGAGATCGAAAACACAATATATGGATAAGAGAACAAACAGGTGTTACTGATATCATTAAAAAATTAAAAGACTGGAGTTGGACTGGACATATTGCTAGAAGAGATGATAATAGATGGACAATTGAAATCTTAAACTGGATTCCAAGAGATTGTAAAAGACCCAAAAAGAGACCACGTGTGAGATGGATGGATGAAATAAGAAAGTGTGCAGGGGTGATGTGGAGAAGAGAAACTAAAGATCGGAGAAGATGGATTGAACTTGGAGAGATCTTCACCCTGCAATGGATTGATAATGGATGATGATGATGATATTACAAATGGTTGAAAAAAGTTTAACTCCAAATATGGCTGTAATTAAAATAAAATTTAAAAATAAATTCAAAAGTCATGTTATTAAAAATGTATGCTTTATAAATAAAGATAGTTTGTAAACATGAAAAGAAATTTTCTTATATTCTAAAAGTCATAGTTATCGTATTGAGGAATTCCAAGTAATTCAGTCAAATTCTAAAAATTTGCTATGTAATAAATATTTTTTTTCCAAAATCAAAATAAAATACAAATTTAATTACATTTTCATCTTTTATCAGTTTTCAGATTATTAGCATTAATATTTATAACAATTTAAAAAATATTTCTTTGTCTGAGTAAATGCATTTAAAACATCACACGATCTCCATTTCTTATGTTTATACGAGCTATTAAAACAATCGCAACTTTCTCCATACATTAGTGCCATCTAGTGCAAGCCATAGTAATCAATGGATACTAGAAGATTTATGTAACAAAATCCTTATCTATTATCTACTCATCCCAGTCCAAGCCTAGTAATCAATAGATGATAGGTTTGTGAACAAAATTCCTATCTAGGGCCTATTCCCAATATCTCTGGATTAGTCTTTAGGTTATGGTCTTTATTAGTGAAGAGCCTTAAATCTGACAGGTATAATGAATCCCTCCAGCAGACATCTTTTACATTTTCAGTTAACTATAAAGCTAGAAATCTAAATGAATGCACAATGACTTTTTCAGTCCAAGCCCATTCACTCATACAATCATAGAGATCTCATCTATATATTTTGGTGTCTTTGGTTTTTTTTAATAACTGCAGTCACCATCATCCTTAGGCCAAGATTAGTATTAAACCACTAAATCATCATATGATCAACATTTCTTATGTTTATGCAAACTGTTGAAAAAATAGCAGCTCTCTCAATACAGTAATGTCACCCAGAGTGAACCATAGTAATTTATGGATTCTAGCTAGTTTATGCATCAAAATCCCTATCTAGTACCTACTCATCCAATATTCCCAGACTAGTTTCTAGCTTGTAGTGAGCATGTGACGTTTTAGTGATCTAATACTAATCATGGGCAAAAAATAATGGTGACTATTGGTTATTAAAAAGCCAAAGACACAGTAATGTTTAGATATTGAATTGAGTTTAGATCTATACGACTATAGAAATTAATGCTCAAAACATTATTGTTTTTATAGTAGACTCATAACTTTATAGTTAATTGAAAAGATAAAAGATGCTTGCGCTAGAAGGTTGCATTAAATTCAAAGATTTATGTTCAAAGATCTCAGATCCAAGGCTCATTATATATCAAAGCCAAAAAATATCTGGGGATATGAGCTAAGCACTAGATAGGGATTTTATTGCACAAACCTTATATAAAATTCATTGATTACTATGTTTTGAAACACATCTGGAAAAATAAATGATCTACTGAATGCATTTCATTTTAAACCAGCACTCTTCAGTTGGCTCTAGTGACAATTTTTATATGACTTTTTCATTCATTCACCATAATGACTAATGTTTCCACATGTTTAAGTTATATTGAAAAGCAGATTTATTAATCTTTAGCTGGATTAAATTGATCTCTGTGCTAAGAATTATAAGATAGTTTTTAGCCTAATAAGTGCTTAGTAATAATTTTTAATGTACTTGCCCAAAGGAAATGGTATCAAATATGTGAATACATGAATTTTGATACGTAGATAATATTGGAATAATTTAACATCTATTCATGTATTAAAAATATATCATACTGGGAACTTACATGTAATCATACCACAGTAGCATTTCTTTAATGTCAAGTATGATCATCCAAAAAAAACACTATTCACTTTTAAGGTAAAAGAATTTACTTTACCCAATGTCCTTTATCTTCAGAACAGTTCAAGTGTTCTATAGCATTTAATGTTCTCTATATTCACAACCCTAGCGATGGTAGTACTTAATGTCTCTTTAATATAATTTTTTTCTGTTAAACCAAACAAAATCTCTTTGTAGAATATGGGCTTCCCATGTGTTTGCATTGAGATTTAGATATTACAGACAGTTTTTTTTCGTATATGCGAATCCACAACCGTCTACAACCAATTACTTGCTTGCAAGGCGGCTGCGACGACCTCTCGGCCAACAACGCTTGACATATTACAGACACTTTACATCTTTTAAATAACATTTTGAAAAAAAAAACATAAATGAATAAATAAATAAAAAATACATTCTTAATAAGATCAACGATTAAATTATATTTCTAGCAAGTAGATGCTTAATTGAGAGTGGCAACAGATTTATCCCAGGTAAGTAATAATTTTAAGATAGCTTCTTGTATTTCATTTGTAGGGCATTATCTCCGCTGGTTCAATAATAGAGAGCTCCACATGGCTTCTGGCATTAAGTGAGCATATATTAACCTTAGCTCACCATAATTTTATTTTCCACTACTTCAAAGTTTGTAAATCAATCACAGTTTAACTTAATAATTTTTATCAAAATAACCATTGTTCATATTCTCTTCTTTGACAATTTAACTAGGAATCAAATATCTCCAGTCAAATATTATCACTGAACTTCTTATCTGATATTTAAACAATAAAATGTCTTCCAATCTTTATTCTCCCAAGCCAGCTGCTAAATTAAAACTAAATTAATTGCCATCAAACCTTTTTCTTTTTAAAATTATTACACATCTGTTTCACCCCCTCAATAATTACATTTATTAAATCAAAAGGTTTACTATCTATCTATCTATCTATCTATCTATCTATCTATCTATCTATCTATCTATCTATCTATCTATCTATCTATCTATCTATCTATCTATCTATCTATCTATCTATCTATCTATCTATCTATCTATCTATCTATCTATCTATCTATCTATCTATCTATCTATCTATCTATCTATCTATCTATCTATCTATCTATCTATCTATCTATCTATCTATCTATCTATCTATCTATCTATCTATCTATCTATCTATCTATCTATCTATCTATCTATCTATCTATCTATCTATCTATCTATCTATCTATCTATCTATCTATCTATCTATCTATCTATCTATCTATCTATCTATCTATCTATCTATCTATCTATCCATCTATCTATCTATCTATCTATCTATCTATCTATCTATCTATCTATCTATCTATCTATCTATCTATCTATCTATCTATCTATCTATCTATCTATCTATCTATCTATCTATCTATCTATCTATCTATCTATCTATCTATCTATCTATCTATCTATCTATCTATCTATCTATCTATCTATCTATCTATCTATCTATCTATCTATCTATCTATCTATCTATCTATCTATCTATCTATCTATCTATCTATCTATCTATCTATCTATCTATCTATCTATCTATCTATCTATCTATCTATCTATCTATCTATCTATCTATCTATCTATCTATCTATCTATCTATCTATCTATCTATCTATCTATCTATCTATCTATCTATCTATCTATCTATCTATCTATCTATCTATCTATCTATCTATCTATCTATCTATCTATCTATCTATCTATCTATCTATCTATCTATCTATCTATCTATCTATCTATCTATCTATCTATCTATCTATCTATCTATCTATCTATCTATCTATCTATCTATCTATCTATCTATCTATCTATCTATCTATCTATCTATCTATCTATCTATCTATCTATCTATCTATCTATCTATCTATCTATCTATCTATCTATCTATCTATCTATCTATCTATCTATCTATCTATCTATCTATCTATCTATCTATCTATCTATCTATCTATCTATCTATCTATCTATCTATCTATCTATCTATCTATCTATCTATCTATCTATCTATCTATCTATCTATCTATCTATCTATCTATCTATCTATCTATCTATCTATCTATCTATCTATCTATCTATCTATCTATCTATAACATTTGGGTTTTATTTCATAAATAGATATTCTTCAATTTCAATTTATCCTCTTCACTTGTTGGCAGCCATATTGGCATTTTGGAAACTCTTCAATTTCAATTTATCCTCTTCACTTGTTGGCAGCCATATTGGCATTTTGGAAACTTTGATTTAATACATACTTTTCATGATAACTTCATTTTGCATATGCAAAAGTCAAGTGATATATGTTATCAGAAAAATAATATATCAACGAATTTAATAAAACTGAAAAAATGTAAACATTATATAGTCAAAACAGTAAAAAAATAAGATTTTTACAGTTTTGAAAATTATTATATTTATATTTCCTCATAAATACCAAAATTTAAAATTATAATTTTCAAGAAAATGGTATAATCTATCATTTCAAAATATCAAAAAATAAGGATACTGATATTTTTCATTTTTCTAGAAATCCTATACCGATTCCTTCCTTATTATGTATCTATATAATCAACTAAGAGAAAGTAATAAAGAAGAATAAGACTAAAATAGACTTTAGGTTGTAAATGATTCACTCAGATACAATACATGTGAAGGTAAACAGGAAAAAAACAAGTTTAGATTTAATGCAATATAGAATAATAATAATAATAATAATAATAATAATAATAATAATAATAATAATAATAATAATAATAATAATAATAATAATAATAATAATAATAATAATAATAATAATAATAATAATAATAATAATAATAATTCAATTCAATTCAATTCAATTCAATATCCATTTATTATGTGCATTTCAACATTTACACTTTAACAGAAATACACAATAAAAAAATAATAATAATAATAACAATGATAATAATTAAAATTAAAAAAAAAAAAACAATTATAATCAAATACAAGCTAAATACATAAAATTATATATACATATATGTTCATAACTATACATTTAGTTGTTTTTTAACATTCATCACAAATTGATCGCAAAAAATATCAATATTATTAAAAGTTAGATTATATACCATTTGCAATCTATTAATAACTGATTTACCAAAGAAAGTATTTTTACATATACTAATCTTGAAAGTTTGCATTTCTCTTAATAAGCGACAAGGTACTTTCAATTCTATTTTTGATATACAGTTACTGACATCAATTTTCCCATCAATCAACTTTTTCAGTAATATCATATCCTTCAACATTCTCCTTTCTTTCAATACTGTTTTGACAGTTTGACATTCACCCATTATTAATTTATTAAATCTTTTTTCAATATTATATATTTTAGACTGAATATTAATCAGATTGAAGTTCCATATACAAGAATTATATTCTAAAACTGTAACAACAAGAGAAAAAAGTAACCTATATTTTATGGAAATAGATAAATCTCTCCCATATCTCAAAATACAGCCCATCTTTCTGTATGCTTTATTAATAATACATTTAATATGTGCATTAAAAGTAAAATTGCTACAAAATATAATTCCTAAATCAGATACAGTCTCTTTATATTTAATAACACCATTCTCAATTTTATATTGATAAACAGATTTTTCAGTTTTATTAGTATAGGAAACAATGCATGTTTTATTAATGTTAATCTCCATGTTGTTATACCTACACCATATAATAAAACTATCTATATCCTTTTGAACCTCAATATGATCACTATAAGTAATAATTCTTTTAAATAACTTACAATCATCAGCATAAGTAAGTATCATACTATTTTTTATGCTATGATCAAGATCACACATATAAACATTAAAAAGCAATGGTGCTAATATTCCACCCTGAGGAACACCTATCATATTATCAAAAAAAAGAGAATTAGTTTTATCCATATGTACATAAGATTTTCGACCCCTCAAATAATTGGAAAACCACTCAACTAAATGAGGACTAACACCCAACATTTTAAGTTTATACAAAAGTCTAATATATGAAACTTTGTCAAATGCCTGAGTCATATCAAAATATACAACATCTAATTGCTTCTGATCAGATAAGGCATGAGCAATATGATCAGATATCACCATTAAATTAGTTTCAGCAGATCTACCAGGTAAAAAACCATGCTGATAACTAGGTAATACCTTAATCATATCTACAATAATATTACTATAAATACACCTTTCATAAATTCTAGCAAAAGGTGACAGAATTAAAATAGGTCTATAATTACCCGAATCAGATCTATCCCCTTTTTTAAAAATTGGTATAATTTTAGCTATCTTAAATATATCAAGAATAATAGTTTTCTCAATTGATAAATTAATAATATAATGCAATGGTGCTACCAAACATTCAGCACAACCCTTGATAATAAAATTAGGAATATTATCATATCCCATAGAAGATTTCGATTTAAGTTTAGAAATTGCAGTAAACACTTCAGGAATTGCAATTTTATTAACATCTATATTCCAAAAACTTTCTTTATTAAATTTAATATCAACCATATTATCATTACTTGAAGTATCTAAGTACATATTAGTAAAATGATTGACTAGATCATCCATAGAAGGCCTAATTACATTATATTTACAACTTTTACTTCCAACAATATTAAGATCTTTTATATAATTCCAAAACATTTGTGGATTATTCCTAAAATTTTCTTCAACTCTATTTAAATTATTATTATAATCTCTTTTCATAAGAGTTTTAGTATAAGCATGCAAACCACTAAATTTCTTATACAATTCTTTATCATTAGTTAGTTTATATAACCTATGATATTTGTGCTTTCTATTTAAGCCCTTACACAATTCCCTAGAAAACCATTTAGGATATTTGTTATTAGTATTTAAATAATGCCTAACAGGAATATATTGATCTAGACAATTTTGAACTATACCAACAAAATTATTTGCCGCTATATTTGGATCATTTTCCATCAAAATTACATTCCAATCAATGTCCTCAAAAGCTTTATAAAGGCCATAATAGTCACCATGTTTGTAATCTCTCTTACTATTTACCATAGGCTTTATATGTTCATGAGAACCATCTATTACAAATTCCAAAGGTGGATGATAAGGATCAGGGGGCAAAAGAGCTTGATCAGCCTCTTTGCACTTCAAATCATTCTTAGTGCTAAACAATAAATCCAACATACCCCCCCTAAAATTAATAATACTATTAAGTTGAATTAAACTAACCAACTCCCAAAAATTTTTAATCTATAAAGTTTACTATTATCAACATTCTTATTACTATGTCTTGAGTAATCAGCTTCATTAAAATCCCCAACTATAATAATATCATATTTATATTTCACCAATATATCCTCAACCTTAACTAAATATGCATCTAAATCATTCATTGACAAAGTAGGTCGAAGATATATAGTACCTAACAATATTTTATTTTTATTTTTTAAACTAACTTCAATCCAACAAGATTCAATATTATTATCATTAATAATTATCTGTTTATGCTTTATGTCTTTTTTAATAGAAATCAAAGTACCACCTCCTCTTGTTTCATAATTATAATTTCTATCACATCTATACACACAATACCTATCATCAAATATACTAATATTATCAATTTCTTCTTTTAACCAAGTCTCTGTTAAAAAGATAATATCATATTCATTTAATAACAATTCAAATTTAAAATCAATTGTCTTAGTTCTAAGACCACGAACATTTTGATAATAACAATTCATGAATTGCTATTTATTACACAGATTATTTTGCAAATTTATATCTTGCACTATAGTGCTAATTTCATCAACATTATCAGTCAATATAATATCTTCTGTCTTTTCTTCAATAATCTTATTAATATTTAATATAGCATTATCCTATGTACTATCAACATTAAAATTTCTTAAATATTTTAAATCTCCATAGAAGGGCAATATGACTGCTGACAAAGGCCAAACGTTACCAACCAAAACTTTATCAGATTCAGATTCCTCTATAGATAAATAAAATGAAGAATATTTTTTAGATTTTGTATTCAGTTTTTAACACACACTATTTATATCTAAAACATTTTTCAAATGAGCAGTCACATCTTCAACAGAGGTGTCATTATCCATTCTAGTTAGAAAAAATTTTTAAATTTCTTTCTTGTCTTAATAGCTTTTAAAACATGATTAACCTGATTTCCTATAATTGGTGAAGAACTTGAATTTTTAATATTTTTATTCTTATTTTTACGATAAAATACAGTTTTAAAACCATCATTTTCTTTATCTGCACAATCTTTCAAATAAAAGGCATATGAGTTTTTAGAGGTGCTATCTTGATTAGAAATCCCAGACGATTCATCTGACGTTACATTTGTTTTCATATCTGACTGACCAACCTTCACTTTAATTGCTTTATTTTGCTGTTCATTAAATTTAGAACTTGATCTATCAGTGACACTAAAAACTGCCTCCTTTTTTAATTGATCAACTCCTTCACTTCTATTTATAGTAGAAAGTGGAGGGAAATTTAAATCAGAAACAATAAGTTCAGGCGTTTGCTTTTCTTTATGCTTTAAAATAAGTTGACTTTCTTTTTTATTAAAAACAACAGAATTTCTGTCTATGCTTCTATAATCATTATTTTTATTTATATCCAAATTATTAACAGATGCATTTAATAACATATTTTTTATCGTAATATTTTCTTCTTTCAATAATTTAATTTCACTTGATAAATCTGTAACAATATTTAAAATTCTATTCAATAAAAACGTAGATTTTTCACAAGATAAACAATTATTATCCATTTTAGATAGATTTTTTTTCTCCTTTATCAAAATCACGATTAGATATAGCATTAATTTCTATTAATTTAGAAATGTCATTACCTTCATTTCCTAATAAATTTTGACCAAAAATATCCAAGTCTTGCGAATCATTTATATCTGATACAATAATCTCCATTTTGTTTTCATTGACTTCCATTACGTTATTACTATTTGAATGATTACATTTATCACAAATATAGGACTCCATTTCTATTTCATTTTTATGCAATATTATTCCATTAGATTTCAAACATGTTTTATGAAACTTATTATTGCATTTAAAACATTTAATTCTTGGCTGTTTTCCAAATATAAGATCACTGCAAAGAGCACATGGTGTACCTCCCATAGCATAGCATAGCATAGCAGAAAATAATAATAATAATAATAATAATAATAATAATAATAATAATAATAATAATAATAATAATAATAATAATAATAATAATAATAATAATAATAATAATAATAATAATAATAATAATAATAATAATAATAATAATAATAATAATAATAATAATAATGCTATTTTTATAGTCTGACTTACTTTTCATCTAACGAAAAAGATTTTACTGTTAGGTAGAGTCTATCTAAAGTATAAAAGCAAGTGATTACTGTAAAATGATTGTTTACAAATAATTAAATGTTATTGCAAGTATACGGCAAAAGAACAACTTAAAAATAAAAAATGTTGATATAACTTATCTATAAGAACAATTCATGACTCCTCACCTGATCACAAAATCAAAACAACAATGTAGAAAGATGTTGCAGGAGATGCCATCAAATAACCTCCTGAATAAAACTAAGAGAGGTGATGTTTGTAGCAGTACACTACCTATTTCACTTTCAGTTGATAAACGATGAAGACGTTTCCCCGAACACTTGGTTTGTGTCTAATCATCACTCTGTAGTTAATAAAAATTTCATGTCTTTTTTTTATGCAGGTAAAGCAGTACTTTCGTTTTGAATATTATGCAACTACTAAGGGTATAACTTGAGTAACCCGATATCAGAAGTTGTATTTTTATCTATGAAAAACTATATGGTACACATGGACATTAGGACTATCCATACAGATCCATAATTTGAACTTAGTTCATAATAGTTATCTGCTTCAGAACTATCATTTGAAATATGTTTATTGGTTTTGAATGACCTCAATAAATGTTACTGTAATTGATATTTCTTAATAGTTTTATCCACTATTCCTCTCTATGTATCTGATACACAGCTCTAAAGTTTACATCGCAATGATCATGCTTACATATATAACTGTGGTCACACATGTATATCTAATTGGGCTAAATATTGCAATTTTTACTATTAATATTTGGGCTTTCTTATTGTTAAATTTTAGACAAGAAAACATATAAAAAAGAGTATCATAAATGGTCTAGCACGAAATACATATATTGGTGATTATTTATCTTTTAGACATATATGTGGTTAAGTGTATCTGTCGTATGAGATAGTGTGTGGAGAGTAGAAGGTCGTGTGAAAGTCTGAGCTCAAAGTACCCTATACATTATATTGATTGTACAGGTATATATATATAGCCTGTATGTTAGATATTAAATATCATAAGTGATTTTTTCCATCTCTAGTAATAACGTTCAATCGTAAGACTAATTTATCCGGAAAAAAGATCGTGCAGTAAAGATAATCTCTACATTTATGGGCAAAGATGGCTTTTTTAAAAGACATTATAATTACTATTACTTTTAAGAAATCATTAGTAAAAGTTATAACATAAATTCCTTACTCTTATCTATTTATATTGTAGCGGAATCTGAGATTCAGATTGCGCTTCACAGCCCACTTCCAATCTTCCGCTACCAACCTAAATTCAAACCCTATTCTTACATATATATTCCACTCACTAACACATTTGTTTGTATCCTTTTGTTTGAGTTATATTAACTAACATATTTATTAACGAAGATATTGGCATAAATATCTGAATTTAAACATGCAAAATAAAATTAATAAATGTAGCATCTGAAAATTCGTATACGCAATAGGGAATGGGGGATTAATTATAACGGACTTATAATATCAAAATATATTATAATTTCTGTATTAATTTGTTTTATAAAAGTTATAATAATTGTTTGTTAATTGCAGCTCAGATATCTACTGATATTGTAGAGACAAAGGTACTGAGTAAATATTTAGTGGAAAAGTTCGTTATATGTAAGTTTATAAAATTGTGTTTTTAAATTATTTTTTGTCATTAAACTATACTTTTCTTTTAAATCCAATATGGAAGATGCGATTGTAATTAGTCAAAATTAGTTAAAGGTGAGAAGCGTAATCTTGTATAATATTCTAACATAACTTTAATTAAAAGTTTCTCTAGAATCAAAAGTAGAAACTAAACTTAATTGATTTATTTTTGTTACAAACATTTTCTTTTATCAAAATTAATTAAAGTTTGAATGCTTATCTAACAATGGCATCTTCCATCACAATGGGTAAAAGCTTGTATACGAATTCTTTAGGAAATTAGATTGCAATGACCAATCAGAAAGGGATTCCAAAAATACCAAGGCATGGGATAATTACAAATTATTTTTAGGAGAGTAAAGAGGACAGTCAAGGAGAGCAGTCACCAAGAAAAGTTGCGTTCGTTAATTTCAATGTGTACTGAGTAAATCTAAGTCGCCTTTCTCACCATTCGAGATGGCCGCCCCTGCAATCTGTGCCCTGGATCCCGATACTCATAGACTATACTGATATGCCTGTTCGTTAAATCATAAAATTACTACCTGCCTGAATAACTGCTTAACAAACTAGATCTAGTTCTCCGAGGGAATCCGAAATCATCAAAAGAACAGCCAAGTTTGTACAGAGGTAACAATTTCAAATGCTGCTAGACTCTTAAAGTTAGCGTGAATAATTTTAACTCTCACCTATCTATTTCTTTAAACATTTTGTAAAGCTTTCATTTGTAAAATTTAATATTAGTTATGAATCAATTTATGAATTCTTACCTTTTGTCAATTGTACTTTCTTCTCTCTATATAACTTAGCTGTAATCTCTCCTACATTAAACCTCTCCTGAATAATTATTAGTACTTAATGTCACGTCTATGCGGCAATATTTTATTCTTATTATTATGTTTTATACTTTCAGATACTAAATTATATGTCGATAATTTTCCCCAGAATCGGAAATGCTTACGCTATATCTTTTAATAAAAGAAAACCCTCCTTACTTTTCAGAGGGTAATTAATCTAGTATTATTTTAAAACCACTTTGTTATTCTCAGTATAGCGGGTGCCTGCCAGTCTGGGGAAATAAAATCAGAATTTGATAATTATTGTCCAGTGTTATTTTAGAAAAAATAAGTAAAATATTTTCGTAGAAATGTTTTTTTTTGGTTAATTAAATAATAGCGCTAACTTCTAAAATCTACAAATAGATTTATATGAATTAAATTAATATTAATTTCTTGAAATCAATAGCCACCACTGACTTTATATATATTTAATAATACGAAAAGTATTTATTTATTAAAAGCATTCAAAACCAAAGATTTATATTATTTATCCGTTGTGAAAAGTTTATGTGTAGTTTAAAGTAATACAGAAGGGGGGGGGATCCTTTAGTTCTATGAGCTCTATTATATTAGCATAAAATGTAATTCTTCCATATCCACGTAGTAATCAAATCATACCAGTACGCTGGATTTTTATTAATAAAGATAGGCGATAATTCTTTATTCCTTAGTTAAATATATATATTTATATTAATGCAAGCGTTACGTGTATACCGGCCTTTCGTTATATATATATACCTTTGTGCTTCATTCATTTTTACTTCCAATACCAAGGACAAGGTTTGGCAAACCTCTTTGGATTTCTTCAGCGCGAGATATTATTGCATAGGGTTCGCTCTGGCAAAAGTCCAGCCTATGGCACTTCAATAAAGCGCATTCTTTGTTGTTTATGACCCGACCCTGCCGATGTTTGCAGAGAGTCGCCTTCTTTAACGGTGAATTGAAGCATCTTCTTAGATCTTAGAATAGATCTCTCCATTTGCCATCATACACGTACCGCTCTCCCAGATTTTATTCTCGTTAAAAGCCTATTAATTCTCCTAAACCGTACTGTTATGATTATACTAAATGGATTGCCATTTTTTAATATATATTTCATTCACACTTTCAGATACGATAGTTCTGCCATTATTGTTCTTTCCCGAATTAGCTTCCCACACACGTTCTTATATAGCAAATGCAAATATTAATTAAATAAAATTACCCTTATCATCCAACTTAATAAACTTACGTATTGGTTCGAGTGCTATTGTTTTACTAATGGTGGATTCAAATAATGTTCGGATCCCGTAGTCTAGCACTATTATTAAAAATCTTATGTATCACAGTCCATCGATAAATTATTGACATATAAATAGCCGCAATAGAATAAAGCCATGAATTATTTGTTATTGATGATTAAATATGTTCATTGTATAGGATTGTAAGGGAGGTTAATGTTGTCCAAGGGAGATAAACACCCATTTTATTTACATTGTAACACCAATAACGTTTGCAATCATATATATTCCAAGTTGATTTAATAAATTTTATATCTTTCTAAATATCTAAGTCATTGTTTCATTTAATGAATAGAAATAATTTTGATGGAATATAAAAAGGTTTCACTTACTAGATGATCGAAAATCGCTAATTATAACGTTCTAGACATGAACCAAGTTCGAATAAGAGTCTTTTTGTGTCACGACTTTGTGATGCCGGCGGGGTAGGAATAAATTAGATCAGTATCATTGGAATTGTTGCTCATAAGTTGGTAGATCTGGAAAATAGGCAAATAGGGCAGAGTTCATGAATGTTCCTGACTTATGTATCTTGCACAGGATTGGATTCGAGGTACTTTTGCCTAGATGCTAGATCTTGTTATATGAACAGACGAAACCGACCGGTACAATATCAACAAAATTTTTAACATTGAAAATACTAATTAATCCAAATAAAATAAAATAAAATAAATCATGTGATAATAACAAACATCCACACACTTTTATTAGATTAATATATCTGAACTATTTAAGGATTTCAAATAAAATATTCCTTAATCTTATTGTCCTACTATTTTATTTTTTTAATAAAAAAACATCAAGCGTTGTTAGCCGAGAGGTCATCGCAGTCGCCTTGCAAGCAAGTAGTTGGTTGCAGACGGTTGTGGGTTCGCCTCCCGGACGATGCTATGACATATGAAAAAAAAACTGTAAATATTTCAATGCAGAAGGTCTTTAGATTGAGAGCTCAATTCCAGCATTATGACATAATCAGTTTTCTTTATCGGACTTTATTGAATATCTATGAATATTGCATTACATCTTTGCCTTAGATAAACAAAATAGTGATTCAAACTGTTATTTACTTCCTGTATTTAAGTCAGATACTATTTTTATTACGTTTTTAGCTTTTTATTGCATATCTGCTTCTTCTGTTTCTGTTTTATGCTTGAAGAAAATTGTATTTTTCTCTTTCTCTGCTATCTCTCTTTTATATCTGTAATTTTGTAGTGCTTTAAATTTTATATTTCTTATGAATACTTCTACATGAACATCATTTTTAGGATATTGGTCTCATGTATATAATTAATCTTTTAGTACAAAATACTACAATAATTTATAATGTGTTAAAAAAATTCATCCCAACGTTTTTTGACAAATAAAATTAAACAATTTCTTTATTATAGAAAGAAAGTTTTATCTGTATTAAAAACCCGAACATTTCAGAATTTTTCTCTATTTTACGAATTGACTTTTATCAGTCAATATTGGTTATGCCCTGAATTGTTAAATACAGTGATAGGGGGCCAGAAACTGGAGCATAACATCCTGCAAACGATTCCAGTTGTGGCTATTCCAGCATTGCTCCTTCTTCACGTGAATCTTCCCTTCGATTATTTATTTATTTAATATTGGCTTTCTAGTACTGGGACGCTATGATAATATAAAAGCTTAGTATTTACTTCATTGTAATTTTATTTAAATTTATTTAAATGAGTATAATAAGAATAGTAAATAAAATAGTCATACATCACGTGACTCACTTTGATAAGCTTGAGCGAGCTAATAACTCTAACAAGCTTTATCGATAACAGCAAGGGAAAGCCTTTAAAATCTCTATTTAAAATTTATTTCCAGCTCCAGACAGGTATCTAGCTATTGGATTTTCTCAGAGAGGTGCTAGTGTCACTGAGGAAAGCCAATAGCTAAAAACCGGTCTGGGCCTGGGGATAATTTCAAGACAGATATTTTAAATGCTTTCTCTTGCTGCATTTATCGATAAAGCTTGTTAGAGGTATTAGCACGTTCTTTATTTTAGTATAATAAGAATGTTTTATTGATCATAAGAAGTTCAAAACCAGTTATGAAAATCCATTATTTCGTGAACTCCAGATTTTGCCACTCTAACACTGCGCCTAAACAGAACCACCAGAATATCATACTTGATAGTATAGTGAATAAATATAACCATGGGAAACAACAAAACATAATAACTAATATGTTCATCATCATCATTTTCAACAATTATTGATCCATTGTAGGATGAAGGTCTCTCCAAGTTCAATCCATCTTCTCTGATCTCTAGATTCTCCACATCAACCAGAACACTTTTTTATTTCATCCATCCATCTCACATCTGGTCTCTTTTTAGATCTTTTACAATCTCTTTGAATTCAGTTTTAAGAGTGTTTAAAGATGGTTTACTACCTGTAATCTATTAAGATCAGTTTAATAAGATTTCATTAACTTTGCATTTCAGTTACCTTTGCATCTCAGCGTTGCCTTCAATGAGAATCTAAAAGTGTAAGTTCTACTCCTATGCTAATATTTTCACTGGTCAGATCAAAAACATCGAAAGAAGAGTGGAAAATACTGCTACTAGAAACGTTGAGTAATTACTAACCTGTGTTGTCCATTTGGGTGTCATAACTACCAACTTGTTAGTTTGTATTGGAAAAGTTTAAATAAAGTTTAAATTTTTTTTACATATGCAACATTTAATTATAGATGACAGAAATAGTTCCAACGTACTATCACACATAACTGAGATTCAATATATCAATAGTTTGAAATGTTTTACAAAAATGTAGCATTATTAAAGAAGTCGAGAACCTTCTCCATGCTATATAAACAACAATGATGTTACTCAAACCTTTGAAATAAATCAAATATTTTTGCAGGATCCTGAAAACCATGCAAAATTTGCACTTAATTACATTTAAAAGATAATTTTTTCTAAAATGTCATAAAAATCTATTATTGTTACGGCATTTTGATTAAATGTCACTTCAAATCTAAAAGGGTAAAGAAGTACGACTTATACAAAATGCATCATTGACATACCTTTATAAACGCACGCATATAAAATTACAAATAGATATACACATTAAAAAGAAAAATGCTATAAATCCCCAACAAGCTAGTATAAACTAATACAAACCCATCAATAAACGTAAAAGTACAGAGTGGACCCACTTGCGCTTTAGTTAGTTAATCATTCAAAGTATTGCTACGTTACAACGCAGAATATGATTTCTATACATTAGCGTAACTCATTATAAAGAATTATAGGATGTATACATGTAATTTTAAATTTAGATATAAATAGACGACGAAATCATGATTTAAATTTAAAATAAAATAATATATTAAAATATTTTAATATATAACTTTATTTTAAATGTATACGACTGACCCGCTGTCAGTTCTAAATATCCAAAGATCAAAAATATATCCTTTGCTAAAACAATTATATAATTATGTACACCAATTATAACCCTTAATAAAATTGATTTTAAAATAAAATAATATTTTAAAAAATATCCGTTTTCGTGAAAACCTTTCGAAGTAAATTTATGTAATTTAATCACGGTGACGTGCAAAATTTATTGTTTTTAAAATCATTTCTGGCCAAACTCAATATAATACAAGTAATTTTATTAATATTTGTTTATTGATGTTTTATTTGTTTGTTTTCAATTATTTGTTTTAAATTATTTTCTGATTTTTTTTATAGATATATATTTAAAAAACTTTAAAGAAATAATGAATAAAGAATAACAGAATCTCTCTATATAGGCATATATGTGTGCGTGCATATATGTGCATGTGTACGTAAATATTAGAAATATAATGATGTCGTTTACTTATTTATCTTGAAATATTTCATCTAAAATATAACCAGAAAGCAACAGTTTACAAACTAGCTACGAAGACTGAAATCATGCTATCTAGAAATAGTATTTTTTTGCCTGATCCGTCCCAAGTCAAAAACATCACCTTTTAGCTTTAGGTAGGCCAGACTGAAAAAAAAAATCCAAACTATTTCTTAAGGGACTATTTCAAACTGCATAGTAAATTTCTCATTCGATATTGCCCATAGACATCTTAGCTGAAATATTTATAAATATTTGAAAATTTAAATATTTACATCTACAAAGTCGTTGAAAATCAATTAAATAGATTTGCATCTCCGTTCCATGAAAATTCAGAAATATTAAATTTACTTGATTAAAGAAAAAATTTAAATAAAGTTTATTAATGACACCTCAATTGATATATATTACAAATCATTTACACTATGGCATATGTTCATTAAAAACACAGATAGTATTAATTAAGAACTTTGATTTTATTTTATTTAATATTTTAAATATAAGTATATTTTATATACAAGGAGTCCAGATGTAATTTATCTTTTTCACATGTGTGTAATCATGTATATCGATTGGATAAGATAGAGTGGATGACTTTAAGGGAGGTTGAAAGTCTATATTCAAACCCCCTATATATATATATTTCATTTAATCTTTTTTGAATAATAGACTTTAATTTTATTAATATAAAATTATTTAGAAGATTAAAAACAATTGATAGTTGGAATATACGTTTTTTTTCTGTCAATGTTAAAAAGTTATCATTTTATACAAAAAGCTTAAAAGGAATGTTATTTCTTTTATAAATTTTGTAAAATAGTCAATTAATTAGGTAAGAGCAATTATTTTGTCTAAAGCAAAAAGAATGTAACGAAACTAAATATTAGACTTTACCATTGTATGACTCCATTATATTCGTAATTGCGATAACATTACCATCATATATTATTTATGTTCTTTTTATTTTATTGTCCAAATTTTTCAAATATTATGTGTCCTTAAACAATGAGGATTTCCAATTCCTCTAGAAGCTTTTATGATAAATGCTTAGCCAGAGCCAGCACTTAAAATATCTGGGCTTTGGCTAATCATTTATCATAAAAGCTTGTAGAGGAATTGGCAATCCTCATTGTTTATAACTTACAAGCTTAACAGATGGGGTCATGTGATATATGACTCTTATTTTGATTATGTGTCCTTAGTCTTGTAAATTCAACCCAACTTTTAAATGCATGATGTTCAGAGGACTCAAGTTTATTTCATACTTTGGGATATAATCAGTTTTAAGCTTAATATTTATATAAAAAGGTTCATACTTTCAAGCTTCCTTTAGTCATTAATTCCATCCCATACAACCGTTACACACGACTAGATACATGCGAAATGGATAAATGATCTTATATATATATTTCATGCTGAACCAGCACTCATCATTTGGTCCATATCATCATCTCCTACACACATATATAATCGGTAATCGGTTTATATTAATGTAGCAATTCTTCAATTCTTTAACTCTTCAGCTGTCCATATCATTAAAAATCTGGTGATGACATGTTCAAAGTCCTTGGTTGTCAATTTTGTTGGCATATCCATGTTGACCGTAAGTCATTCTGACCCCTCATATACATATAAAGGAAGTTTGAAAGTCAGTATTTAAATACCCTCTCATTACATTTAGATTAAAAGTACATATAATATATGGTACGTAAATATTTCAGATTGAAACCTGTATTCTGCTTATCCCTCTTCTGTGTATTTAAATCGGCTTAAGAACCTGCATATGACTTATAGTCAACACGGGTATAGCAACAAAATTGGCAAAAAGGGCTTTGAACATGCCATCACCAAATTTTCAATGATATGGACAGCTGAAGAGATTATTTAAGAGTGGAGATGATTGAAGCATGTCCATTAAAGTTTGAAGAATTGCAATCAATACAAACCGAGCAATGATTATATATATATATATGTGTGTGTGTATAGGAGATGATAATCTGCCCAACTGATGAGTGCTGGTTCAGCGTGAAATACATATATTGGAGATCATTTATTGTTTTTGCATGTATGTAGTCGTGTGTATTGGTTGTATGGGATGGAGTTGATGACTAAAGAAAGCTTGAAAGTCTGGGTTCAAATCCTTTTAATTACATCTAGATTAAAGGCATATATAATATACTTGTATTTAAATATAAAAGATTCAGCATATTATATTAAGATGGGATTGCATCAAAGTATAGAATGGTTGTGTAAGCTAAAAAACAATTGACCCGAAAGAGCTTATGGGCTGACAATTGCGTTAAGTTCACGAAGAATATTGTAAGCTATAAAACAATTGCTCCGAAAGTGCTGATTGGCTGAATATTGCTTTAAGTTAAATATGAGTGTTATAAAGCTGTGAAACAATTGTCCTAAAAGAGCTGATTGGATGATTATTTTAGTGTGATTAAGGAAATCTCAGAATAAATCACATCAAGAAAGAGAATATCACAATCCTTTTCTTAACATTAACAAAATAAATTTAATAATAAACCATAAAAATTTACAAACTTTTACAAAAATCCTTTAATAACTGAAATACAGGCTAATTATATACCTATATCAATATATGTAAAATATAGAGTATATGAGCACAGACTTTTACATGACTCACCACTCACCATTCTTCTCATATCACCGATACACTTGAACACATATATGTTGAAAAAATAAATAATCACTAATCTACATATTTCACACTAAACCAGCAATCATCGGTTGGTCCAGACTATCATTTCTACACATATATGCAATAAGTACTCAGATATATATTAAGATAACCAATCTTCATACTTTAATGGACAGGCATCAATCCACTCTACACTCCAACTCTTCAACCATCCATCCAATTAAAAATCTGATGATGGAAATGCTCAAAGGCCACCATGAGGCCAAGATTCCTGTGTGGAGTGGATTGAAGCCTGTCCATTAAAGTATGAAGATTGTCTATCCTAATATATATCTGAGCATTTATTGCATATATATGTAGAGATGATAGTCTAGACCAACTGATGATTGCTGGTTTAGCAAGAAATTCTTTATTGGTGATTATTTATCTTTTTGACATATATGTGTTCAAGTGTATCAGTGATATGAGATAGAGTGGTGGCTCATGTGATAGTCTGTGCTCATATACCCTATAGATTAATATATTGATACAGGTATATAATAAGCCTGTATTTCAGTTATTACATAGTAGAGAGGTCTGCCCATCCCCTGTATATGTATTAAATGGATTATGTCCTGTACATGTGGGGTCAGATTGACTTTAGGTCAACATGGGTGTGACGAGAATCTCAGCCTCAGGATGGCCTTTGAGCATTCCATCATCAGATTTTCAATTGGATGAATGGTTGAAGAGTTGGAGTGAGGAGTGGATTGAAGCCCGTTCATTAAAATATGAAGATTGGCTATCTTAATATATATCTGAGCACGTATGGCATACATGTGTAGAGATGATGGTCTGGACCAACTGATGATTGCTGGTTTAGCATGGAATATGTATATTGGTGATTATTTATCTTTTCGATATATATATATATATGTGTTCAAGAGTATCAGTGGTGAGTAGTGGGTCATGGGAATGAATGTCTGTGCCATATATCCTATATATTAAAAATCCTTTAAATAATCAGAATAAATGTAAATCACTATTACTTTTTAGAATACATAAGAAGTAACCCCCTTATTTATTTAGTCTTATGCTATTAATATTAATGAAATAGTAAATCAAATCTTTAGCTTTAGTTTCGAAATCAATTGCAGTGTTTTGCAAATTCTAGCAGTCATTTGAGTTACATTTTCAACTTTTTATTTTAATGCATAAACTTTTTTGCTTAATATTTCCTGAACGTTAAAATTCTTTGTGAAATATAAGTTTAAAAACCATTCTTGACAATAATATTTCAACTTTGCTATTATGAAAAATAAATAAATTGAAATACACAATCAGAATAACGGCTATAGTAGTGCCACCTAGTGCAAATCTTAGAAGTCAATGGATGCAAGACAGTTTGGGCATAAAATTCATATCTAGTACTTGGATGAGTAATCACTAGATAGAAATACTATGAACAAACCCTTTGTATCCATTGATTACTAAAGTTTGCACTGAGTGGCGCTACAGTACGGAAAGTTTGCAATTGTCATTAACAGCTTGTGTAAACATAGAAAATAGTAATCATGTGATGGTTTAGTGGTTTTAATGGCTATTATTGTTTTGCAATGGCCAATAAAAATATATTTGGAATGAAATAAAATATATTTGAACCTCACTTCTAACACCCCAAAAAATTATTGTAATGAGTATATAAAGCATTGAAGATATATTTTAAAATTTTTAATTTCATTCAAAATGACTATAAATAAGAATTATAATGTTTGCAACATCCTGGTTTCTATTGTAATGTTTTTTTTAACTTGTCCTTATTCAAAAACAAGTATTTTCAAATAAAATCGGAGTCTAAAGATCATAATAACTTCTGCTATGTATCTGCACACAAAATATGTAACAGATTGCAGCAAAATACGATAATTGGGACTTAAATTCAAATACTCAATACTATGAAAATTACTTATTTAATGAATAAATAGACAAAATATATAACATCACTATGCAATCCATATTACTGAATCATTTAGAATTTATTCTCAATACTGACATGCACATCTAAACATAGAGATGTATTTCAGTAGAAACAGTTCTACTTTTCTCAGTCTACAATATTAATTGTCAAATCAACACAATAAAGTAATATTACCCTCTGTTAGTAATTCTTCTGCAAGCCTTCCCACGTCTGTAAAATTAATAAGATCAGGGACATCTGTATAGAATCCTAAGCAGCTCATAAACCTTTAGGTAACTATTGCATGGAATGGAAAACTCCTTGATGACTGTGGGTTAACCTTAATGGTGATCTTGTTTAGATAACCACTCAACGACAAAGAACATCTCCCATGAAGGACAACGAAAATGCAGAACTGCTGTAGCTAACATTTTTCTCTATTTATATCATTGCATATTTTCTTATTTTATCTTTGTACTAATTAAATCTTGCCTCATGCCTCAACAGATTTAAATAGTGTATTTTTATTTAATCACAAACAAAGTCTCTGTTTTTTAATTCCTATTTTTCTTACCATTATTATTTCCTTAGTTAAAAGAATATGACTTTAGTAATTCAAAATTCCCCAACTAATTATTATTATTAAACAAATGGCCATCCTTTTGTTTTTATTTCTTTAACAATATTTTTCTATAATTAATTATTTCTTATATTTTCTTCTGGGGTGCTTGACTTTTTCTTTGAAAACAATATCGCATTTTACACACATATTCTCGAGGTTACAGCCTCAGTAAATATTACTTACGTAATCAATGTGTGTTTAATAAATTTATAATTACAACTATAATTCTTTTTCTAATTTCAAGTATAAACAAACTTCTCTTCTTATATAAATATAACAGTTTCAAAAAATAAATATTTAACAAATATTTTGCAAAAAAATCACATTTATATAAACAAATTTTGAACATGGAACGTATATATATATATACGATTTTTAATTTAAGAGCAGAGTCTACTTTCAGAACAAAAAGCTGCCATTTAGATCAACTGATGAGTGCTAGTTCAGCATGAAATACATATATTGGTGGTTATTTATCTTTTCTACATATGTGTGATCATGTGTATCAGTGATATAAGATAGTATGGATAGTTGAATGATGCTTGAAAGTCTGTGTTCAAATCCAATATATTTATTTGTGTAATCTAGATATACGACAGGTATATATTATATTATATAGGCACATTATATCTAACTTATGTATTAATTGATATAAAGGCTTTTAAATTTATTTTTATTGTAAATAGTTGTAGTAAATAATTTATATTTTTGTTAAATTGTAAACTAAAGGAAAATATATTTAGCCTTTGTAATAAATATTGATTTTATTCTTTGATTATGTCTCTGTGTCCGTTGTCACCTGTCACATCCGTATATTAGAAAATCCATTTACTTATTTTGAAATTGCCACATTGATAAAACTCATGCAATCTTATATATGCAATCAGATTCATGTAAGATTACATTATTGATGCTCTTGTTGTTAGAATACTTAGTGAAGTATTTGGGACAACAAAAAGCCCTTTCACATACTTCATCACTTTAGCTTTGCTCTTGTCAGATAATTATTTCAGATTTTAAGAAAACTTGAATTGTTTAACGGGCGATTTAAGAATCAATAAAGAAATAAGAGTTAATCTGAATTTCATTGTAAAAGTAGAAAGTGTTGATAAGATAGATGTTAAGAAAATAATTCTCATTTTTATTATCGCTGCTAATTATTTAAAAAAACCTAAATGATTTATTCTCTTAGATTATCATTGCAAAATTAGTATTCTTTACAAGTGAATTATTTAATATTTAAGAATCTGAGATTTCTATTACTATTCATTATTATTATTTGTAGTAACCATGAATCATCAATCAACCTTTGGTCTATCCACATCTTATAAAACAATGTATTAATTACTGTGTGCTTAGTCCATGAGAGGACTTATCCAGTTATTGTTCACTTAGTCTATAAATAATCAGAGTCCTTTATAGCTCCGAACTTCATAAGAAGTTGATACACGGGAACTGAATGGGCTGACCACAACTCATGAACTTCAGGCTACAGAATCTGCCTCTATCTAGCACTGCATCAAATCACACAGGGTCATATGCCATATTTGGTATTTAGAGAACATAAATGACAATGGGGAAAAAGGTATGCCATCAGCATTTTAAAAATGTTTAAAGACATTTACTATTTATAGTCAAAATAAGAGTTATAGATCACATGATCCTATACTCTTAAGCTTGTAAGTTATAAACAATGAGGATTTCCAATTCCTCAACAAGCTTTGTGATAAATGCTTAGCTAGAAAAAGCATTTAAAATATCTCTGTCAGGACCCCAAACCTCTGACCATGGTTTTGTGCTCTGGCACTCCTCAGAAAGGTGCTAGGGTAGGTTCAGACACTAGATCTACTAGATTTACTATTTATGTTTCTAATATTAACTAAATATTAGGATTTTGTTAACTAACATTTTCCAAAAATACAGCATTATTGAAAAACTTCAGAAATCTCTAGATGCTAAATACTCAATAATAACACCCCTTACTCTTTGAAATAATTCTGCACGATTAAACATTGCAAACATTGTAAATTTTATATTTAAAATTGAATAAGATATGGCCTTTATTCACTTACTTAGAATTAAATATATAAAGATTTTATTAAAAATACTATAGAAGGTTTATTGGTACACTGATAGACATTTTGAACAGTAAAAGAATTAAAAGCAATGACTTACAGGCATTCAAAATGTGTTATACCACCAAACATCATAGGATCATCATTCTTTATGCTTACTCAAGCTGTTTATACAGAGGCAAAACTCTTCATACAGTAGCCCCACTCAGTGCAATCAAGAGTAATTAATGGATGCACGAAGGTGCAGTGCTCTCGGATCCAAGGCTACTCACTGATGAAAGCCACAAGCTAGAATGTAGTCTGAGGATACTGGATAAGTAGGCACTAAATAGGGATTTTATGTACAAACCTCTGACTTATACTGAGTGGCACTACTGTATGGAGAGTTTTGCCTCTGTGAATTCAAAATGTGCTATTGACACATGTTTACACACACACACACACACACATTCTTTCTAGTCTAAGTGTTTTGACAAATCTTAATATAAAAAAATAGGGTAAAGAAAGAAGACAGTCCAACCTTATTCCGTAAAAATTAATGCCTTATACTTTGATGAAGGAGTATTTTAATTATCCCTATTGTATTAATTACATGAATCTTAATCTCAATGTACTATATATATATATATATATATAACAAAGAATGGGCTAATAGTTATAAACAAGCTTATTTTATTATTATTTATTTATGATAAATGCCACAAGAGAACACAAACGAAATTGTTATCTAGGATTGTTCCCATTCCCAGACTCGTTTCAAGCTATGGCTCTCATCAGTGAGGAGCTAGGACATCATAATCAAAATATCAAGGCAAGCCCAGCATTTATCTAATACTTAACTATTAAGTAGAAAATCTGAAACTTTTAGACATCTATATGCCTTCAAATCCAGCTCTCCATTTGAAATAGCCATATGGGACTGAACTAAATTCAGATACATTATATACCAATAGCATTAGCAATATAATATAGCCAAAGCCTTAACAGCTAAATTATAATATTAATAAAGTCAAGTCATATATCTCATGATTTATATTACTTATATTTACAAATATATAAAATAAAAAATGTGCTAGTAGCTTTAAACAAGCTTGTTTTATTATTATTATTATTATTATTATTATTATTTTTTATGATAAATGCTGCAAGAGCACGCATTTGAAATTTCAGTTGGAGAGCTGGATTTGAAGACATATAGATGTCTGAAAATATCATATCTTCTACTTAATAGTTAAGTATTAGATAAATGCTGGGCTTGAGTGTTATTTTGAATCTGATGTCCTAGCTCCTCACTGAAGAGAGACATAGCTTGAAACGGGTCTGGTTATGGGGACAATCCTAGATAAAGATTTTGAAAACATTCTCTTGTAGAATTTATTATAAAAAATAATAAAATAAGCTTGTTTAGAACTATAGGCACACTCATACGCATTTGTAAATACAAGCTATATAAGTCATATGATGTATGACTTGATTATATATATATTGTAAGGATACATTAAACTTACCACACAAAAAACACCACACACACTCTCATCTTAAAGAGGAAACCTATCAACAATCGTCAAAAGCATATTATTAATTATATACTAATAATTGTGTATAAAATTGTCAATCAAAATTATATTTTGACAATTTCTTGACTATAGCAAGCAATTTATAAAAATCAAAAGAAAGAATTAACAATTAAACTTTAGTATTTATTAATCCATTACATTAAACATTGAGATATTCAAATGACATCAAAATTGAAATAAAAATGTGAACTTAAATTGACATGAAAAACAATATATATGGAACGAGATAGAACAACTCACTCAGCAAAAGAGAGAGATAAAAAAAATGAAAGATTTTTCTTCTTCAAAAAGCAAAAAGGGAGATTTGAAAAGATCATTGGCTGTTTAATGTGCATTTTAGTAAAATCTAAATTCGAACTTGCTATTCAAAATAATAAAACAACAACCATTGAAGTATCATATCCGCAAAGAAGAAGACAACAATGGGAAAATAAGAAGAAAACTGTGTGCATCAATACAAATGAACTAAATATTTTGTAAAAAGTTGCTTTACAAATAGTGAAAATATTTTATTCACAAGAATAGCAAATTTTAGTATTAAGAGTAAGAAATTATCTCAAGCTTATTTCGAGATTTTTGAAAATTAAAAATCCACTATTAATTCTTAATAAAACTAAGAACTTCAAGTAAATTTATCAACACAGTTACATAACTATATCTGTCTAAAGAGAGGAGACATTGTGCAGATATACAACCATAATGTTAGAATTGAATTTAATGGAAGTCAGCATCTACCCATTCATGCTGAATGTAGCACCAAAATATATTACAATAAACCAAGGAAAATTCTTAGATTGAAAAGAATACTGTAGATGAAAGAAACGGAATCGCCATCATGCATAACATGGTGTAGTGGATTTTAAATGAGGAAACAGAAAGGATTTGTCAATATGAACGGTCGCTAATTTAAACATTGGATTGACTAAACAGGATTAATATTACATATATAATCTTTTTTTTATTTTTTATTCTAATTTCTTTCTTTTGATAATAGGTTAAATTTCATCCAATCATAATTTAGAATTATATAAAAGGGGAAGATTGGAAATGTTATTATTTTTAATTTAGTAATAAAATGTAGACATAAATACCCCAAGTTTGCTTAATAATAAGTTTGACCATTTTCAGACTATAAGATAAGACTTTGCTATTTTATGTAATATTAAATACCTATTGGAGGAGAATTACAATATTAAATATTAAATGTTTGTTACAATTAATTTATTAGTCAGATCTTTGTTATTCAGAATATATGACTAAAATTCTTGTATAATTGATCTTTCCTATCACATCTTCATACCATTAGGAATGGATCCCTCAAACCTAAAAAAATACTTACAAAATCCTAATCTGTGGATATACTCACTAAGGATAGGAGTGTTAGTGTACACTTACAATTATTTGGATAAAGATTTAAATTTAAGAAATGAAATGAAGGATGATCATGCTTAGCCGATTGTTCATTTAATAATTGGACAACTCATATATTATGTTGAAATATAATTATAAACAAATTTTGTAATTGTTAATGATTTTATTAAATACTTATTATCATAATCGAAGTCACTGCTATTTGGTCACCACATCACATCATATATATATATATAATAAAAAGTCAGATGTCACATGACATATATAGCTTTTACCAATAAAAAAAAAGCTTGTTTAGAGCGTTAGCATGCTCTTAAGTTTATATATATATAAGCATGAAACAATCATACTCTGAAGTAGAATCCATGCATATTCTTCCTGGGTTTGAATACAAAGGCATAACATGGGCAGATTAGAGGGTAAATGGAAGAAGGCATATTAATTCAAATTTCTTTTCATCTAACCATTAATAGTTTTATATTTATATCGATTGAAATAAATTACTTCTATGGTCATTATGAGATATATACCCTCAATGAGAAAAGGCTCATTCCACTGCATATGGTGTAAAATCATTGGGCATACATGCTCATCCTGTTATAATTTATATATATGTACTGTTTATTTATATATGGTACAAATACGTATTGGCATTTGGTAAAAGCTAAAAAAAAAAAAGTAAATTTAGATTTTTTTTTGAGTATAATTTATTTTTTTAAAAAAAACGTACAATGAAAGTTAAATTGTTCTGTCGTATTTTTTTTTTATGTAATTAGAAATAAAAGTAGAATTGGAGAGAACAAAAGAATTCCAAAAACTAAAAAGATAAGCTAAAAGAAGAATATTTTAGCTAATTAAAGATGGCCGAAAGAATTGCTAAAAAAAGAGAACTTTGTAACGTAAATTTTATAAGGAATTACTAAATTAATTATCAGCGTATATTTTTGATAAACAAAAGGATGCACAGAAGTCTGAAAACTGGGCCTCTAGTATAAAAAGGCAGAGACCGGTTTGACGAACGTCTTGTTTTTTCTGTTTTTTCCTTTGGCTGGTTTTGGATTATTAAATCCAAGACCACTTCATGATGAAATAATCCTTTATGCAGGAGTAGACCGGGGCTTTAGTTGACATCGTTAAGAAGATGGATACTAGAAAAGCCTCTGTGACTAGCCTTCAGAACAGACTACAAAATCAACTAATAATCAAAGGCCGAGCTCAATTCTAACCTAAAAAAACTATGCATAGTAAGCTACAACTTTTTCACTAAACTTACCGGTAAGCTATGACTCTTTATTATTCCCGATTGTGACAAAATTAAATGTTTGCAAACACTTCTTAAGAATATGTTTAAACAATCCCGATTGAGACATTAATTTTCTTGTGCAAGGGACATTCATTTTAGGAACTTTCTAGAAGAAATTTATAAGTGAACTGTAATTGTGAAATTGTTTTTTTTTTATTAATTGATTTATATCCAAATTAGTGTGTGTTCTCTCCAGTTTATTTAATTAACAATTTAATGTTAAGTATTTCAGTTTGTTAGAATAAAAGAGATTTTACTTTTATCAACCTTTTTCATTGTGCGTTATTAATAATAGTTATTAATTATTATTAAATTTATTAATATTCATTTATTGATATTTAAAAATATAATTTATCTTTGCCAATATGTTTAATAAGTTCCAAGAATAATAATATTTAGGAAATAATGCTAATTCATGGTAAAATATAATACCGATTACTTTTAAAAACATCTCTTCTTTTTAATTTATAATTTGCGAGATGTGCTGGTGACAGATTTTAGTGGATTCTTATAAATCCTGGTGCCCAGATCAAATAAATTAAAAGCTGATTTTGTCAATAGTGCAATTCATAACAATTACTAGGCTGAGTTGATCAGGAAATATAGTTATGTTTTTAGAAATAGAAATACAACTTTCTTCTTTTTGACATAGCTTGATCAACTCACACATTTTATAATGCATATAGAGGCCTAGCAAGATGGAAAACCTTATAATATATATATATATATTGTAACCCTTAGTTTCTTTCGTAAAGAAACTAATGATGGGGAAATAAATAGTAGGATTAGTTTCTTAACTATTTTCAAATAAAACTTTTTTTTAAGTTTAAGAAAAGTTAAAAGCTTTATTTAGAGAGAGTAATAACTGTGTGGCTTAAATTTAATGCATAGAGAGAGAGAGATCTGTGTATGCTTTATTTAAAATTATAGCTAGCATTATGTAGAGGGAAAGGGGATTGACTATCATGCACATTATATAATATTTGAAAAATGTTTATTTATATATCTAGACAGAAAAGTCTTTGTGAATCACAATATTTATGAATAAAAATGTTAGTAAAGATTGAGATCAAACTTATTGTTATAGATAGCATGTGTTTGACAGTTCTTTTCATGAGAATAGGTTAAATTTTTATGAAATCAGAAAAGATATTTTGTGTTAATAAGAATATAAATGAGCAGTTCTCTATTTAGTATTGTATGTGCATGCATATATTTATGTATGATGCATATATCGATTTTTTTTCTTCATGGGAATTTACACATTGTACTCTAGATTATTTGATAGTATAATGTAAAATGAATTGATTTTGTATGGATTTTACAGGAATTGGTTATTGTTTTCAGTTCTAGATTTGAATTAAGAAAATTATTTATATAATATCAGTTTTATAAAATACCAGTAATTCTATATTTTTTTTGAATAGTTCTCATAAATCAAAGCAGTGTAAAAATGTGTTAAGAAAGAAGAAATTAAAATGAAATCAGAGCTGAAGGCAATAAACCAAAACCAACATTTAACAGATGGGGTCAAAGGTTGACTTCAGGGAGAGAATTGTAAATTAGAAGAAACAAGCATGGGAAAAGGGAAACTTGCAGGTGGTTTTTCCCCCTTATAGAAGCCAAGGAAAATGAAGTGGGGACTGCTCTTGCTAATTCAATATCTGACCATCTTCTCTGATTGTTTTCTCTCTTGGAGACAGCAATTGACTTAACTTGTTAAGAAGTGTGTATATATTACTTAAAGATGAAGTGCTAATTCAATTATAAATGGTGTATAATTTTCTCTTTCCAAAATCAGGTATGGTAAAATTAGTTCACAACAAAAGATGCTGTATTCAATACCTCAATATTCATAGTTGGCATTTAACAGTTCCTTTAAAGAAGACATTTCAAGAACAGAATTGTATCTGTGGCTTATTTAATTAAAACTCCAAGGAATGATCAGACTTTAATATAAAGTTAGTTAACTACTCATCATACTTATTAGCAAAATTTTTTTTTTGATTAAGACTCCAACCTAAAATATAGAAAAAAAGGAAGAGCATCTAGAGCGCTATTTTATTTGAAAATTATTTTTTCTCCTGAAAGAAACTGGAAAAATGGAAATGATGATTAAATTTAAAGAAACTAAAGTTATGGACTAAAATGTGAAACCAAGCATCTGAATTCGAACCCAAGAAGAAAAGTATTTTTTAAAAAATGAAAGTCATCTGCAGGACTAATTTTCAACAAGTTTAATTATCACGTTTAAATATGAAGACATCAAGTATCAATGTAGCTACACCTTGTATAAAAGAATTTTATGTGCATCTATAATCATTAAAGACAGATATAATGCATTTTCCCAAGGCAGTGAACTAAAACTGGTAATTAGTGTTTGTGGACAATACATACATGTTTTCTGTCAAGTATCAAAATCTTCAGACTTAGCTTTGAAGGAACTCAAACCAAAGAGACAATCCATAATGTTTTATTATTTATTTATTTTGCCTTTATTTATATGTTTGTAGTATGTGTGATAGACATTTAACAGTTATAGGAATTTTTTTTTGTTAAAAAAAAAGAGAGAGAAATGATTTTGACCCATAAAAAACTATTGAGAAAAAATTATAATGTATAATAGTGAGCATGCATAAATGCTTGAATATTTGTCATATGAAATGAAAAAAAAAGAGGAAAGATTTTGTTATTATCAAAATTATATGCATATTATTAGATGTTTGAAAAAGTATTTGAATGATTGGGGCTATGCCTTAATGTGTTGATGTGAGCTGTTATGAGTATAAAGATTGGATGGGTGTTGCTGGGTGCCTGACTTTTGAAATTAATATAGTACATGGGTTTGTTTTGTGATTGGTCTGATTGGTCAGTTTTGTCATTTTGCATCAAGACTATAATCACCCTGGGTGTATATGTGAAGCTATAAATGCTGAGTATTACTGAGGTAGACTTATCATACCACCTCAAATGGATAGATAGAAATAACTATCTTATAATTTAGCTACTATGTATGCAGTATTAGGAGATTGAGGACTTGATCCCAGCTCCATTTGTACTTATTAATTAAGTAGGGAATTATTGATACAGTTGTGGTAAAATGTTTTGCATGCCCATTTAAAATAAATGTGTAGAGACTAGTTCCTTACAAAATTCTTAGCCTCAGAAAGAAGGCACCTCTCTGGCAAATGCTGACATTTGAAGTTATGAATTGTTTAATTTCCCTTACTGAGACACTAATGTATGCATTGAGAAGTGCTGCATAATGCTATAAAATATCTGGAGGGTTTTGCAAGATATGATAAGAGTTGCTATGACAGAATGAGGGTTGTAGTCAGGTGTGTGTGTTGATGTGGAGGTTGACAAAGAGTTACTTCAATTTGTAGGCTGGCCGATCTGTGATCAGAGTTTATGGAAAGTAATGAAGTTAGACATCGTCAGGGTGTGACAACATACTAGCCTGTCAAAATGCATACAGTTGCCAAAGTGGTAACATGATGATCAGAATTACAGAAGGATAGAGGTGAAGATTTAATATGCATAGGATTAAAACTATGGTTTTATATTCCAACCAATTATTTAGGATGGTTAAAAAGTTGGATATAATGTTATCTTTACATAGGAATACAAGATATTTTGCTTGTTGGAATAGTTCAATTTATAATTGTTGTAATGAAGGGGGGCCAAGAAATTTATAGGCTTTGTGAAAAGTTATAATTTCATATTTATATTTAAATGCGGAATTCTGATTCCGTGAGTAAGCGCATTAATGTTAAATTAAAATATGGGTCAAAACAAAGATTCCGTTTTAAGGAACCTTAAATAATCTCAAAGTATATATATATATATTATTATTTTAGTAGTTAAAGTAAATTTCATATAAAAGACAGTAAATTTTTATTTTATAATGAGTATAACTTATGAGATTGTAGTGATATTACAAGGGTGTTTCTTTCTTATTTATGTATACTAAATATTTATTATTGTTATGAATTTACATGCGTGTCTTGTGATTTAATATTTCAAATATCTCCAGAATCTATATCCAGCACTTTATATCTAGAGCTAATATCAGATCACATTTAAATTTATGAATTGTCTTATATTGATTGATTTCCATAGTTGATTTGCATAATTCATTTTCATGATTGATTTCCATGATCGATTTCCATGTTTGATTTCCATGGTTTACTTCCATAGTTTGCTTCCACGAATGATTTCCATAACTCACCTTTGTAAAATATTAACTACGAAAAAAATTTTTTTTTTAATTAGGAGGGAACGATCATTTTGTGGGGACAAAGAATATACCCGACTCCTAAAATGTAATAGATTTAAAAGTACTAATTAAATTTGGAAAACAGATAATACGAAAGAGAATAAAATGAGAGAAAATAGTGAATTTAGAGATATTAAATGTAGTTATTTGGTTCGTTGCAATGTTATGAATATTAGGAGCAGACATAAAATCCCTTTCCTGCTTTTGGTATTTAATATGATTCCCACTGGTAAACTCACATTAAAATTTAATTTAGCAAGTTTTGGGATCATATCCATTGCATTGTAATCGTTAATAATTGCACCTCATTCGCAGATCAAGACCTTGAGAAAGAGTACTTCGATTATTAAATCTAAGGGCTAGCATGGAAGTCAAATAGTGTAAGTATTAAAATTCGTGAAATACTATTATAATAATGGTAATGAATCCATAGTTAGTTGGAAGACATATATGTGTGTTAATGAAATAAGGCTAAAAGCTATCATTTAAGAAGATATACAGGAGAACATAACACAGACATTTAGTGTTATATAATTGTGACTATTGAAAGTGATAGATGCTGAGAACGAAAAATAAAGTAGTGGGATTAAATGGGAAAGATTTATAACATTTCTTTATCCTACTTTAAATTAAATAATAATCTTATATATTATAAACATAAGTTATGAGTTCTCCGCGTCGATTACTAAATTATTTCTAGCCATTTATATCTTAGAAATATATGGATGACATTCTTGTAATTACCACTCAAGATCATATATCTAGATAAGGTTGTGGAAGAAAGTTGTCTAGATTATTTAGTTCACAGTAATAACCTGTCACATAATGGTTATTAAGTTTAAAATTAAGACCATAATAAACTGAGTTTGAATTCTTTTAATTCATTAGATCCTATAGTTATAAGCAGGGATGATGATCTCTGGTGAGCATTACGATTTCATAGTTACAATTCGGCACCCGGGTATACATAATCTTATTATTACTATCATTAGATAAACAAACTAGCCTTCCTTGTTTGGTTCCAGAATTATTTTCAATCGAGTAGCTACTTGCACTAAAGTTGAGGTTAGAATATACATATATTGTAACCTAATTAAATAGATGGGAGAGGTAGAGAAGATAATAAGCTAGTAAAAGAAAGAGAGAAATGAACTGAGAATAGAGAGGAGAATAGAGAGAGTAAAGTAGAAAGAGAGAGAGAAAAGAAGAGAAAAAGAGAACTGAGCAGAGAGGAAGAAGAAGGGAGAGAGAATAAAAAAAGAAAAGAGAGAGTAACCTTAATAAATGATGAAGATGGGGGGGAGATTAGAATGTAGAGAGAAAGAGAGAAAAGAAGAGAGAAAGAGAAAAAACAAAATGAGAAGAGAGGAAGAAGAGAGTAGAGTAGAAAGAATAGAAAAGAGAGAGTAAGAGAAAGAATAGAGTATAAATAAAAGGAGAGTAAAAATAAGAGACACTTTAGCTAGACACAGTGGGGTTACAATAAAATGTATTAAATGCTAATAAACAGAGATCTATAACAAGATGGAGGAAAAATCACAGTGCTTCCAAATAATCAGAGCACAACAATAACTTTGAATAAATTATTGAGGAAAAATTTCCACCTTTACCCAATATTTATAAGAATTATCCCTACATCAAATCATATTCTCTGTGTACCACAAGTTATAACCAAAATAAAAATGTTTTTGAATAAAATTGCTTATCTAATGTTTCAGAATTGAATGCTAATTCAACAATCACTTCTAACAATATGATCTATAAGAAATTCAATAAAACTAGATCCCATTAGGTGTGCTTCTCTTCTAACACAGGGAATCAATAAGAGCTATTTCTTATACTAGTTCTAATTAATATCACAATATGTAAAAATTGTGTAAGTCACTGGAAGATCAACAAGAGTAAATGTTCTCAGGGGTCCTACTGTAACTCTTATGACATGTCCTAACATATGACGTTGTTTGCTAAGCAACTGAATAAATAATAGATAAGTGAATGATATCCTGGGCCAACTATAGGAGGTAACCACTTAACTTGAAATGATCACATCCTATTACAAGATAACAATATTTATCACAATTAAAGAAAAAATATTTATTTAAATATTTAATTGGAAAATTTTAAAATATTCACAATTTAGACTACTTATGGCCTTTTATCCAGGACATCACTTGAGATAGGATAAAGACAAGAGTGCCTTTTATGACCTTCACCTTCTCACAAACGACCTCCATAAATAATTAAGTGTAAGCTGGACCTTGACATTTACATAATAGAATAGTGTGCAGTCTAAAATAGCATGAATAATCTTCTGAATTGTCAAAAAAATTTCACTTTATAAAAGACAATCTGACAATCTTCTATCTTAGAAGATAACATAGTTTCAAAATACATTTTAAACAAACTATTACTTTGGTATCTGGAAATATGAAATTATCTGTTACAGTGATTTCATCCAGAAATCACAAGTATATGCATAACTCTATTTTATCTATGTGGATACAGAAGTATTCTACATAATATTAACTAAACTGAATATTTAACATTGTGAAACCAAGACACTAACATATAAAAAAAATAAGCAGGAACTAATTTATTTTTAAATAAATAATTATTTATTTACAATATAATACAAAAAGATAACAAAATTTGCACACAAGTGGAAACATTGCCAAGATAGCGTTGTTAATAAATGTCCAGACATTTGCCCAATAGTATTTAAAATTCTTTGGGTCTTACAAATAAATGCTAAGGCTTCTTAAAATAAATAAATGATTTTATATAACTCACCCTACATAACAGTTTAATTAAATGGAGAGTTAACACTACCTAATTCGTATACACCTCCAATATAAGCAATCCCTTAATTAATTTTGGGCATTATAAATTTATATGTTTTACATGGGATTAATCATTAATTTCTTTTGATTTATTTATTCTAAATAAAACATTATCAAAATTCGTAACCATAATTGATGGACTCATCTGTTAATACCTGAAATTATCAGCTAAGTAAATTTGAGCAATATCTGGTATATCTAAAATAAATCTCAAACTACAAGTAAATACTCTCTATTGTTTAGACTTTTGAAGTAATAAATATCTAAATGAATGAATAAAAGAGAATATAAGGGTACTCATTAAAAGTCTCTTGCATACATAAACATTTAAAATTTACTGTCCACATAATATAAATTACACAAAGTGTTAAAAATAAATGACTTGCATATCCATTGGAGAAGTTCTGGATGATCACAGCTTCTACATAGCATGTGTGGATTGCACTTATTGGCCATATGCTTGCAAGTTAAACATTGGAAATTACTAATTATTGATGGTTGGCTTGTGACTGATTACGGTATCATAATAGCACATTACAGACATTGTTACACCTTTAAGCACTAAACAACAGTGTGCAATTTGTCATCACATTTTCAAATACAATACAACCTCACCTACTATGGTGGAAAACTAGTTTTAAATACATCATGAGTGATAGGTCAAACATAAGCCCCGCAGAGTAAACTAGCATAAATCAATAAATACATCACAAGAATGGTGGCTTCCAAATACCTACTTCTAAGGCAAAGGAAGATGCCTGGACTTTTGTCACAGCACATCAGGAAAACATAGAAATACATACCAAGAAATATAGAATCCTCCCCAGGCACCTAGGTACTTTATAATAATCACCGGAAATAAGCACTATCACCTCTTGGAAAAGCAATATAATAAGGATGGAGGACTTTGTCTACTCCATCAAGCACAATAATAAATATAACAATACTATAATTAACTATGACATGCTACAAGCATCACTATAACAGACTAAAGTCATATTCCAAATTTTAATCATATTAACAATAAGCAATGTCTGAACCATCAAATGGAATTTTTAATTCAAAAGACTTCAAAAAATTATTATTAAAGAAAATTAATAGCATATGAAATTTTTGGCACAAAATTACACAATACACACATATATGAAATATCAAATATCAAAATTATTATAACAAGTGGACATGAATAATAACGCGAATAAGGTGTGAGAATAATAATTCTCAATGCATAAAAATATTAGCGGTTATAATTACTATTGCATTTATGCAAAATTATAAACGAAAAACTTCTGACAATTAATTATTTGGGCTGTTTAGCATATAAATGAGTAAACTACCCTACATTTAAAATAATTACAGTGAAAGATAAAATCTCAACTGTCTCAAAATAAATAACGCATAATTTAGCTTATCCAGCACATGTCAAACATATAATAAATATTACCTGTTAAAGTGCAGAGTATCTGCATATTATGATAAACCCATTAAATTTAAAATTACATGGATTAAATACCTAGCAGACTTGTAATAATGAATAGTATTACATTAAATATAAAAACATTTTAAGGCAAACATTGCATCAAATATTTTACCCCCCCCCCCAAATAAAGAACTTTAGTTCATAAATGAGCTATGTAGTATAGTTCTATAATGTAAGCACATTTAACATAAGCAACAAGATAAATGAAAATAAACAATAATGAGTCGCGCGACGCGGAAATGATAACATTGTAATATTCAGTTGATAGACAATTTCGGGATCCTGTAGGTTGTTAATTAATACTGTAGCTTCATTTTTAATTCTTTTAAAGAAACATTTTAAAGCACTTTGGAACTTATTGGTGAAAAATAATGAGACGTTTCCAGGTTTCAATTAATACATTTGCATAATATCATTTATAATGCAGTCGTTAATAAAAAGTACTCCAGCATATCAGAATGTCTTTAGAAAATTTTCTACCAACTCCATATTATAGGTTGATAAATTAATATTCTATGTTTCTTTGAATAGCAACTAATTTTTCTTCAAAAGTTTGAACTCTAGTTTCGAAAATGATTAGTAATAATCATTAGCGTATTTATCTGAAATGGATGGCATCAAAGTTGTGAGTGGAGGAAGTTTGACAATGATAAATGAAAATGTAACAATTTACTCTAGATAAATACTTTGCATATAATAAAGATATATATGAGAGTTAGTGATCTGGGCCAACTGATGAGTGCTAGTTCAGCACAAAATACATCTTGGGGATCATTTGTCTTTTATTATATCTTTATTTACATGAATTTAAAAAGAATGGGGAAGTATGGAGGTGTTTATTGTATCTCTGAAGATGTTACATAGGGGACAGAGAAAGGTGAATAACTCCGTGTGTGTAAATTTTAAAAATCAGATATATTAATTTTTAACTGAGGTTTAAAGTTTACATCTTTGCTAGAGATAATCTCCAGTTTCGAAAATGATTAGTAATAATCATTCCTGTATTTATCTGAAATGGATGGCGTCAAAGTTGTGAGTGGAGGGAGTTTGACAATGGTAAATGAAAATGTAACAATTTACTCTAGATAAATACTTTGCATATAATAAAGATATATGAGAGATAGTGACCTGGGCCAACTGATGAGCGCTGGTTCAGCACAAAATGCATCTTGGGGGTCATTTGTCTTTTATTATATCTTTATTTATATGAATTTAAAAAGAATGGGAAAGTATGGAGGTGTTTATTGTATCTATTTGAATTAAGAGTGTCAGCATAGCAAAACATTTAAAATTAATTGTTCTAGTATATGTTTCTTTTATATACGAAGGACTATTTTAAAGCAGGTTAGTTGTTTAAATATTTTTAAGAGTTATTTTTTTAAATAGTTCCAACATTCAATAACATTAAATTATTAGACAGGCAAGACAATATAATAACGAAAA
Organism: Epiperipatus broadwayi; assembly: GCA_028023455.1. Taxonomy (NCBI): domain Eukaryota; kingdom Metazoa; phylum Onychophora; class Udeonychophora; order Euonychophora; family Peripatidae; genus Epiperipatus; species Epiperipatus broadwayi. The sequence continues at coordinate 886,058 of JAQFVV010000274.1, forward strand.
CTCCATAGTATTAGTTAATGAACAAATGAATTAATATATGCATTTTAAACTTTAAAATATACAGCTTCTAGTCTTATGCATTTTAATTTTCCTCTTTTAAGACTTCTCCTGTTTATGAAATAGCTAAGCAAGAAAAACAAGAACTGGAAAACTGTTTGCATAATTCCGATAACATTCATAAACGAATGTAATAACCGTTTTTCTTTTAAGCTTATTCTGAAATTAATCTTACTCAATTGACTAATACTAAGAATGAAACTTCTCTGCGACATTTTTTTAATTATAATTAAGAAAGCTTAACTGCAATTTAAGTATCAGAAGAATGGTTGAGTGGTTAATAATTAATTTTATATTAATTACTTTTTTCCCCATATGTCATAGCATCGTCCGGGAGGCGAACCCACAACCGTATGCAACTAACTACTTGCTTGCAAGGCGGCTGCGATGATCTCTCGGCTAACAACGCTTGACGAAAAAAAAATTATAAAAAACTGAAAACTTATTTTGTGCCAGGATTATCAAGAGAGAATGAAACAAAATTAAGAAAGAAATTAACCAATTAAAACAACCAAACTTTTCTTTTATAGTATTTTTTTTAAACTATCAATCAGAAGATATGTTGATCATGAGATATTTAAAAAAAAGAGAGAGACACGCGATCTAGTGAATTCAACTTGGAAGAAAAATTAACAAAATTTCTTTAAAAAAAAAATATTGCTTAAAAAAAAATAATCACATTTATTTTTACTAATGATCGAATTACCTTAAAATATTTCTCAATAATTATTTATTTACTGAACTATTATAATTAATATTAAAATTATTCACCTATAAATTAAAAAAAAAAAGAGTTTAGATAACTCAAAATAAAACACTTTAGCAATTATAAAACAATTTCCCAGCATTTACACGCACAAACACACACATTTGACCCAAGGAAATAATGTTCCAAACTTAACACATTAATAATTGTTTTTAAATAACTAATTGTAATTTAACAATGATCTAATAAAATATTTAAAGATATTCAATACCAAAGCGTAAGCTTGTGGTTAAGACCTGTAGAGGTCCCTACTTTCGCATTTTCAAGCGCACATTCTTGAGGTTTATTGCCTTAGTAAATATTAAACTAATATTTTTAACTTTTATACTATTATTCTACAAATTAATAAAATTAACTTTAAACTAATTTGATATTCTCTGCTCTCCTAACTATTAAACTGTCATTAAATATTATTCTCTGGCACATACAAGACGGTTATTTAATTAATAACTGCTATTACTGAAAAAAATTTAACTGTTATACTTAAAAATAAATATAAAAATAATATATCCACTTTACATACAAGCTGTATTAAAGTATTTTATAACAAGACTATTGTTTGTTACACATGCAAATTGGTCAAGAACCATTAACCATCACATGATCACTATCTTATACTAGCACATAATTTTTTAAAAACAAAGCAAAACTCTCCATACAGTATCGCCACTCTGTGCCAACCAGAGTAATCAATGAATGCCAGAAGGCTTGTGCATAAAATCCCTATCTAATGCCTACTCATCCAATATCCACAGACTAGTTTCTGGCTTGTGGCCATCGTCAGTGAGGAGCTTTGGATCTGAGAGCACTGTACCTAGATCTTAGGATCTAATGCAACCCTCCAGCACCCACCTTTTATCTCTACTTAACTATAAAACTATGAGAATGAAATTGAAAACACAAAAATATTTTCAATCTAAGCTCAATATCTTATATAGTCATATGGGTCTGAACTCAGTTCAGCACCCATACATTTTGGTGTCTTTGGATCTTTAACAACCATAGCCACCATTATCCTATTAGGCAGGATTGTTTGATGGGTGCTGAACTGAGTTCAGACCCATATGACTATATAAGCTATTGAGCTTAGATTGTAAATATCTTTGTGTTTTTAATTTCATTCTCATAGTTTTATAGTTAAATAGAGATAAAAGGTGGGTGCTGGAGGGTTGCATTAGATCCTAAGATCTAGGTGCAGTGCTCTCAGATTCAAATCTCCTCACTGGCGATGGCCACAAGCCAGAAACTATTCTGGGGATATTGGATGAGTAGGCATTACATAGGGATTTTATGCACAAGCCTTCTGGCATTCATTGATTACTCTGGTTGGCACAGGGTGGCAATACTGTATGGAGAGTTTTGCTTTGTTAAATTGGTCAAACTAAGGTCAGGAATTGAAGTAAGTGTAAAAACAGTCATAATATATATATATATATGAATTCATAATATTATTTTCAGGAGCTTCCATGTAATAAAAATATAACAAATAAATAGCTGATGTTTCCGTACAATAAGTACTTTCATCAGAGTTTCTTCTCTCTCAAATCATGATTTGAGAAAAAAAGAAGCTCTACGGAAAGTACTTATTATTGTATTGAAACGTCAGCTATTTATCTATTACATTTTTACTACACGGAAGCTCTTGAAGATAGTATTATGAATTCACCATTTATCCATGAGAATATTAGAATTAATACACACGCACACACACACACATATATATATATATATGAAAGCAGTCAATGCTTAAAACAATATCAATATCAATAACAATCACCAATCTGAATTGGTTGTCAAGGCAATCTCCTTTAAACAATCAAAGTGGGAATCTACCTTTACATATGGTCTAATATGTTTATATAATGTAACTTGATTACAAAGAATGAAATTATTAATTCAAAGAAGTTTAAATAAACCTCATTAAACAGGTAAACATAACCTGTTTTGAAAGCATTCTAACAAATCGTCAATTATAACTTTAAAATTACAATTAAAACTTTCAAACTGCAATCCAACTATATATAGATAAGTCAGATAAAATATGCAATAGACAAATCATTGAAATAAACTCTAGAATTTTTATTAATAAATGTTTATATAAATAAATAAAAGCAATGACCAGTGTAGCAGCCATTCTGAGGAGCAAATGAACTGTAAAATGATATTCATTATGACAATCATTGCCTAGATCCTCACTGAAGAGAGCCATAGCTCGAAAACAGTCTGCGATAGGAACAATCATAGATAATGGACTTCTCAATTAAAAGGGTTAATTTCATTTTAAAAATAAAAGAATTTTTAATCCTTAATTTGAAAATGAGTAAACAAATGTAGCATATATGTATTTGTTTTTACAAATTTGATATATGATTCTTAATTATAGTTTTATAACATGCATATTTCATTATTATATTATTTATGATATGGTTAGATATATGTATGACGATTTACATGCATTAATTAGTAAGGTGTAAGTTACGTGTTAATGTAAAACTAGAGAGACAAAAATTATTAAGAAAAACAATATTTACAGTTGATATTCCTAATCTTCAGAAACATTCTAATGAATTTAAATTAGAACTTACAAATAGGTTTCAAGTGTTAGTAGATTTTGAACATGATTCAGATTTGAATGAAATTAATATGAAAATAACTGATACACTTTTAAAAACTGCAACAAAGATAGCTGGTAGAAAAAAGCAGCAATTGACTAATAAAATTTCTGCTGAGACTAGAGAATTTATGTAGAAAAGAAGAAATATGAAGATATACAAAAATGATGTATTAAAAAGAATTGAATATCTCGAATTTTGTAAAATGGTACGGAAAAGAGTTGAAAATGATATAAGAAAGTATAACTGAGAAATAGCAAGGAAAGCTGTAGAAGAAAATAAAAGTCTCAAGAATGTTAAACAACATTTTGGTATTGGTAGGAAATTTCTATCTGCAATAAGAAAAAAAGATGGAATTATTACTAAAAAGAGAGATGACATCATGAAATTGGTAGAAGATTTTTATCAAGAATTATATAGTAATAAAGAACAAGTACCTCCTATATCTATTACATCTTCCGAATTGCCCAGAATTTTAAATGAAGAAGTGAGACATGCAATTAAATGTATAAAGAAAGGAAAGGCTCCAGGAAATGATGGAATTATAATTGATATATTAAAAGAAGCAGGTGAAGAAATAGAAACAATTTTAGCAAAGTTATATACCAAATGTCTAAATGATAAAGATGTACCGGAAGATTGGAAGAATGCAGTAATAATATTAATATTTAAAAAAGGTGATAAAGAAGATATTAGAAATTACAGACCTATCAGCCTCAGTTTTATATAAAATTTTTACTAAGATAATTATAACTCGTGTACAGAAAACTTTGGATTTCCACCAACCAAGAGAACAAGCTGGATTTAAAAGTGGTTTTAGTACAATAGATCATATCCAGGTATTGAGGGAAGTCATAGAAAGGACAAATGAATATGAGTTGTCATTATGTTTTGGATTTGTAGATTATGAAAAAGCATTCGATTCTATACACATTTCTTCAGTGATTAAATCATTGGATCATCAAGGTATAGATCCAGGATATTGTCATATTTTAAAGAATATTTATAAAAATGCAACAGCAACAATTAGATTACATAATGATACTGGAAAAATCAACATTGAGAAAGGTGTAAGACAAGGTGACTCAATATCTCCAAAACTTTTTACAGCAGTACTGCAAGAAGTATTTTGTGGATTAAAATGGGAAACTAAAGGAGTGAAAGTAAATGGAGAGTTTTTAAGTCATTTAGATTTCGCAGATGATGTAGTTGTTTTTGCAAATAATGCTTCAGAGCTGCAGGAAATGTTGCAGGAGTTAGCAGATGAAAGTAGAAAAGTAGGACTAAAGATAAATGTTAAAAAGACTAAAGTAATGTTTAATCGATTTGCTCAAAATATGAAAATAAAGATTGATTATGAAGAATTAGAAGAAGTTAACAGTTACAAATACCTTGGTCAGATTATTAATACAGATGGAAACATAATGGAGGAAATTAATCATAGAATTAAACTTGGTTGGAGTGCTTTTGGTAGAAATAACTTGATACTAAAAGGAAATATGCCTATGTGTTTGAAAAGGATGGTTTTTAACAAATGTGTTTTACCAGTTCTTACTTATGGATCTGAGACTTGGACACTTAATAGAAGAGCAATACAGAGACTTCAGACCACTCAAAGGAGTATGGAGAGATATATGTTGGGAGTAACAAGAAGAGATCGAAAACGCAATGTATGGGTAAGACAACAAACAGGTGTTAGTGACCTTATTGGAAAAATTAAAAGATTGAAATGGAGTTGGGCTGGACATATTTCTAGAAGAGATGATAATAGATGGACAATTGAAATTTTAAACGGGATTCCAAGAGATTATAAAAGACCCAGAAAGAGACCACATGTGAGATGGATGGATGAAATAAGAAAGTGTGCAGGGGTGATGTGGAGAAGAGAAGCTAAAGATCGGAGAAGATGGTTTAAAATTGGAGAGACCTTCATCCTACAGTGGATTGATAATGGTTGATGATGATGATGAATGTATTTGGTAAGCAAACATCTAAGTAAAAGGTTTTATTTTGAGGGCATAAATTATTAAGAGTTCTCTGAATTATTATGCCAGTATAATAGAATGCATTATTGTACCCAGGGTAAAAACAACCTTTTATAAATATGAACGGAATATATGGAAGTTGGTGTGAACATTTAGATAGTTGATAAAATTAAAATATTTTGATATTGTTATGCAATCATTGTGTGTTAGTTTACATATAGTGGGCTTGTGAATGTGTGTGCAAGTTGATTATTGATTTATTATTGCTATTATTAAATTCATGTCATGTGTGATTATTAATTGATATGCTGTTTGGAGACAGTTATCAATTCAGGCATTAAATGTGGATATTGTAATGCTTTTTGCATATTTGAAGTCCCTCCATGAGAGATAATATGGCTTACTTGCTTTCACTTTGCAAGGTCAAGCTACTGGGTGCCCATTCATAAGCCTCTCCATAAGAAAGACTGTGGCTGACTTATTTCAGCATTTCCAGACAAGTTACCAGGTGACTATTTCTATATTTTTTGTCATCTACTTTCCCTATAGCTTAATATTAGTGTATTTTTAATATGTGAACATATTTTAAAGCATATCTATTTTTGAAATTGGTTTATTAGTTCTATTACAGTTTAATTTTAAGTATATTAGTATAATTGTAAATATTGAGCTTAACTATTTCCTTGCCATTCATGGGCATTACTGAAGTTGTAAATGTTTTGATTATTTTTGCATGATATTAAGCTATCTTTACAATTCCATGAGAAGTATATTGTTAGTGCTGCAATATATTTAATATCATACTAATGGTCTGTGTATAGGCATATGTGTGTGTTATTTTATATTGTGTGCATAATAATTAGAGAAATAGTATCAAACAAATTGGGAGAACTTGATTAATATAAATTCTATTATTATAATTTTGTAGAAATGTTTCAGAAAAGAATGTTTTATTTCGAAATATAATAACATTTCTGTTAGTACAATTTTTTTAGAAAAATTAAAAATGCATTAATAGACCAAGATTTTGAAATTACAGCCATGGACGTGACAGAATTATACGGATGGATTAACAGGAAATGGTCGGTTGACATCGTTCATAAAGAATTAATAAGTAATCATTGTCCAAATGAGCGCATGAACTTTATTTTGGCTTTCCTTAACTGGTTAGACAATAACATTTTTACAACTTTTGAGGGTGGATGGTATAATATGAGAGATGGTTGGCCGATGGGTCTTCCCTTAAGTGGAGTAATTTCTAGCATATTTTTAAACTTCTTTGAAAAGCAAGTCATTTCTAAATACCTCTCTAACATTTTTCGGGATTAATATACTCGCGTTATGTGGATGATGTGTTCATTGCAGCTCCAAAAGATGTAATCACGAACATTAAAAATGAATTACAGCTGCAAACTAAATTAATTATAAACATCACTTGGGAGAACGAAGTGCAGAAACTAAAATATTTGGATTTGCTTGTCCATAGAGAAGGCAGAGCTCTGCATTATTGCATGATTGTTAAGCCTTGAGGTCAGAGGTTTTGCCCACCCGAACTCCAATTCACCTACATCACATAAATTCGCAGGTTTAAATGCGTTTCTATTTAGGAATCAAAATTTGTGTAAATTCGAGGCTGATAGGAAGACTAATATTGCAGGCTATATAAAGGATTTACTAAACACCGGCTTCAGCTACAGATTAATTACTAAGAAAATAGATCAATTTTACAAAAAATGAATAACTAACAACATAAGTAAAGCTAAACCTCAAATCACCCTCCCTTACATCCCCAAAGTATCACAATAGTTTATAAAGACTTTAGCTAATGAATTTAAAGTCAGCTTCTACACTCCCCCTAATACTAACAGACTGATTAATAATGCGATGGACAGAATGGATCCATCTCAGGCACCCCAGGTGGTGTACAGCATTTTATGCCCTCAGGCTGGATGCAGCACGGCATGCTACAGAGAAACCAAGGCCACTGTCCATAATAGAGCTGCTCAGCACATGTATATGTATAGAAGAGCAAAAAAGAATAATGATAACTTCTCAATATTTTTCGAACATGAGAAGCAGGCCGGTCATGTGTTCGAACCCTGCAACCCCAAAATAGTGTGCTCCGAAGCCAAAGACTGTAAAAGAAAGATCAAGGAGGCATACTTTATTATAAATGATAACAACGCGATCAATAGACGCGACACGTGTTTTGCTATTTCAAGAAAATGGACAAATTAATTTACATACGCATTTGCATACATTATTATTTAGTAATATTACAGCAATGATTTATAACTTATTTTGGCCATGAATATGAGGGAAAACCTCGAAAGTACTAGGCCTAGATTAATTTAATTTAATTATTTTTGTTCTACTGACAGCTTTTTCTTCAGCGTGTTAAAGCGCTTATATATACTACATTCAATATTCTTATTATTTGTAAATAAATATTTTTGCTATTTATTAAATACGTTTCTGTTTTCATTGCCACTATTACATTCCTTATCCAGAAATTCTAATTTAATAAAGTTTTATTATTCATTATTTTAACTTAATACACTGTACAGGCTTATACACACCTGCACATATAATGTAATATATAAGGGACTCGAACTCAGACTTTCATCGACTCTCAATTCTCCATGCCATCTCATATTGCTGACCCACTTGATCACACACATGTTGAAAAGATAAATAATCACCAATATATGTATTTCGTGCTAAACCAACACTCATCAGTTGGTCCAGATTACCATCTCCACACACATATATACAGTCAGTTCTCAGCTTTATATTAAGATAGCCAATCTTCATACTTTAATGGACAGGTTTCAAACTACTCCAACCCACAAACTAGTCTGGGAATATTGGATGAGTAGGCACTAGATGGGGATTTTATGCACAAGCCTTCTGGCATCCATTCATTATTCTGGCTTGCATTGAGTGGCAAGACAGTATGGAAAGTTTTTCCTGTTTTAATATATCTTAATACATAAAATTTAAAGCATGTGAAGCACTTGAAACAGATGCTATAAAGAGTGCAAAACTATTAAAAGCTTAGCACTTTCGAGGTGGGTTGCCACATATTCATAGCAATACTGTCTTAATATAACATGATGTTTCTGTAGCTGATATATGATATAGAATTTTTTTCCACATCTTTATACTGGTCTCCTGTGAAGAACTATTCTTATTTTGATATTGTTATAAGGAGTATCTATTACAACTGTAGAACTGCCCTTTGTCAGTCGAGGAATGATTATGGATTAACACTCAAGTGTTCTGGTTATTTCCCAGCATAATTCTGATGCTCCTTCAAGAGGCAACTTTTGAATCATTTTTTCAGTTGCTGCCAATATATGCAATAACAGGACATTAGTTCAAGTGATGCTCAAGTTTAGTTCCTTTTCCAGAACAGAAATTTCAGCATAGAAGTCTACAACTACTATTTTAAAATGAAGATTCTGATAGACTGTTTGGAATAGTAGAACATTTGATATACTGATGTAAATTTATGTAATATTCAATTGACCAAACACTTTACTACTTTTACAATGCTTTATTATCTACCCTTTCCTGCCGTTAACAGTTTCGATTGCCCCAGCTTCTTCAGATATAGCATTCTGAAGAAGATTGCTGGGGCAATCGAAACTGTTAACTGCAGGATAAGTTGGATAATAAAGCATTTGTAAAAGTATTTAAAGTGTTTGGTCAATTGAATATTATATGATATACATTGGGCAATGTAATAGAAAACAGTGGTTCCCATGTAAATTTATAAGACTTTTTTAATGATTTTTAAAAATTTTTCCATGCAATTTAGAATGTGATTTTTCTTATGTTTAAAAAACTCTTTATGAAGTATTCAGTAAATAAGTTTATTCGTTAACAAATACTTTATATCCCCGATAGATTGCAAGGTTTGATAGGTGAAAAAATCGTTAAATAAATGCTCAAAGGCTTTTTAAGTACACAACCTTATCAAACCTTGTGTTCCATTGGTTATATAGAATAACTGCTAAAATGTAAAGTATAGATGCTGAACTGAGTTCAGATCTATATGACTATATAAGTGAATGAGCTTGGGTTGGAAACGTTATGGTGTTATCATCTTGGGCTCCTAGCTTTATAGATAACCAAATAGGTCAAAAGTGGCTGCTGGAGGGTTGCATTAAATCCAATCCAAGACTCCTCACTGATGAAATTCACAAGCTAGAAACTATTCTGGGGATGTTGGATGAGTAGGCCTTAGATAGGGAGTTTATGCACAAACTTTTCTGCATTCATTGTTTACAAAAGCTTGCACTTGGTGGCACTACTGTATGGAGAGTTTGGTATTATTATGTAAAGTTACTGATGAAGACTTCATAAGAGTTTTTTAAAAAGTAAAAAAAAAACAACAATAAAAACTTAATAATTTTTATTCTTCATTTTTTGGCAAGTAAAGTAACCCCACCCATTTATAAGTGCTGCTAATAGTGATAATATGTGGCTATTAAAATAAAATAAATATATTTCATAATGCTCAGATGATACTGGGATCATCTTTCTTTAGATTGTTAAACACCTGTGTTTCATGAGATAGGAGCAAATGTTACATTTAAAAAATCATTAAAGATAACGTCATTTAAATTCTAATTTTTTCCCCATACACAACCATAGTGAAGTTTTATTACCAATGGTATTAGAGCGATTATATATATATATATTATAATGGCCGGGTTGTATGAGATCGACTAGTCTTATTGTATCTGCCATACAGGGTGCCACTAGGTCATTTGAACCTAGAAAATTTATAGAGTAGACAGATACACAAGTTAAAAATCTAACTTTTATTTTATTGACTGTTTGCCCTTGCCACTAGCTCATGGAGATGCAGAGGTTTTAAAACATTTATTAAAATATATTTTTAATAAAGATTAAAAAAAAAAACTAGATCACTGCCAGTACTAATAACACAATGGATTTTATTAATGCACATTTAAAATTGAGGAATAAAATTTATATTTATATTTTAGTATTAATTTTTAAATTTAAATTACTATTTTAAATAGACATTTTAATAATATTTTACTTTAGCATGTTGGGTATAGATAGGCTACATAGAGTCCACAGTTAATAACTTTTCAAAACAAATCATTCAATCGCAGACGAAAAGTTCATAGCCAAACCAATGCCTGCTTCCAGATATATAGTCGCAATCAATGCAATATAAAGATGCTAGTATAAAACCACGCTGACAGGAATGTGCATCTGACAGTGTGATATTATTTGAAGGACATGATCCTCATCCAGTACAAGAATGGGCATCTGTCTGGTGAAGGAATCATGTATATAAATTAATTAAAGAGTGCTACATATAGGGGAGAGCGGTCTTTCTGCTGATTTATAATCCCTCCATAGAGCTAGAAGGGGACAATGGTGCAGGAGATATATCTGCGACTATTACAATGATATGACTGCCTTTTTGGGGTCATGCATTCAGTTGGGAACATTGCCCTGTATGCTAAACATGCTTTACATTACATTGATACAAACACCCATATATCCCTCCACACGCATCATCCTAACTACGAAACAAATAGCCTGAAATTAACCATTTAAAATAAACATAAACGAATTTAAACATAGTTATTAATTTTTATCCATGCAGCTATCTACACCCAACTTTAATTTGATACATTTTAATTAACTCTTAACACAAAAAAAGAGAGAAATGATTGCTTAAACAGATGCATAAAAAATTACTAATAATTGATTTTGAATTCTTTAGTTCTTATTTTCAGCTATTAATTGCAAATTTAGGAAAAGTTCCTATTAGATAAACACAAGAGTTCATACTTTACGGATTGAGCAGATTTAGAGGTCCATCTTCATGATCACTTTCATAGATTGTTAGTCCTTCTTTGAAATTAAAGTGCTACTTACCATGCATTTGGTCAGGAACTGTCATCCAGAGACCTCAGCTGGTTGTCCTGAAAATTAAATATATTGCAGATTTCTACATCATGAAATCTGCAATACAGCTAGTTATAACAATATATTAATAGTCAGCTCTAAGATAACCACAATTATAATTCTCCATCTCAATTCAAAAATTTTGTGTTTTATACTTTCATTAGCCTCTTATCATCAAATCTTTGGATTCAACAAGCAAGACGTCACTAATCCTCTCGTGTTTCATTTATGGTCCATGCTGTCATTTCGTGCTTGCATTGGTCATTTAATTTCTTTTTATTATCTTATTTGACCATTTAATTATTCAAGTGCCCCAAGGGCTAGTGTGCTTTAGAACAATCATTTAATTAATAAAACAATCATTTACATTTTCTAAGATTATAGAAATCAACATTATTTCTATTTTTAAAATACCAATCTTTATATTTTTACTTTTTTACAAAAAAAATACTTTCAAATACTTTTTCTTAAAATAGTTTAAGTTTTCCATCTGCGTGACAATATATATATGTTAAACAACTTTTAATTTTCAGTTTTTAAGTTTTTTCTTTTTAATAAATCAATTTTTATCTACGATCTTTTTATTTTAATTTTAAATTAATGTAACAGCATATAGTATACCGTTACAATATATATGTAAATCTTGTGGAAGAAAATGAATATTCACACATGCACTTTATATATATGTATATATATATATAAATCAAATTTGTACAAATAATTTGCCAATTGAAATATCAGGTTCAAAATAAGATCAAAGCCTGATTTAAGCATGAACAATAGGTGTTCTAAGCATAAGTGATTCATTTATGCTTTTAAAATCATTAATAGTGAATACATGCATGTAAATTTAATGTATCAATCCAATAGCATATGTGTGAAGATTAATTTCCTTCCATAAGATTTACAATGGTATTATAGCTATAATTATTCATCTTTAACCCAAATCTATTTACATTGCATGTCATTCATGTCATTCATCCTCACTGCTACTCTATAGCAGTAATAGTGGTTAGTGAAAGTTAAAATGTTGGCCCATAATCAGTCAGTGTAATTTAGTATGATTAAGATGTGTGTGATTCAAGATAGTGTTTGACACTAAAGGCAATATGAATATTAACTATGTTAGATAAGTAATGTAATCTCAACATGAATTTATAATAGTGAAGGAAATACTGTTCAAATATTAGTGGCCAAAGAAGAAAAGTTCAAAACAAAAGGCATCCATTTGTATTAACACATTTGCTAACATCAACAATAGAAGTGAGGACAGTCATTTATTTCTCAAACATTCAGGGTTAAAACCATGATTTAGGTAATATCAGGCCCAAATATAAATATAGTGATGTGTTTGAACTTAGATTTACATGTAATGGAAATAAAAGCATTCTACAAGCATATAGCATTGTATTCAATAGAATTTTAGTAAACTGTTTTCTATCTCCCACTCAAAATTTTAGAAACCAATCAGGATAACACACAAAGATATGTTACTGTTGTGTTTAAAAAGCTTAGAAGTCTTATTTTAAAAGTTTCAAGTTTATGTACTGTCACATGTTAAAACTAACAATGAAATTGCAAAAGCTTTGTATATCTAGTTACCAATAAAACATTAAAACCAATATGACATCACCTGACAAATAGTTATTAAACCAATAAAACATCACATGACTAACCAATAAGACCCCACATGACTAATAGCTATTAAACCAATAAGACATTACATGACTAATAGTTATTAAACCAATAAGACATCACATGACTAACTTCACATGATCTTTGCTTACACTCTTTTTTATTAAGTACTACTATCTGGCATCTATTAATTAATAACACTTACACTCGATGGCATAAACATAGTAAGATCAGAAGAAATTGTTACATCTGCTTATTATATTGTGTTTAATGGTGAAATTAATGTTTTTAATCCTTTATAAATGGCATTATAATAAGGATGCTAAAAGTATATATGGTATAGATTTTAAATTGTATAAATTCAATTTATCCACTCTACTTTAAAATACTTTTTAGCAAAAAATCTTTTATTGTACACATATGCATACACAATCTTATGTTCAACTGTCCTGCAGTCTTCTTCAGAGCCACTTTTGCTGATCTAATTGACTATCTACATTTTCATTTTCATATTTTATTAACTCTTTGAACACTGCTTTGACATAATGAAAAAGTATTGGGTTAATTGTTCCAAATTGCAGCATCATGCCTCTTACATTTCAGCATTTCTAACATTTTTTTGAGTCACACATCAATGTAAAATATATAATAAAATGATTATTACTTATCAGAAAATAACAAATTTGACTTCATTTAATAGATATTTTTATTTACTACTGAAATAAATTTTAAATGTTCACATTTTGTTTCTGTAAATATTAAAAAAATGAGACCATGATCAAAACAAAGATGTTATACATCATCGTTTCTAAAAAGTTTATTTTCAGTTTATAAAATCAATGAAATATTTTTTGTTTCTGATTATTTTTAAGAATGTAAATAAATATTTATTTATTTCTCTTATATCTAATGAATTATGCTTTAAAAGTTTAATTGTTCTGAATATTTATTGCAAAATTATGATATTTTCTTTACTCGTAAATAAAGTAGCTTGTTTACATCAGAGCTAGAATTTTTTAGTTTGCTTCAGGCCATATTTACATTAGCTGTTAATATAACATTACATTTTTGAAAAATAAAGTACCTCAAGTCAAAATAATTTATTAATAATTTATATTTCTTGATATCTAATAAATATAGTGCAAATTATTTTTAAAAATTATTTAAAACTGTAATAAATTTGCAAATAAACACATTTTTGCATCATTGGAAACTGCAATGTCATAAAATGCCAAACGTTTTACAGTTTTGGCAAGAGACAATGGCTGAACATGTCAGGGTGGGACTTATGTCTATTGTAAGAGCAGGAATTTTGACTTTCCTGCCTTTTAACAGACAATTTATGGGAAAAAATTTATTATAGTAAAATATACCGTTTTAAACACATTTTAATGTATAATACTTATGAAAAAATTCACTAAGGGGTGAATTGGCCAAAAGATGAAATAAATCGGGTTTACCCCTCAAAAAGTTAAATAGTTGATCATTTGATGATTTTTTTAGAAAAATGGTGATTTAGCACAATAATAGTACCTATAACTTAATTTATTAGTCTCATTGATAGTTTTTTGGGTAAACTTTCAGTAGTATTTTATTTTCAATTTCTAAAAAGAACTCAATTGTAAGTTTTCAAGGTCTCTTTGGACTTTTTGTAGTAGTTCTATATCTTACAAAATTGATTGCTTTAGAATTTCAAAGTTCTTCTTTTGATTCATTTTGAAATTTTTATTATTCTGTCTTTAAAAATTTGTGTAAATTTGTTCTTTCTTATTGACTTTTTAAAAAATGAAAAAAGAGAGAGGGGGGGGCATCTGTAGTATTTTCTAATTCTAACAACCTGTTTTAATTGCCAGATTTGATTTGGAAATTTTGTGTTTAAAATTTTTTTAAAAATGTCTTCCTTCTTATTGGCTATTTAAAAAGTGAGTAGGAAGAGGGGAGGGAGGAGTAAATTGCATGTATCATAGTACATAATTTAAACAACTTCTTTTGATTTGGAATTGATGGATTTGGGTTGAAAATTTATATGTCTTTAAAAATTTGTAAATTTCTTTTTTCTTATTGGTTTTTTAAAAAGTGAGGATAGAGGGGGAAGGGAAGGGTAAACTGTGTTTATTACCTAATCCAAACAACTTGTTTTGATTTGTCATTTGATAGACTTGTTTTCTGGACATATTTTGTAAATTTCTTTTTTATTGGTTTTTTAAAAAGTGAGGGGGAGAAATAAAGAGGTTACAGGGAGGATATAATTGCTTTGTGGACGTTGATCCAGCTACATTCAATACAAATCACACACCAAATAAAAATAAATGTCTGGGTACAAAAAAGCAAACAAAAAGATTACTATAAAAACTTCTTTATAACTGGTTTGGATTTTTTAAAATTAAAAACTAAAAAACGTATTGTTTTCAGAATCATTTAACATCAACAACAAAGTGTATTTTGAAATTAATTCTTAACAAGTTAAAAAATATATTTTTTGTAACATAGCAGTAGAAATATATTGTTTTTTTTTTCATCTTTGACTTTTTAAAAAAATTAATTCATATTGAATTTACCTTATCTCTAACATCCCTAATTCTAGCTCCAGACTATACATACCTATTTCTATTTTCCTTGCAATTACATCTCCACATCGTCTAATTAGCAAGTCTTCTAACAATACTATCTGATAGATTTTTCCCACTTCATCTATAACATTCTCTTCCACCTACTGGACTTCCTTATCTAGTTCTTTCTTATTGCTTCTAATCATTAATTCCTTAATCGTCTCATACTTTATCTCTAACAATTTTAATTTTACTTCTATATTGTTTATCTCTTCCTTTGCCTTACTTGTTCTTTGGCTAACTATCTTCATCAAACTACTTATTTTGTCATGCAAATCTCTTGTCATTCCATTAAATACATATTCTTTCTATTTTCCTTAACTATATTTTCCTCCATTTCTTCTGACTTTTTCTTTAAACTATTTACACTTAGAAACCATTTTTCCATTTCTTTTATCACATTTATACATGATCTACATAACTATACACCTTCTACATTCTTCCAAGTCTTATTTAAGCATTTCAAATGATAAACCTTATCACATATGATACACTTTACCACAGGACACCTAATTTCCTTCTGACCACTATATATATATACATTGTGGGATAAAAATGCAATCCATATTTCTTACTTTTCAAGTACCCAGCCCTATATTTAAATTTATTATTTTTCTACTACTCTTCAAAACTCTTTATACGAAAGAAGAAAAACTTGTTTTTTTTTTTAAAAATGGCAATCTATAAACAAGTGCATCCTAATGTTACTCCTCAAATGTTATCTTCTTTTTTTTCTCATGTGTCATAGCATCAGCCAGGAAGTGAACCTGCTAACCCAGGACAACTGCTCGTAAAGCAGCTGTCACTGACCTCTCGACCACCAATGCTTGACAAATGTTATCTTCTTTCTCAAATAAATCACTCTTTTTCTTAAATTAAAAAAATTCTTTAATAGCAAATCTACTAAAAACCAACATAATCTTAACTTAATTTTAAAACTTCCTTGCAATAAACAAACACACAAAAACATATTTTTTTTTAATATTTAAAATGGCGTACCAATCACACTTTTCAAATGTTAACAATATTTTTCCAGATTTTTCCAAATCCAATTAAATCTATCTCTCTGCATTCCAATATTCTTTTCACCTCCACACACTAAGCACATATTCTGCAGCAACAATTTTTTTTCCAGATTGTATATATATATATAAATTTTAACTTGGGTTGTGGAACAAATCAGCCATGTTAGCACACCAAAGGCAGTTAGTTGTTGATGACATTGTAAAAGGTGACCTCTAGCGGTTCATTTTATTACTGCACTAAACCATGAAGGATAATGACATATACATAAAAGTATAAAATGAACCTCTTATTTTAGTAATTAATCTAAAAATCAATAGAGCTAAGTTGGATAAATCCTGAGTATTTGCCTTGGAAGAAAAAATCTGATTGAAATTTAAATGCCTAGGAATTTTGACATTTGACAGCAGACCAATAACACTATATTGCCATTGTATTGACACAGTAACATCAATCAACAAAGTGATTAGTAAACATTTTTGAAATGAGACCAAGAACACAATTTTGGTCCATAGGAAGAACCACATACTCAGAACTTCTTCAATCACATTCAGATCACATAAGTTGAAAAATCTCACAACAGAGCAGCGGTCTTGATATTTTCATAGCCTTCCTCAGGAGGATTATTGTGAATTTTGGCCTTGATCAATGTTATGTAGATTTTTGTAAATAAAATTATATTTTTATGAATTTGTGCTGTCTTTATATAAATTTACACCTTAAATTTGATTTTGCATAACACTATGCTTTTCCATTAGTTTTCATTATTATTTTAGAAAATTAAGAATCAAATTTTCAAGTTACATTCCACATTAACTGCCATTACTTTTAAATAAATTTATATATTATATTTTAAAATTATATTTGCATTAATTTAAACTGCTTTTTTTTTTATAAGTTCATGTATTACATGTTAAAATTACATCTTTAAATTAAGTCCACATTAGGTTTTTTTAAACTTTGCCAGTATTTTGTTTAGAAAATTCTAAATTTTATCAATTAATTAAATAAACATCTTCAATATGGAATAGATTGTTCTTATGTAATATACGTATTTTTATGTAGTATTGTATTAATCATATTAGTATAGGATAAACAAATATTCAACATTAAAAAAACAAATTCCATATTAAAGAAATTAAACCAAGAAAACAGGAAACAGATCTCAATATGATACAGACAAAAGACATTTCTCCAATAGAAAAGAATTGTTGAACTACTCAATTTTCCTTGGATTTTAGATGGAAATATTCATAATACAGATCACATTAGAATGAAAAAAATATAACCTTGTTAAGTCATTTTCAAATATGAAAAATCATGTACTATAAGGTTGTGAAAGTCTTTTTTCTACAATAGATTAATTCAGATGCAGATTATGGTACAATAACAGTGAAGTCTGGAATAAGTATAAAACTGGTTTTAAGTCATTATGCAAAATATTTTTATAGCAATTGTGGGTAGATTTAGATAAGATGAATAAATTACTATATTTAATCTTTTATTAAAACTTAAAAAATGTTAACAGCTCATAAATCTTTCCCATTTATAGAGTTCATTTAATATCAAAAAGATAAGTCCAGAGGGAATGTTGCAGTAAACTCTTCTTAAAGAGGAAGGTTTTATGTCTCAAAAATAACTTTGCTGCTTGAGTAAATTTATAAATATAGCAGTCTCTTTCTTCACCTTTTCATTGGCCAAATAGGTTTAATAGTTATTATTACTGTGATATAGGACTCACTAACAAACCATATATGTAGAACACAGAGTGAATTTCTATGGGAAAAAGTATACTTCTTTTACAGTCACTAATCATTCATTAGACTTATAGAAATTATGAATTCCATTATAATTGTCATAATAAGCCAATAACTATTTACTGGGTATCTAGAATATTATATTTTTGCATTTAGGAACATAAATGTAAATGTAATTATATAAACTATCCAGCTTTCCCCTCTTGAAAAAGTGGGCTATTTAAACTATTTAATTCATCGAACTCATTTGAATAAATTTAAATAAATTTACACTATATTTGCATACATCACCCTGCCCCCATTCAGTGCTAGAAATATGATACCAAGAAGGTATGAAAAGTGCTAAGCTCAATTAAAATTACATAAATACTAAGCTTTTCTTATCACAACTACGTAGCACTCAAAAGTCAATTAATTTTTTTATGGAAAAAATCTGAAACAACAGATGACTGCTTAAAAATGAAATTGGGCCATAAAAACGTATGGATACATTTTGTTAACATTACTGTTGTTCTTAGTCTGGATTACATACTTGTTTTAATAATCATAGACTCATCTAAATACAAATGCTTGTAAATAATATTTCTCTTTGTAATACAAGCTTATTAAATTAAGTCACGTGATATATGACTTCATTTCTTTATAATTCTTGTTATTGCTCTTAAGGTTTTGGCAATTTTATATTGCTTAAATCTATTGATATATGGTATATCTGAACTTAGTTCATTCCTATATGGCTACTTAAGTTAGATAGCAGGATATGAAGACATATGGATGTCTGAAAGTTTCAGATTTTCTACTTAATAGTTAAGTTTTTGCTAAATGCTGGGCTTAAGTTTGTATTTTGGATCTAGTATCCAAATATCCTAGTGCCTTACTGATGAAAGCCAGAGGTAGAAACTGGTCTGAGGATAGGGATATTCTGAAAAACTTATTAACAGCTATTGGCATGCTCATTGTATATACATTTCTAATATATATTACCAAAAATATGAAAACAAACATACACTTGTATTTACAACATATTTTCCAATAGCTATACTCTGCTTACTACTATCTTTGAGATGTAGCTCCTAGTTCTGGGCTGAATTACAGAAGAAATAACTGCAATTGTCCTTATAAGTTTCCTACCACTTCCAGGTGTAGTTTGGCCAGTTTGCCTTGTGAGTAGGTGCAATGACCTTTCCAGTGATACTATGAAAGCTTGCCTCATGCCAATGTTTGATTCTAGCAGCTTCCAGTCATGAATGAGGACTCACTGCATGAATCATTTATCTTAACAGCTATTGTATAGAGAACTGCAATTCTGTTCTTCAGCACTGTTTTAAGTAGTTCTCTCAGAACGTATGGAAAATATATATTATGTCTGTTAGCTTTGTGATCTTTGGAGAGCATGTATAATGCCATTTAAGTTTGACAGTAGTTCTTTAATCCTACCTTCAAAAAGACCCTATTTATTGCCAGAACTTCACATTTAAGGGACACATCTCGATTCAGTGAGCATCATCACCTATTGGTCCATTTTTGCCAGTGGCCATGCATTATCTATCCATAGGTGCATAGGTTCATGGCGATGAATACTCAATCCAACTTAGATGAAATCTGGACTAGTCCATTGTTCGAAGGAAAGCAAAACATAACAGTTACTTTTGAAGGATTTAATTTCATAAGAAATAGAAGTTTGTTGGTAAAAAAAAATATTCAAAAAATAAACGTGGAAAAAATAGAGTTTGAATTAAAATGTGGCATCGTGTTGAATGTTGTCAAAGTAGAAAGAATAAAAAGGTCACATTTGAAAACAAGAGAAAATAATGAAACGAGTCCAGAAGAATAATGATAATATCTGTGGAACAGTTAGCCATCAGAAACTGGACATAATGAAGGAGAGAGAGGAATATACAGTCTATTATTTACAGTTAATTATTGATCCAATAAATCAGAGTTCGGCAAACTTTTTAATATGAAGATGCATTTTGCTTACCCCCCCCCCCGCCCCATAAAAATGTCACAAAGAAAGAAGTGAAAAATAGATTCTAAAAATACGAATTTCTGAAAGACTGAGTATATATTTGAATATTTATTTTAGTAATAAAATATGGTACACATACTAAAAATAATAAAAAAATATTTTAAAAATAAACAAACAAAAACAAAAAATTATTTTGATGGATAGATTTATTCACAAATTTTTAATATTTAAATAATCATCATGTATAATAATTATTAATGAATTCAAGAAAAATTTGAAAAGAGCATAAACGTGTTTACATTTATCATGAGAAAAAATATCATAAGAAACAGAGCTGTGAGATTGTGATCAAAGAGCAGCGTTCGCCAGGTTGCCGATCTCTCCTTTAGATGAAAAATCAATGAATAGGTTTCATGCTTATACAAGAACTTACTTAATGGAAAGTTTAATTTGAAATTTATATAAAATAAAATGAAATTCCAAAAAAAGTTTGGCATTAAAAAAAACTATCAACATATATATATATATTCTTGGACTTTAAGAGGCTGTTTATTTGTTTTAATACACCTACACGTGCACACACACTCATGTACAATTAAGATCAAATAATAATAGCCAAAATTTATCAACATTAGAACTCTTCAATCTGTTGTCACGGCAATCTTTATGAATATAGATGGATACCACCCTTTCAATTGGGTTTACGATCTTAATATAGTCAAGAAACCAGTTCCTACCTTGCCTGAAAATGATGTAATGAAAATTACAATACAGAAATATTATTCATTAAGTGAATAACCTCTAGTCTAATGAATGATTATTAAAAATTACTAATATACTTACATCAAGTGTTTTTTATCAAAGTTGTGAGGGCTGTAAGTTTAACAATTATCAATTAAACTATAGTCTTTTTTTATCTATCTATCTATCTATCTATCTATCTATCTATCTATCTATCTGTCTGTCTGTCTGTCTGTCTGTCTGTCTGTCTGTCTGTCTGTCTGTCTGTCTGTCTGTCTGTCTGTCTGTCTGTCTGTCTGTCTGTCTGTCTGTCTGTCTGTCTGTCTGTCTGTCTGTCTGTCTATCTATCTATCTATCTATCTATCTATCTATCTGTCATCTATCTATCTATCTATCTATCTATCTGTCTATCTATCTATCTATCTATCTATCTATCTATCTGTCTATCTATCTATCTGTCTATCTATCTATCTATCTATCTATTCTATCTATCTATCTATCTATCTATCTATCTATCTATCTATCTATCTATCTATCTATCTATCTATCTATCTATCTATCTATCTATCTATCTATCTATCTATCTATCTATCTATCTATCTATCTATCTATCTATCTATCTATCTATCTATCTATCTATCTATCTATCTATCTATCTATCTATCTATCTATCTATCTATCTATCTATCTATCTATCTATCTATCTATCTATCTATCTATCTATCTATCTATCTATCTATCTATCTATCTATCTATCTATCTATCTATCTATCTATCTATCTATCTATCTATCTATCTATCTATCTATCTATCTATCTATCTATCTATCTATCTATCTATCTATCTATTGTTTGCATTCAGAACAGATTATTTTAACTGTGTAAAGAGGTTTATTTAAAAGTTTTGTATCAATAATTTCAATCTCTTTTGTCAAGTTGCAATATTTAGTGTCTATATAAATATAGTGGACCATTAATAAAGGTGGGATTCCACCTTTATTGTTAAAAGGAGGTTGCCTTGGAAACAGATTGAAATTGCTGACTGTTACTGATACTGGGATTGTCCAAGTGTTGACTGGTTTCTAATGATATATATATAAATTATTACTTTTTGGTCTAAACCGTGTGTAATTTTCCATTACATACCGATCTTTCGACGAACTAGCATCCGTCATGTAATGGAAAATAACACACGGTTTAGCCCGAAAAGTACTAATTTATCTATATCATACAACCGTGAAAACATTGAATATAATATTATATATATATGCTGAACAATGATAAAAATATATGTAAACAATTGCAATTTGGGCCAACTGATAAGTGTTGGTTCCGAATTAGGTGTGCATTTTGGAGATCGTACACTTTTTTCACATGTCTTGGTCATATGTTTATGATCTACCTGCTACCTTGGGTGAGAGCGATATACTGAAAATTACACTACAAAAATATTATCCATTAAGAGTTGTTATTTTAACTTTATCAGATTGAGATTTTTAAACTCAATAAAATTTAAACAAACCCCATTAAACAAGCACTTATAACAATCTATTTTGAAAGCTGATTAATAAATAGTAAATTTTAGTACTTTCAAAACCAATTAAACTTAATTATTATTTAGACAACAAACTCCATTTTCCCTAATGCTAGATGGTTCACACACATGTATTTTCTGTATACACATAGTGAAGAAAAAATGTGAAAGGAAATCTTTATTTAATTAATTTCGAATTTTTTACATATTTTATTTGCCATTTTCTCAACTCGATACTGAGAAAGCTATAATTCACACAAAAAAAATCTACAATAGGAAGTGTATGTATGTGTGCAGTCGCCTTTTTATATTTGACAAAAATACAGCATCATGGAAATATTTGAAACTCGAGTTTATGCACGTGACAAATTATTTTTTTTAAGACAAAAAAAGAAATAAAATATATTAGTCATAGCATTTATTTTTAAACACACTTGGAAAAGGAATAAAAATTCGTCTGGTTTATATCAATTACAACGTTATTAGTTAATTGATTGCACGTGAATGACAATTGTTTTTAGCGTCTTCACCTTGTGGCAAGGTAATTTTGTCAAAAAAGGGCAAACTGTCTGAAAGGCTTTTCGATAGTCATTGTTAGTCGAGTAATATATGATTGGATTGATATAACAAGTAGCTGTCCAGATAATTTCAGCAATAATCACAATCCAATTGGGTAAAACAACAACATCAGTATTTATAGCACACTTTATTTCAAAAACACACACCATTGGCGCATAAAGTCCAAAAAACGCAATAACAATAATAAATAAGGTCTTCGCCAACTTGATTTCCTTTTCTTTACGGGCGTTAGCCATATTAAGGGAATGATCGGTTTGAATAGCATTTTGTAAATTATTCTGTCGAAAACGTTGAGTGCTTTTTCTGACAAAAATAAAAATTTTTGTGTTGCAGTAGAATATAACCGCAGTAGGCAGTAGGAATAATATAGACAGTACTACCCAACTATGATTATCATGGTCCATGAAGCAAAATCCGTAATCTAAAAAGTATCGAATCCGGCCAAATCTAAAAACAGGGCTTATATTTAAAAAAAGGGATAAAAACCAGAGTGTTGTCATATATAAAACACAAGTTTTTTAGTAAATAAAACATTGTAATAATTTTCTTGTACAATCATAACGTACCGGTTAATACTCATCATCATCATAATCGACAGAGAAGAACATCCTAAAGTACTGGTAGTTATAGCGTGAAAATAGCAAATAGTATATGAATAATTTATCATTGTACCCACTAAAAACTGAAGTATAACGTGAGGACTTTCGATGAGTCCTCGTATTAAATATATTACAGTCAGATTAGCCACAAACACACTTGCAATTGTATGGAGCGATTTTATTCTGATGATAGTAATTAAAACAATTATGTTAAAAACAACCGTGACTATTATAACAGGAGGATAAAACAGTAGATAAACAGTTATATCGAATTTTGTATAATAAGCGAAAAAATCTTCCATTGAAACATTTGAAGAATAATAAATTTTAGCAGTAGAGTTGGACATTTTTCAAAGGCTTTTTACAGCTGAAATTGATTTCCAAATTTAATCAATATATAAAATAAATAAAAGAAAACAAAAAAACTCTGGAATAAACTCAATAATAATTAATATATTATTATAAAAAATAAGTAAATGATAATAATAACCAGCTGTTGAATATTATAGAGATTATGGAGTCTTGTTCATATAGATAATAAACAAAAAAAATCTCGAATAAACTCTACAATATTCAATATGTAAGATTTGAAATACAGGTATTCTTATATCTGGAACTTAATTGTAAATATAGGGGATTTAAACTCAGACTTTCAAGCAACCTTTAACTATCCACACTATCTCATACTACTGATACCCATGACCACAGACATTTACAAAAAGATAATCACCAATATACCTATTTCGTGCTGAAACAGCACTCGTCAGTTGGTCCAGATTATAATCTCTCATACATATATATAATCAGTGCTCAGTTTATATTAATATAGCAAATCTTTATACTTTAATGGACAGGCTTCAATCTACTCCAACCTCCAACTCTTCAGTGATCTATACCATTGAATATCTGATGATGCAGTACGCAAATCCTATGCTGATGCCAATATTCAATATGCCAATAACAAAAAATCTCATTTAAGTCACACAACATTAACACCCCTCCATCCCCATAACGAACCAATTTTTGATAATTTATGTATAGTAAAACCACTATACTGTTTACTTAATAAGTCATCTGTTATGTTTATAAAATATTACTCTTTGTTTTTTTTTTCTCTAAATTGTTTACCACATATAAAATAAAAAAAGACTGTCAAAACAAAAGTTTCCATTTCAAATAATTGAGTGTTCAGCAAATAAAAATTTAAATCTATACATAGAATATCCAATTTACCATATAGAAGTTCATGAATTCTCTTTTCAATGCCCATTTTGGCTTACCAATGTAATTGGTTATAACTAATATTTATTTATTTATATTGCTATTTTTGATGTGGATTCCAGTTATGTTGGTAGGTCAAATATGCATTGAAAAAGAGAATTCCTGAATTAGAACTTTCCTAAAATATTTTGTGATATTCTGTGAATTGATTTAAATCTTGCATTTGCACAAAATTCAGTTAGCTGTAATGGAAGGTTCTTGCGTTGACTGTGTTTTTATTTTACATATGGAAAACGATTTGAAGTTAAATTAAAGAGAAATATTTTATAAATATAACAGACAACTTATTAAATAAACGTACATATTAGTCAGGTGGTGAGATTTCGCTAGCCAAGTGATGAGATTTCGGTAGCCCTGTATTAATCTCACCTCACATACTATTAGTGTATTAGTTGGAAATAAGTTTCTAATAGTGTGATCCCTGAATAATATATTCACAGAAGCTACTAACAAATTTAATCGATCAATTAAATATTTATTTGGAAAAATGATGACCTATAACTTTATTTAGCAGACATGAAGCAAACGTCCACCCTATCCATGCATTTTATGTTTTTGTGAAAAATTATCTTTCACCAAATAAACTTATAAAGATTTATTTCGAAAAATGGCCATCTTCAGCTTTATTAAATGGAAATGAAACAAACAGCATTTATGTTTTTGTGAGTGGAAATAAAACAAACATCTGAAAACATTCTTTTATTACATCACAGCATTGTTTAAATCGTAAAATGAAGAGAGAATGATAATTTTGGCTAATGACTTTCTTTTCATTTCTTCTATTTGCAATATTATCTAATATTCACTTACAAAATTACTTTCTTAGAACATCTATAATGAGATATTATTTTATATAGCGCTATGTTTTTATACTGTAATAGTGTGATATTAGCGATTAAGCCAATGCACATGCGCTTTAAAGATAAATTATAAATGAATACTCTCACTTTTCCAGTCACAAGATATAGTTGTTTTAGAAAAGATGGAATGAATCCACCCATCCTTTCAACCCAAACATTTATGTATGAGCAAATCTTAAGCTTATGGAAATGAGAGCGTGAAGATGTTAAGCAATCACTTTAAGCATCATTCGTTCAAGCATAATAAATGTAATTTAAAGTGATTGCTTAACATCTTCATACTCTCATTTCCATACACTTAAGATTTGCCTATACATAAATGTTTGGGTCAAAAGGATGGATGGATTCATTCCATCTTTTCTAAAATAACTATATCTTGTGTCTGGAAAAGTGAGAGTATTCATTTATAATTTTCCTTAGAACATCATAAATGTCTTTAATTAATTATTTATAAACACGTTATTGCCTGCAAGTTTCATTAATGCAGGACTAATAGTAAATATAAAAAAGGGTTTAGCAGAAAATTGACGTCTAAACAGTAAAAGATTGGAAGAGGTTGTTTGAATAAAATATCTAAAAACAAAAATACAAAAACGGTAGACATGTGGCAGAATAAAACAATATAAATAGTAATGTCATACCTACAGAAATAAATTAATGATTGAAAATACAAATGGCAGATTATTAGATGGAAATATATATATAATTAAAAGATAAATGTAACAAGCATTAATTAAATTAATGAAGAAAAAAATAAAAAATAGATTATGCAATAATGAAGCATTTGTAAGCACTTTAAGTAAATTAAAAAAATTAAACTACAAGCCATTGATGATATTGTAAAAGTCGACCTCTAGTGTTTCATTTTATTACTACACTAAACCATAGAGAATAATGACATAGAAGCATAAGTATTAGTGGCTAATAGAAAATCAGTAGAGCTAAAAGTGGATAGATTTTGAGTGTTTGTCATGAAGAAAATATCTGATTGCCAATTTACATGTGGCATGCCAAAGCAGGATACTCTTCTTCCCATCATAGCACCTGGCTCTGTCAATCAGTGGGTGTCAGACTAGTGTCAATCTAAATGCCTGGGAATTTTGACATTTGACAGCAAACCGACAACATCATCATATTGACCCGGTAACAACAGCCCACATACAGGTTAGTAAACATTTTTGAAATGAGCCTGTTGTGTCTTCAATTATGAAGCTGAATGCCAATAATTATTATAAACTTATTAACTACAAGAAAACAACGTTAATAAAGATTAGACAATTTATTTACAAAAAATATATACATAATTATATTACACATAGTTAACTGTTTAACTCAGTACCGGTTCCAGAATTGCTTAATTCACAACATAATAAGTTGAGTCCTTGATTTTAAGTTCTAAACCCTCAATGGTAATATAACCACAGACTAAGTTGCACTTCCACTCTACTAGTGGTGGACTAATGCACATAACTATTTGGGCCTTCTCAAGTGTACGCAAATAATATATGATGGATGCGGTCTCTTAAGTTTTTATATCCTGCTGTCTTTCACCTACGAGGCACGGATTCTAGGAAAACATTCCTCAATGCAGAAAGTTGGTACTCTTTTCCCTCAGCCTTTTTCTCTAGGTTAATTCCCAAAACAGAAACCACAGCAGCATTAGGATGAGTAAAGAAAAACTGACACAAAAGATGCTTGCTCTTTTCAGCACACACTATTTACATATTTTTTATTACTTCATATCCATTAATATCATTATTAACATTCCAATAGGGCGACAGCAAAATCATTAGATGAAAACAATAGGGTAGTAGCAATCCATTAGACTAATCCGTCTTTATGATGATTATTATCTGGCAGTTTTACATTCACATTTCTTTCCCTTGTAATCACTGCTTTAGATATTTATTCCTTTGTTTGTTTTGTTAAGAGTAGCTAAATGTTTAAATTTAACAATAACCGTTTTTTTCTGTATTTAAAAAATACATTAAGCGTAACCGGCATTATAATTCACAACTCAGTTTATCTTTCATCAATCCGTCTTTTGTACATTTCTTTTAACCTGAAAACTTTATCTAATTTTAAGTTTATTTTATCTACATGCAATGTTTCTTCACTGCTTTTAAACTTAAAGTAATCTATCTAAAATAAAGTTTCATTTATTTTTCTGCAATATTTTTTCCATTCCTTTTAGAACTTAAATGTCTTTTTACATCTAAGTTTTCTTTTAACTATTAGCAATCTTTTTTATTGCTTATAAAACTTACTATCTCTATCTACTATTAAGTTTCCATTACTATTTTTCTCTGGAGTACTAACTAGCTATGTAGCATATATCCATACTGTTACTACTTAAGACAGAAATTCGCAATAATTCTCTTGAGGAAGGCTATGAAAAATTCTAGACTACTGCTCTGTTGTGAGATTTGCCAACTTAGGTGATTGAAGAAGTTCTGAATATATACCTATTTTTATCCAACATTGTGCACTTAGTCTCTGTTATATTTTGTAATATATATATAAAAGACATCCGTGTTAAAAAATTTAAATATTGATATACCAACATTTCGACTTGATCACACAAGTCATCCACTGGGTGATAAAAGGTAGAAAGATGGTTGTAGAGGCGCTACAATCATTGATTTGAAAAAAACATTAAAGTTCCACCAATATCAAAAATGTTAAGAATGTTTTTTAAAAAAATCTTTCCAAATAGGAGGAAGTTTGCTTGTATCATCTTGCTTATTGATACAATCAGGCCTTTTAACTATCTCAATGGCTTCTCTAATTTTGCATTGGTAGAGATTATCACGTCTGGATATGATCCTGGTACTAGAAAAATCAATTTTATAACCTGAATCTATAGTATGGAGTGAGAGTGCTGATGATGATGAGTGTTGTTTAACTGCATTAGCATGCTCATCTCTCCTAACACTGATGTGACGATTACTCATACCTATATAAGAAACTTTACAATTGTCACATGAGATTTGATAAACACCATGAGATTCAAGAGGGATTGAATCCTTAGGCTTGGTTATTATATTGCTGATCTTTTGATGAGTAGAAAATGATGTATCTATATTATAGCGTTTTAATATACGTCCAATACTGTCTGTAGTTCCTTTTACATATGGAACATAAATCCTAATAGCTGATTTATTATCTTTTTATTTTCTATTTGGACAAGCTTATTTGAGCTATTGGTACGCTCTTTGTATTGCATTTTTGTAACTACAAGCTTATAAAGTAATGTCACGTTATATATGACTTGCTTTATTAATTATTATAATTTTACCTTTAAGGCTTTGACTATGCTGAGGCTATTAAAATATGGTAGATCT
The DNA here is from genome assembly GCA_028023455.1 of Epiperipatus broadwayi. Lineage (NCBI taxonomy): Eukaryota > Metazoa > Onychophora > Udeonychophora > Euonychophora > Peripatidae > Epiperipatus > Epiperipatus broadwayi. The sequence continues at coordinate 915,366 of JAQFVV010000274.1, forward strand.
GAATTTAGTTCAGTCCCATATAGCTATGTAAGTTAGATAACTGGAGTTAAAGACATTTTCATGTCCGAAAATTTCAGACTTTCTACTTAAATATATGTTTGAAATAAATGCTGGGTTTTGAGTTTATATTTTAGATCTAGTGTCCGAATATTCTAGCTCTCCACTGACGTGAGCCATAAGCTCAAAAACAGTTGATCTGGAGATGAGAGTGTTCTGAGTAGAGATTTTAAATATTTTCTCATACCGCACTTATTAATTAAGAGCTTGTTTGAGCTATTGGTACGCCCTCTGTATTGCATTTTTGTAACTACAAGCTTATAAAAGTAATGTCACGTTATTTATGACTTGCTTTATTAATTATTAAAAACCCAAATAGACAGATGTCATAACAGATGATGAGATATGGTGTTTTTAATATTAGCCATTAACCAATTACTCTGAGTTTGAAGGGAGATTGCCAGAAGAAGAAAGATAAAAAATATTGTGAATGCAGAGGAACTTAAAGCATTGTGCACTGTTTTTTATTCTAATGTCATTATTGACTACAAATACACAGTAAAGGCTAACTTTTATTTGGGTGTTTTGAATCATTTGTGAGCCAAAACGGTAAACAACATTATTACTGGGAATGAAGAATTTGTCATTTTGAACAATAATGTGTCCTACAGTGTCAAGATTTGCATAATTTTTAGTCAAAAATGGCATTATTGGGCTAGATCATCTGTCCTATTCTCATAATTTAGTTCTTTGTGGTTTTCCTACCTTCAAAATTAAAGTCGGCTATGAAAGATTATATTATGGTTCAAATCAGGATATTCAGAAGTTTGTGACCAAGTTTCTGCAATCGATTCTGGTGGAGAATTTCAAAGTCTGCTTCAAACTGCATTCCAGCAGTGTCTTGAGTCAAAGGGAGACTGTTTTTAAGTAGTTAATGATAAAAATAAATCACGAATAAGGGCTTCTGTTTAATTTTATATCAGTTACCTTTGTCTGGGCTACACTGTGTATATGTACCAACCAACATTAACGATATTTTATATTGTTAATATAATTTTAATAAATATTAATGGAACGTAAAATCTTTATAATTGTTGGAAGCAATGTTTTATCGAGAAATCATTCATGTATGCGAATACGTATTTATATTTTGTTGAATGGAATATATTGTTAAAGCTTTATTGAATTCAGTTGTAAATTCATTAAAATAGTATATATTATTAATGTTATGTTAGATCGTTTAAGTAGTTTTACTACTAATATTTGCAGCAGGTTAAATATCACACACACAAACGCGAGCTCCAATTATGCTTGAAACTTTGGGCCGACAATTGCTATGCTGTGTAAAAAACTGGCCATTCCATTTTTTACTCACTGGAATGGTGAGCCAACAATAAATGTTTCAAAAACTATGATTGGAACTGACATCTTAAATACATTTCTTAGTGCCATTATTTGTCTAATTGCACACATACACAAATAAATAAATCTTTAAAATAAATTGAAACTTATTAAATAATTCATAATTGTAGTGAGATTTTTGGCTTTTTTTGTCTAGAATCATGACTTGTATTCAAATAGGGCTGAAATATCAGGATCAAAATATTTGTAAAAACTCCACAATTATTTTAATCGCACTATTAAATCTTTATAGAGAATGGTAAGCCGAGATGGCAGCTCGTATTTTTGATAAATCTACAGTTTCAGGCCACCCTCAAATTTTTTTCAAAAATGCCTGCTAGGAAACATAGTATTTAATATTTACATTTTATTTTTTATTATATTATTTTTTAAAAAGAAATCATTATGGAAAAATTAATTACAATATTTACAGTTAATTTTCTTTTTTAAAAAAATAATTTATTAACAGAAAAATGAAAAAATAAATAAATACAATATTTACACTTTATTCATGTCAGTGGCATACAATCATACTGTGACCATTAACGCACACTTTTCGGAGGGCAAGATCCTGTACCTTTGGAAATAGTCCACTAAATAATTCTCTACGACAGAAAGGTTCTAAATTTTTATCATTATGACAATTCACCAAAAAAAAAAAAACCATCTGGCAAAAAAAAAAACCCTGAATTGAACAAAAGTAAGACCATGTTAAGAACGTCACGTCGCTCCCTAAGTTATAATATAAGTTAAAAAAAATTAAATACAGCTTCTTAATGAAATTTATCGGAATTTATTACTTTTTTAATTTATTAATTTTACTTTCATTTAACAACTACACATTTTCAGTAGATTATAGGCCATCGAAACTGTAAATTTAACAAAAGTACAGTGAGGCCATCTTAGTTTATTTGAAAACTCAAAGCACTGAATATGCTTTTCGTTTGTCCTTTTTTCACAAGCAATTCCCTGTAATGTACATATAGAACATGCTATCATAAACAACATGCAATTAACCAGCTTTATCATTTTCTTCCCTTTTGCTTTATTAATTCGCCACTTTCTTCATATGTTTCAAGAATGTTACACATCAAAAAAAAAACGGTGCATATTAAAAATAAATAAAATTTCTAAAAAGATAATTGTAACCATTTTTTACCAATGCCCTCATGTGTTCAAATGAGTTTTATAGTTATAACAAAATACAGTTGATTCTGTTATTATAAACGTAACTGATTCCTGACATTTAAACCAAAAAAATATTACACAAATCAAAATTATAATTATAAATATATATATATCTGATGTGTGCCAATTTAATTCCTGAAATGCACTTTTATAAAATATTTAGGTGGAAGGGTATACTAATGGTAAGTGATGCTTTTAAAGTAATCCTCTATAGCAATACATTGATTAAAATGGCATTCCCATTTTTGGAAGCATACCTGGAACTCATTTTTAGGAATACTATTGACAAGCTGTCTCACATTCTTTTGGATATTAGTTATAGTAAAAAAAACCTTCGTCATTTCAAAGTAGTTTTTAATTTTAGAAATAACCCAAAATCACAGGGAACTAAGTCAGTTGAATAGGCAGGATGGACCAATTGTGTAATTGATTTTTGACCAAAAAGTCTCTCACAATGAGCACACAGTGACCTGGCACATTGTCATGATGAATGAATTCTTATTTTAAATTAGCCTAACAATTTCATGATTAATCGTTTGTCAGACCATATTGCATCTTGTACTTTGTTAATATTAATGTCAGTCATTGTTGTTTTTGGGTATCCACTCTGGGATCACCCATCACATCTTCCCACCCATTTTGCACATCTTATGCCACTCAAACACATTACATTTCTTCACAAGATTTTCACCATATGACACTTGTAACCGTTGTAAGGTTTCAGTAGCACATTTTTTTGATTTTCACACAAAATTTGATATGCCTTTAGAAATATCATCCCTGCTATTATTTAACTATACATATATGGTTAATATGCAATATAAATATAAAAACATATTTCAAAATGGAGATTTATGTTTGCTAAAGAAGCAGCTTAAATCGTGTACTGGAGAGCTTCTAATCATCTCTCTAAAGTTAAAGGATCAATCTCAGTTTTGAATTATGGCATATCATTAAATATCAGTGAAATAAGCAAAATATAATAAAATAGAGTAGGCATAAGCACAGTTTAGAAAAATATATATATAATAACTGGTTACAGTTATTGTTTAGAAGAATTATTCAAATTCTTAATTATTCATTTAAAATAGGCAAGATTGTTACAGTTATTAAATTTAATTTAAAATTACGTAAGATTTATTATATTGTTTATTTTACTAATAAATTATTTATAAGTTTATAAATTATGAATGTTCAATTAAAATAGCTAGCTTAGGAAACTTTTTAGAAGAGTTTAATTAAAGATTTGTTTTAGAGAGCTCTGTGGAAGAAATATTACCAATAATCTTTTAGTTGAGGCATCTGACATTATATTTAGCATTGGTAATCTTTAATAGGTCACCCCGATGTCTTCTTGGCAGCTGGAAGAAATGGTTCCTTCCATATCACAGTGATGATGCTGATTTGCAGTAGGTGGAAGATGATTATATTCATTTTTAATCAGGCCTAGCTCCCAGTAGCAACTGCTTCATATGTAATAGAGAGGGGATCTTGAGTGTTGAATTTGGAGGGTTTATATATCAGTCTTCTGACAACCCCTCACCAACTTATTAACTTATTTACAGTTTTAAGTTTTAATCCTTAAATTTTAATATAGTTTTATTAACTTTTAAATTTAGTATTAATATTTTAGTAAAGACAAAAGCAAATTTAAATTGAGTAAAAAAATAGTGCAGCTTGAGTGATTTTGCTTTGTCCCAAATTATATTTTAGACTTATTTTTAAAATCTGTTTTTGGTCTCCACACAAATTTAAGCAGGTGTATGTGGCATGATATTTTCCAAGAAATCGGAAATATTCAATCTTTTAAAACAAATTCTGTTAACATAAACATTCTGCTATATATGTATAACAGTCACCTCGGGAATTGAAATTATATGCCAGTTTTAAATGAAGTGAGAGTAAATTTGTGTATTTAACTTATAAAAATTTAAAAATATAAAATAATATATTTGCATCGCAATGCTTATGCAATCTATTGTTTTGCAGTTTCACTTGCATATATATATAGGTGTGTGATACATATATAACAATGTTTATACAACTTACTTTTAATTTATTATGTAATTTAGAATTAGATAAACATATTATGTACAGCTATACTTATATATGTTAACACACTCTAATATACCTAAATATATCTAATATATACATGACATGAATATATGCAAATATATGTACATATATGTAAATACATGTATACTTGGTTAATTTTGAACTCAGAATAAATACTACTATGTATCATAGTAGGTGAAACAGAATTCATATCAATAAATACTATTTCAATAGCCACATAACAAGTAGCTCTATCAGCTTAAAATTTATATGTGTTAGCTTAAACATATTGAAACATAAGTACTTATGTTATTTTGATACAATTAGGTCATGAACGACACCACATGTCCATTCTGAGAATTACATTGGAACACCTCACAAAATTAATTGCCACTTTAAAAGCAGAAAACAAAATATAATAAACTTATCTTAATGAAAATTTCAGATTACTGATTTAGACACATCCTATTCAGAACTTCTACTTTCTTGCTTGAAAGTTATTTTTATTCTGATGTATGTTTTAATTGTGTTTTTAGATTGTAGTGAAAATTAAAGTTGAATTTTTGAAAGTATAAACAAACACTAATAAAAATGATTTTACTTCCATTTACATATTTGGGGAAAAAAATTTTCTGACATTATATTTTGATTATTTTTCTGGGATTATATATAATGAAAATTAGTCAAACTTTTAAAAGAGTAAATACACTAATAATATTAATAAAAAATTATTTATTTCTGATTTTCCATTTGAAAATTATATTTTTAATGGTTTTCAATTAACTTTCTAATTTTATTTTTTTAAAAGTCACTGAAAGGTCTTGTACATCCTATAATCAGCCAATGACATTCATTGTTGCATTTGCATTCAGTGATAATTTTACAGATTTTTCATTTGTAATCTTTTTCCATGACACTATTAATCAGATGTTCAGGCTAAGACTAAAATTTTATATTCAGTAGAAATAATAATAAAAAATACAGTATATTTTTACTACTAAATAGTTTATGGAATTGACTGTTAATTTAAATGGAACAAACTTCATAAGAATGATGATTACCTTAATATAAAATCTTAATAAATTTAAACAGAAAAAATTTGCACACTAAGCACATGCAATGTAATGTTTTAATAACTCAACAATATGTTGTTGAGTATATAAATAAAATTTATCCAAACCACTTTGAACACTTTTTAGCAAAACCCTTTATTTTAAGATATATACATACACCTATGTATCACCTGTCCTGCAGTCTTCTTCAGAGCCAACAAAATTGGCTGAACAGTCAAAATATAGGTGTATGTTTATATGTACAAATAAAGAGTTTTGCTAAAAAGTGTTTTAAGAAATTAAAGTAAATTGACTCTGAAGATGACTGCAGAACAGTCGAAACAAAGGTCTATGTATATATGTACAAATAAAGGGTTTTGTTAAATAGTTTTCAAAGTGGTTTGGATAAATTGTATTTATATAAGATATTACAGCAAAATAAAGAAAAAGGTGATTTTAGTAATGTTGTTGAGTACTGAGCATATTCTCAAATCAAACCAGAAGGTAGAGACTTTTAAATAGATAAGAGCAGCAATCCTATCTTTTGTACCTAAATTTAGTTATATAGACCAATTTAAAGCATTTTAGGTTGAGAGTATGAAGATATTTCTTTATTCATTTTATATCTGCTCATGAAATGTTTGAATTTATTGTGTGTCAATATTATAAAGATATCATATGCAATTTTAAACAAAAGGGGTTTATACCTAAGCGTATGTAGGGATATACTTTCTAAGCACGTGTTTGAAATTACATAGTCTCCAAGCTAGCCGTTATATAGTGTTTTTGTAAAAGAAGTTTTTGTTGTAAAAGATTTTACTATAAATTGGGACCTATGTGTCAACACCATTTTAATGATAACCCTTCACACTTTGAAAGGCAGGATTTTAACATTTAAATAAATTTCATATTGCTTTGAAGTTTCATTTATGTGTTGAGCACATTTATAGAAAGCTGCTTCACTATTTATTATATATAGTGGAATTCTCACACCCATTATATTTTGCTACAATGATTTTTTGAAAATAGCATAAATTAGTGAATAATGGCTTTTAGATTGCTTACAATCCTAAAATGAGACAATATATAATCCTAATTATAGCTAATATACTGTATTTATATAATGCTAAGAAAAAGACAATTCATAGAAAAAATAAATCCAAATAGTCAAGCGTTGGTGGTCTAGTGGTTAGCATAGCTGCCTTCCAAACAGTTGGCCTGGGTTCGCTTCCAGGTCAACGCTTTGACATATGAAAAGAAAAAAAAAGTCCAAATATATTTCTAAAATAATTTACAAGCAAGATTCCTAAAAATTATTTTTAAACAAAACTTGTAAATAAAGGCCAATTGTTATTGATATAACAAAAAGATACGCATTTTGTAAATTATCTAAGTAATATGATAATATGTTGGACTATTTCCATCATCTATCATTAAATGTTGAATGTCTAAAAAAATTTAAGCTTTATTTAAAATTTTTAAATATAAACATCTTGTTAATAATGATTCCAACCAAATTAATAAAAGACAATTATATAAAAATAAATATTTTTTTTGTTACTGAACTGGTTTTCACCTTATATTAGGGCCTTTTCAAAATACACTTTTCTAATATAATTACTAGGAAAAAACCGGTTTAATAATAAAAAAAAATATTTATTTTTATATAGTTGTTTTATTTCAATTGGGTTGGAATCATTATTCATTATTTGAAAATAACATTATGGACAAATTAATATTAGACCATTGTTAAGGATACAACTTGTTAGTAATGACACACAAATAGATAACACAGGTTAGTAATTACACCTCCGTTTCGAGTGGTATTATTCTCCACTCTTCTTCAAGTGTTGCTTGCCTGTTCAGGTACAATATTAGCATAGGAGTCAAACTTACACCTTTAAATTCTTGAATATTAAATCTTAAGGCAACACTCTAACCAACTGAGTTATTACAAACAAAGGCAAAACTCTCCATACAGTAGTGCCACCCTGTGCCGAACAGAGTAATCAATGGATGCCAGAAGGCTTGTGCATAAAATCCCTATCTAGTGCCTACTCATCCAATATCCCAGACTAGTTTCTGGCTTGTGGCCATCATCAGTGAGAAGCCTTGGATCTGAGAGCACTGCACCTAGATCTTAGGATCTAATGCAACCCCCCTCCCCCAGCAACCACCTTTTAACTCTACTTTACTACAAAACTATGAGAATGAAATTGAAAACACAATAATATTTTCAATCTAAGCTCAATAGCTTATATAGTCATATGGGTCATATTATTGTGTTTTCAATTTCATTCTCATAGTTTTGTAGTAATGTAGAATTAAAAGGTGGCTGCTGGGGGGTTGCATTAGATCCGAAGATCTAGGTGCAGTGCTCTCAGATCCAAGGCTCTCACTGATGATGGCCACAAGCCGGAAACTAGTCTGGGGATATTGGATGAGTAGGCACTAGATAGGGATTTTATGCACAAGCCTTCTGGCATCCATTGATTACTCTGTTTGGCATAGGGTGGCACTACTGTATGGAGAGTTTTGCCTTTATTTACAACAAGTATGTGCTAGTATAGAGATGGTGATCATGTGATGTTTAGTGGTTCAACTGAGTTATTCTATCAAAGGCAAGAGAGAGGAGAAATTTCATCTATAAGGGTTGATTCAAATCCTCTGATACCTCCAATTTTATTATTATTTTTTTCTGAGAGCAAGGTTAACTAGAGGCTTGCTCTTAAAAAAAATATTAATAAAAAAACTGGAGATATCAGAAGGTTTTGAACCAACCCTCATACATAAATAAATACAATTTTTATTGAATGTTGCCTTTCTTGGTTAAAGTGTTGCTTTAAAATTCTATATTCAAGAATCTAAAGGTGTAAGTTCAACTCCTGTGCTAATATTGTCACTGATCAGATCAGCAACGTCTGGAGAAGAATGGAGAATAGTACTACTCTAAACGTTGTGTAATTACTAATCTAAACATCACATGATCACTATTTCATACTAGCACGTAATTGTTATTAAATAATTAAAAAAAAAGCAAAACTCTCCATATAGTAGTGCCATCTTGTGCTAACAAGATCAATCAATGGATGCCAGAAGGCTTGTGCATAAAATCCCTATCTAGTGCCTACTCATCCAATATCCCCAGACTAGTTTCTGACTTGTAGTCATCAGTGAGGAGCTTTGGATCGGAGAGCACTGCACCTAGATCTTAAGATCTAATGCAACCCTTAAGCAGCCACCTTTTAACTCTATTTAACTACAAAACTATGAGAATGAAATTGAAAACACAATATTTTAAGCTCAATAGCCTCAGACCCATATGACTATATAAGCTATTGAGCTTGGATTAAAAATATTAATTGTGTTTTCAATTTCATTCTCATAGTTTTGTAGTTAAATAGAGTTAAAAGGTGGGTGCTGGAGGGTTGCATTAGATGCTAAGATCTAGGTGCAGTGCTCTCAGATCCAAAGCCCCTCACTGATGATGGCCACAAGCCAGAAACTAGTCTGGGGATATTGGATGAGTATGCACTCGATAGGGATTTTATGCACAAGCCTTCTGGCATCCATTGATTGCTCTTGTTAGCACAAGATGGCACTACTATCTTTTTTTTTTTTTTTTAAGATGGCACTACTATATGGAAAGTTTTGCTTTGTTTTGAATTACTAATCTGTGTTGTCTACATGTGTATTATTACTAAAACGTTGTTTGTATTTGAAAAGCTTAAATAAAGTTTAAAACTTTGTAGACATTCAACATTTAATGATAGATGATGGAAATAGTCTAACATATCAGCGTCATCACAAAATTGCAGGCAATAATCTAAGTAATGTGCCTTGACAAGTTCGTTCTGGTATACGTATTAAAAATATAATAGAATTTTCTATGTATTTTTATAAATAAATTTTAGCTATCATTAAATAAAACAAAGTTCCAATTAAAAAAAGGTACAGAAAGCTGAAATTACACATCCAGCCATATTATTTCTTGGAAATACATTTAAAAAAATATCATCGCTAGATTGCAGGAATTTAAATTAACGTATTAATAGTTTTTTTGCTTCATGATATCACAGCTGAAAATATTCATAGAATGTTTTTATTAGATTTTTAGCGTTTAAATCTACAAATCTCTGAAAATCTTCTATTTATATTATAGGTATTAATAATCTTAACAGGCTTTTCACATATTTTATACAGAAATTTTATCTGTTTAGCAAAATAGTAATTAGAACCGTCCTTATCAATATGTAGTTGTAATAGTGTTTCATTTTTGAGCTGTTATTTCGTTAGGAGCAAAAGTTGGTGTTGTATCTGGTCGGTCAGTTAAATCATATTGTGTTGTAATTAGGTGGTGTAGAATTATATTATGGACAATGTTCTGAAATTAGCGGGGCTAATCATGTTTTTACCAATTGTGATTAAGTTAATTTCAATAACATTTTTTATTAATTGAGTTATGAAATAGTTGTATAATTTATAAAAATATGAATCTATAAAATTTAAAATAAATTCCTCAAATATATCCATCGAATTGAATAATACCGTAATAATACCATTAAAAATGTTGGCTGTGTGATTATATTTAAAATTAGTTTATTATATGAAGAAATTTTTTTTAAAAATTAAAATAATTATGAGAGAAAACTCATTTATTAAGCAAAAGAATATCCACTACCACATTACATAAAAAAAAACTTAGATCAAGTATTTAAATTTTATCTGTGCAAAACTAAAAATTAATAACTTCACATGATCACCATTTCTTATACTTAGACAAGCTGTTAAACAGTAGCAGACTCTTCAAACAGTAGTGCCACCCATTAATGGATGCAAACAGGTTTGTCCATAAAATATCTATCTAGTGCCTGCTTATCCAATATCTCCAGATTATTCTCTAGCTTGTGTAAGATCTAGATGCAGTGCTCTCAGATCTAAAGTTCGTCACTGATGAAGCCACAAGTTAGAAACTAGTTTGGGGATATTGGATGAATAGGTACTAAATAGGAATTTTATGCACAAACCTTCTTGCATCTATTGAGTAATAAGTCTTGCACTGATAGGAATACTGTATGGAGAGTTTGCTATTGTTTTAAATTAACAACTTTCTAAATATTTTCACAATTAAATAAAACTGTTCCATAAAAGGCTGTATATAAAAATTCGATTTTTTTCATTATAAATATATAATACTGTATATATTTTTAGCTTTGTTATCTGGAAAAATGTTTATTTAATATATATTTTTTGTTTTTAATCAATGCGTTTTCTATCTCAGCTTTATCATATTCATCACATCAGAAGTGAGATCAATCTTTCTTCCCGTGGATGCATTTCGAAACGCACTCTTCAGTTTTTTCAAGTAAGTCACATATAAATCCACAATTTAAAAATACTAAATACATTTTTATATTTTGTTAATTTGCTCATAATATACATACGATTTCTTTTTTAATTTTTTTTAAAAAAAATATTTATCGAAGAAATAAACTTTTTAAAATTACTCTAGTGCAAGATAATTTTCCATTCGATCAGCTTAGGGGTCTTTGATTTTTTTTTCAGAATCTGCTTTTTTCTCTTTTAGATCAAAAATAAATGCAAATTACTAATTTTATATACATCATTACTAAACAAATTCACATTAAAATAAGTTTATTTTCGAAAAGCAATATTTTTAGAAAGAGTTTCGTATTATAAGATTTAAAAATCTCAATAATAAACATATTAATTTTCTTACGCAAAGAATGTGTTTTAGGAATCTAAAAAGTTTCTTTTAATTTTTTAAATAGTTTTTTTACAATGTAAAAGAAACAGAATTATTGATTAATAATACAATATAATTGTATTTACATAATTTCGTTTGTTATAAATAAATAACAACCAATAATTAAAAACAAATTGAGTAATTAATCTCTTGTTGACATTCTTAGATTTTTAAAAAAAAAAATTAATATGTAATGATAATGTCTACACCCCTCCCCATATATATATAAAGGCATATGGCATTACTGCTCGGGAGTTCATAAGAAGTTCGAGCGTCAGACCTTGGAGCGCCGGAATCTTATCCTGATTCCTTTCGATCCCAAGTCGGCCGCTCTACCGACTACCCATCAGAGAATACATATTTATATTCTGTATATTCATATTCTCATAAAGTATATATAACTACACTTTAATGCTTTAAGTATCTCTTTTTCTGACACACTCCTAGACCTTAATTAATTTTTTTTATTCAGGTTTTTAAGGTCTAGGAGTATGTCAGAAAAAAATATATTATTTATTTTAGCTTTACATATTTTTTTTATAACTTTCACTAAGCCCATAAATGTAATTAAAGGGGATTTGAACACATACTTAAGCTTCCTTCTGCTATCTTCTCCATCTTGTATAACAAATGCACACAAACACATACATGTAAATAAGATAAACGATCTGCATAACGTATTTTGTGCTAAACCATCACTCATCAGTTGGTCGAGATCATCATCTCCCCCCATATATATAATCAGCGTTCAGTTTATATTAAGATAGCAAATATTCAAACTTTAATGGGCAGTCTTCAATCTTCTCCAACTCTTCAGTCATCAATACCATTGAAAGTCTGATGATGGAATGTTCAAGCCCTTTGTTGATGCCAATATTGTTGTCATATCCATGTTGACCATAAGCCATTCTGCCCCCTTATATATGTGTCCTTAATATGTACATTGAAATACACAGAGGGATGGGCAGAATTCAGGCTGAATCTGTAATAAATCAATACTAGTATATTGTAAATATTAAACTTTAAGATGTAATTAAAGGGATTGAACACAGACTTAAGTTTCACAGCTTTTTTCTCCATCTTATATAACCAATCAATACACGTGATCATATTCATGTGAATAAGTTAAATGATTACGGACTTAAGCTTTCTTCAGCTATCTTCTCCATCTTATATAACCAATGCATATGATCATACACATGTGAATAAGGTAAATGATCTCTAATTACATATATTGGAGATCATTTATCTTATTCATATGTGCATGGTCATGTATATTGATTATATAAAATGGAAAGATAGCTGAAAAAAGCTTAAGTCTGTTATCAAATCCCCCTTAATTACATCTTAAAGTTCAGTATAAACAATATACTAGTATTGATTTATTAAATCCATAAATGCAAAAAATAAAATTGGTCTAAAAATGTAAAACATCAACTTCATAAATAAAAAAAGAGAGTAATAAATAGAAATAAGTGGAAATGAGACATCAAAACAGAAGACTTTGTTTAGGCTAAGTAAAAAAGTGAATTTAATAAAAAAAAAATTCTCAATAAAATCTGTATATTTAAAACAAAGTTTGATAAAATATACATTCAAATAATGGAGAGTTATTGACAATAGATATTTACTTCTTGCAGTTTGATGACTTTCCATTGGCTAATTTTTGGATGTTTTTATTATCAATTGACTGAAATATATTTTTTATCACTGAGATAAATTATGATTGCTTGGAATGACTAATAGATGGTTTCCATGAAAGCATGTTAAGAGCTTAAAAAACTTTAAATAATCTAGCAAACCTATTTGCTGGATATGTACTTACGTATTAGTCCAGCAGTGAAATTTCAGTCTTTATTAATATCATTAGGATGATCTATGATTATTAAATATTAAGTAAATTTAACTTTCAATGATAAGTTATTGAAGATGTCTAGAGTATTTTTATATATACTATAGATTGTTTATTAACTTCTTCATGCTTCAAAGATAGCCATTTTTTACCACTAAGTAAATGGACATTAATACAGAAGTGGAGTTTTTATTTACAACATTGTTGAAAATGATTCTTTAAATCTTTGAAAGTTAAATTTAATTGATTAATTAAATAAAACACTATCAAATATTTAACAATCGTAAATAATCATAAGTAATGAAGATTAAAATATCACCGCCAGACTAATACGTAAGTACGACTGGTTAGATCATATTTTCAAACTTCTTTATAAAATTCAAATTTTATTAATCACTCTCCAGGGTATAAAGGCTGTGAGTCTATAAAATTTCCCTTCAGCATATTATATTAAAAACTTAAAAGGAATATATTGAATTATTTGTTATTTTTATATAATATATTTTTTAAAAAAAGCCAGCAATGGTAGAAAGAGGGTAATGATTTAATATTATCTATCTACCTATTGACTATCAATCAATATATCCCACTTATCTATCTATCTATCTATCTATCTATCTATCTATCTATCTATCTATCTATCTATCTATCTATCTATCTATCTATCTATCTATCTATCTATCTATCTATCTATCTATCTATCTATCTATCTATCTATCTATCTATCTATCTATCTATCTATCTATCTATCTATCTATCTATCTATCTATCTATCTATCTATCTATCTATCTATCTATCTATCTATCTATCTATCTATCTATCTATCTATCTATCTATCTATCTATCTATCTATCTATCTATCTATCAACCATCCATCCACTTACGAATCCATATATTTGTGCATCCATATACATCAGTAGATTGTCATCTGTTAACTATTTAGGATTTATATACATACACACATACATATTTATGGATAAACACAATACTTGCAGATTATCTACTAATTTTGCATTGTATTTTTATATTCATCATCATTATTTTTAAACATTTTCGATCGACTGCAGAATGAAGGTCTCTCCAAGTTCAATCTATATTCTCTGACCTCTAGCCTCTTTTCTCTACAATCATTCCAGAGCACTTCCTTATTTATTCTTTCATCGCTCATGTGTTATATTTCCAGGTCTTTTACAATGACTTGGAATCAAGTTTAAGATTTCAACAGTCCATTGATTATCATCTTTTATAGCTATATATCCAGCCCATCTCCAGTTCTTTCAATGATGCCAGTAACATTTGTTTATTCTCTCACCTATCTATTTTGTTTTTCTCTTTTTATTGCTCCTAACATAAAACTCTTCATACTTTATTGAGTGTTCTGAGGACTTTGCATTGCTCTTTTATTAAGTGTCCATGTCTCAATTCCATAAGTGAGAACTGGTAGAACACATTTATTAGAAAAACTTTCTTTTCAACACATTGACATAATTTTGTTTTAATATTGTTATTTCTACCAAAAGCACTTCAACCAAGTTTAATTCTAGAATTAATTTCATCCATTATGTTTCTATCTGTAGTAATAATCTGACCAAGGTGTTTTTAGTTATTAACTTCTTCTAACACTTAAAAAATCTTTATTTTCTTTTTTTGAAAAAATCCATTGAACATTACTTTAGTCTTTTAACAATTACCCTTAGTTCTATTTTCTTACTTTCATCCGATAACTCTTACAACATTTCAAAAACAATTAATTACATTATTTGCAAAATTTAGATGACTTGAATAATTTCCATTTGCTTTTATTCCCATAGCTTCCCATTTTCATCCAAAAAATATTTCTTGCAAAACTGCTGTAAAAAGTTTTGGAGATATGGTGTGACCCTGTCATACTCCCTTCTCATTAATCTCCCCTAGTATCATTATTTAATCTAATTATTGCTGATACCTTTTATAAATATTCTTTAGAATATGATAATATCCTGGATCTACATCTTTATAATCCAATTCACTGAAGAAATGCTATAGAATCAAAGATCTTTTCATAAACTACAAATCCAAAGCATAATGGCAACTCTTATTTATTGATCTTTTTTATAATTTCTCTTTATGCTTGGATATGATCCATTGTACTAAAACTATTTTTTAATCCAGATTGTTCTTTTGGTTGGTTAAAATCCAAAGTTCGCTGTAGACGAGTTGTAATTATTTTAATAAAATTTTGTATTCGAACTGATAAAAGACTGATAGGTCTGTAATTTCTAATATCTTCTTTATCCCCTTTAAAATATTATTATTAATACTGCATTCTTCCAATAAATTGGTATATCTTTATCATGTTTTACAATATTGATATTAATTCTATTCTATAGCTTTCCTTGATAATTCACAATTATATAATCTTATATCGTTATCAACTTTTTTTGCACCATTTAAAAAAAAATTCTAGTTATTCAATTCTTCTTAATACATCATTTTTATATGTTTTCATAGTCCTTCTTTTCTTCATAAATTTGTCGTCTCATTAAAAACTTTACTGGTCAGTTGCTGCTTTTTTGTGCCAGCTATCTTTGTTGCAGCTTTTAAAAGTGTATCAGTTATCTTCCTATTAATTTCATTCAAATATGAATCACGTTTAAAATCTGTCTGAAGGTTTGTGATGTTGGTATATTATTAGATGTGATATGTTGGACTATTTCCATCATCTATGAGTGAATGTTGAATGCATAGAAAATTTTAAACTTTATTTAAACTTTCCAAATACAAACAATTTGTTAGTAATAACACACAAATAGACAACATGTTAGTAATTACAGAACCTTTCGAGTAGTATTATTTCCCACTCTTCTTCAGGTGTCGCTGGCCTATATGCACAGTAGCAATATTCACTTAGAAGTTGAACTCTCACATTTAGATTCTTGAAATATCGAATTTAAGGCAAACGCTGTAAACAACCAAGGCTTAGAACTTTTGCCTCAAATTCGATATTCAAAATCTAAAGGTGCGAGTTCAACCTGCGCATGTAGGTCAACAACATCTGAAGAAGAGTGGAGAATAATATTACTCGAAACGTTGTGTAATTACTAACCTACGTTGTCTATTTGTGTGTTATTAAAAAAACAAGTTGTTTGTATTTGAAAGTTTAAACAAAGTTTAAAATTTTCTATACATTCAACATTCACTCATAGATGATAGAAATAGTCCAACACATCACGTTTAAAATCTGTTAACGTTAAAAAAACATTTGCAAGTTATAATTTAAATTCATTAGAATGTTCTGAACATTACGAATATCAATTGTGAATACTATTTTGATTAACAATTTTTGTCTCTTTATTTTTGCATTAACACCTATCTTATATCTCCATGACTGATAATCACTTCTTGTGTTGAATTTATTAAGAACATTACACTTTTAAAATATATATATATATATTTAGTGAAAATATAGTCTATTTATGATGTACCTTCATTGGGATGCTTCCAAGTTCATTTCTGTTTAGCACTTTTCTCAAAAAAAAAAAAAAAAGAAGAAGAGAATTCGTAATATAATTTTTTTTTCTGCACATTATACCAGTCTATGTATTCTCTCATTTTTATCACATAACAACATTTACCTACATTACTTTTATCTTTCAATTGTTTACCAATTCTAGCATTAAAATCTCCCACGACAATTTTAAAATGTTGTTTGGTCTGATAAGAAGCCTTTTGTACACCTATAAAATTAAATTATCTACATTTGGTATCTAATATTAAGATAAACTAATCTTATCACTCTTTCTGGTACACCATCAATTTCTACTATGTCGCTCGTCAACTTTTTTTTTTTTTAAGTGTCATAGCATCGGCAGGGACGCGAACCCGCAACCCGGGCAACTATTCCTTGCTATGTTTTTTTAGTACATTGTATTTTTTATTGGCAAATACTATGGCACAGTGTGGAAGCCACGAAGTTCTTAGTGTATGGATAATTACAGACGCATTATAGGGCTGAAAGTACTCATATGTTTTTAAAGCAGTTTCTTAAGGTTGATTGTGCGCTTATGAAACACTAAAGTGTAGAACACTAAAGTGTAGCATTTCTTCTGGATAATTAGTACACAAAACACATTTAGGTTCAAAATTTACTTCTAGGTTTGTTTTATATTTATTTTTCTGAAGTTGAAGTTTAGGAGTAATGTTGTTTTTCGCTATTTATTCAACCTATTATTTCCATCTATTAAGGAATGTCATGATTGGTAATTTAAAATAGCAATTATGATAGTAAAAAAAAGCCTTGATCAATCTCAATATTATTATCTGTCTATGAAAGAATGACCTTCAACATTCTTACATTTTCCAGAAGCCTATCGAATAACTAGGAATAATTTTATTTTGTTTCTGTCTTATGTTTTTTATGCTGTTTTATAGTATATGTTATTAAGTCATTTGTTATTGCAAATATTTTAAGAAATGATTAAGCAATACCTCTCGCGATTTAAGATGTTTGCACATGATAAATATATAAAGTTGAGTGGCTCAAATAAATAATAAGTAATAGTAGGTGTTTTTCTTTTTCAATGTATTGTATGAAAAAAGGTCCTTCATCTATTCTATTTGGTCAAGTAGATTTTACCTTACGTTGTCTTTGAATTTTTTAATATGATTAAAATTTATCGGTTGGCTAAGATTCTATATTTCCAAAGCTACACCATGATTTCTTATACTCATGGGGTATATTCCTATTTTCTTGGAATGGGCATCAAAATGTATTACATAGTTTGATCTTAAGAAGTGATTTATATTTTTGTTGTTTTATATCTAGTTGTTTTTTGAAAGCTGGTCTTCTTGTTTTTTTTAACTACTTGTCTTCCTGCTCTTTTTATCACTTTGTCTATTGTGATGATGTAGATATACTTTTTAATCTTTTTTCATTTACGCATTTCTTCTAAAGTCCCCTTTCTATAATTTCATCTATATTTCTACTTATGAGTAATATTATCATTTCTTGTTGATTCTTCTTACATGTTTAATATTTATATAATACATTTTTGTAAATCTAGCTTTTGTTTTGTATGTGGTGTTTATGACATTTTTTTTTGTATGCTCACTAAATCCCGTAAGATTAATTGCTCTTCTCTTTATTTCCTCTTCTTACTTTTCTTGCTGCAGCTCTCATTTACACAATTCCATATCTCTATATCTTGCATTATTTCTATGATCTAGGTTTGAATTGTTTCAGAATATTAATTTGTTCACTCTTTTTGATTTCTTCTTGATTGTTTCTAACTATTTTTCTTAATCTTTTCTATTATTATTTGTGACAACCGAAATTCTATTTTTAATTCTTTGTATAATTTCTCTATTTTGATACTGCAATTGTTACTATCTCGTTTCGTATTCTTGCTATCCCTATTCTATTAATCATTAGAATTGTGGTTTATTGTTGCTGCACAAGTTGTAGCATTTGCAGTTCTTGAGTCAACTCTTTTTGGTCTTTGATTTTTCCCATTGTAAAACTTCGTTATTGCTTTTTCGTCTTCAGTGTTTATCATTTTGGGGCTTTTTTCATATATATTTGCCTTCATTTTCATGATTTTTTAAATTAACCATCTCATTATCTTTCTTTTTTATTTTTATATTTTGAATGTTTTCTTACTAAATGCAGTTTGTGATTATTTATTTCTTACTACTGTTTTTTAAAACAATTGCACTCTTCTTATAATATATTCTCTTGTCAATCTTATAATATTTTGAGCTTGATTTTTTAGGCAGAGAATTTGAACAGCTATTTTCTCTTAAGTTTGGTGTATGCTGGACCCTTAGATGGACTGCAATTTTTTTAAAAAAGAAGCCTTCAACCATTATGTTCGAAAATTTAAAAAAATATATATTATATCACAATCAGGAAATAAGTGTGAATGTAATAAATATTCAAAAAATTATATTAACAAACGAATCATGTTTACGTTGGACCTTATCGAGTGTTTGTGAAATGTGGAAAAGTCAAATAAAGTTCAATATTATTCTCACTCTGAAATATCTATTTACTGAACAACCATTTGCATAGTAATTTAGATTTATAATCGTTGCTGCAATTTTGCAGTTTCCTTTGGCATTCTTGCACTCCCCAATTTATGGTACATTGCATGCCTGTTGCTATATTTTTGCAATTGTATCAGTTGTAGAATATGTAACACTAGTGTTATATATTAATCTATTGCTTACTTTTGATCAGTGTGACCTTCTTTTTTCATAGAAGCTTTAGTTTGATTCTTCATCCTTTATTGACTAGATTTCTCATTATGTATTTATTTCTTACTAGTGTTACCCCCCTCCCCTAATATATTTATACACTTTTTTGTATCTTATTTATAATACTCTACACAACAAAACCACTCTGATTTAACAAGAGTGCATATAAATGTCTGGCTCACATCACACATCCACTCCAATATACCAAAAGCTAGGATAAAGATATAGTTGGGCACCACCCATGATTTTAAGGAAATATATCACCAAGGTAAACATCAAGGAATTGAAATAATTAAAGACAAAAATAAAATGATGGCATTAACTTAGACAAGTAACTACACAAGAGGGTAATAACAAGTTAGGACCTTATCTCTAATCATAAAATATGAGAATAAACCATGAAATAAGGAGGAGGTTGTCTAAATATAGCATTACATGCTTAATATCACAAAAATTTAATAAAACTCACGGGCATAATAGAACAATATATAAAATAGACATAACACAACTATATCCTATAATAACAACAAATAGCTGATGCATAAAACAGACAAAATATGTAAAATATAGAAAAATATAATTAAGCATATAAAACTGTGGCAAAATAATTTAATAATAAAAATATACATCAACTTTATCAACTCTTCCAAACATTTATTCACATTCTAAACAACTCCAAAAGGGGGGAAGGTATAATATACTTTAAAATTTTGTTATTCTGAAAACTTAACATGAAAATCATCTTAAACCTATACATAAAATAATACAGCAAAAATAAAATGAATATAGTCATATAAAATAAATATTAAAATTAAATATTTTACGCCCACTTTTCAAATAAGATAAACAGTCCTTTAAGTCCTGATTTTCCCACCATAACACAGGATATTGTCAAGTAAAAATCTTGGGATATCCTGATGACTCTACAGGATTTCCAGACAACTTTGAAAATTAAATCAATAAACAGCAATCAGAATATGAGATAAGCAGGAGTTTAAATTACTGATAAAACAAGATAGGCATCATCTTCCACATAAGATAGCAAATATTCAGATATGGTATGGATGGCTGAAAAATTGGAGGGTGGAATAGATCGAAGCCTCTCTATTAAAGTTTGAAGATTTGCTATCTTAATATAAACTGAGCACAGATTATATACATGTGGTGGAGATGATGATCTGGACCAACTTGTATATGCTGGTTCAGCATGAAATACATATATGGGAGATCATTTATCTTTTTCACATGTATGTGGTCATATGTGTTGGTTGTATGAGATAGAGTAGATAGCTGAAGGGGGCTTAAAAGTTTGTGTTCAAATCTCTTATATAATTACATCAAAAACTCCCAAGTATATATTTGTATTGAATCAAATAATTTATTTTCATAAAATTAATAACAAGCATTTGACCATGTTCTTTATGAATATGGTCCGTTAATATATTCATTAATATATTTTTGCAAAACAACTAACAAATTCTTTAAACATTTTTTACGTTCAAATCTTGGCTTATTTATTTTATAAAACAATTATTTCACTTTTTTTCAATGTTTTGACCATCTTATATGATCATAGTCAATGATTGATTATTTCAATGGTATGAAGCAAAAGAATAAACATGGGGTAATGTGAAAACATCACCATTCTCAAGTATCACAAATAAAAAAGTATAAAAATCAGCAAGGAACAAAATGAATTATACTAATAATAAGTTGTAACTGATTTATTTCAATGTTTTGATAGTTGACTAATTGAGTGTATTTTTGACTCATGTGACTGGATCTTAAACGATATACATTATAAACAGTACCAAACTAAGAGTATGATATGCAAAAATTATTTGGATGCATATACTTAAACACTAATCTAGCACTCACAATAAACAGTAATCTTGGGACACTAATACATGTTAATCATTATAAATGCTCTGACCATATAATAGCATGAGTGTACAAGCCAATTATAATTAACTTTCTTTAACAAAAAAATAACATACAGTGATAAGACTTTAAAGATGATATTTTTTCACCATCAAGAGAACTATCTAGATGTCCAAATAGAAACAGAAACTCCCACTTATAAATCAATTAACCATAATTACTCTAAACTAGCTCAGGAAACAAGGGACACTAGGGACTGTGACTGTGAATATGAGAAAGTATAAATTTATAAGCTGACTCTACTATTATTGAAATAGTCTTATTGAAATAATTTACAAATCCTTTAAAATCCTATCTTCTTATGAAATGAATTCCACACTCACTGTCAATTCAGAGAACAGATAGCTGAAGAAGTAAGGTCATTAACAATAATATTTTAAACATAATTATTTAATAAACTAACTAATTAATGATTAAGAAAATTAAAAAATATGATAATACAATAATTCAAACTTAAATACATTTTATCAAAAAATATAATTTTCTATAGAAAATATGACTAATCAGTTGATTTTAATTCGTTAGATTAATTATCTTTTACTTTCATTAAATTATTTTCTGTTTAATAACTAAAGTTGCAAAAAAACTTGTAACAATAAGAAATAAGAACATTTTAAATTAGCTAAAAATCCTTTTTATAATTTTGGAGAAAAATAATATAATGAAAATATATATTCCAATAAAACAAAAAAATACTTAATAAAATGATTAATTACTATCAATTATTACTTAATTTGAAATGTCTCTAAATGTAGTTATAATATGCACAATAAAATATCCTTTATCATGGATTATGTTTCTTTTGAGTTCTTCTTTGGTAGTTGTGATTTTCAATTTTTTATGTTGGTTTTTTCTTATAAGCTTTTCTTTTAACACATATGAAATGTACATCAATAAAATTTCTCCATTATTGCAATAGAATATTTTCAGGCTTCTATACAGAATTTTTTTTTTTACTAAACTCCAAGTCAGATTAACTTGAAGAGTTTATATATTGTGTTTAATGCACTATTTTTCAAGTCAGACAGATACATAAAAAGATAAATGTTTTGGATGGAGACATGGCTTGTTGTAGATTACTTCAATATTCTTTTATATTTTTCTTAGTGAACAGATTTTGTGGTGAGATTGATGATGCTTAGATCTTAAAATACTTAGCATGTGATTTTTCTAAATTCCATTTTAAGTAACATTTTTTTTCACAGATAAACTTCTGTTTGCTTCAACATCTAAATCAGAACTCATTGCTGTTACTGACTTTTTCAAAAGCTTAGCCAAGAAAAACTGAACTGTTTCCTTCAAAAATTGAATTGAGAATTACTGCTGCTACTGACATATTTAATAGATTAATCAAGAATGACTTCACAGATACAGGTTTACTGATTTACCATGCCTTTTATACAATTTTCTGAAACAATTCCGTATCCATCCAATTAGATCTTGAGCCTGACAAAATCAAATACTGACCAATTGTGTCTATTTTTGCAAAAAGATTGTTTAGTTATTTTCTGCTTCTTTAATAAAAATATTCCCTTGTAGTTATTTTTCTATTATGCCAAAACTAAAATTATTAAAAAAACATTATTTTTTATTTTGGTGAAATATAAAGAGAAAAGAAAAAACAACCCCAGTTAATTAAAACAAAATTTAACAAATGTTAAAATCATATTTTTTTCTTTTCTTTAAAAACACTATTTATTAATTTCGAAAACTTAAAACCTTTCAATAATTGATTGTGGAAAAAAATATTCTATTATTTTTCATTCCCTTAACATTAGAAGTAAATAATTACTGAAAAGAGATAATAAAAGAATTGTTTACATTATTTTATACTTTTTTCTCCTATTTACAATTATTTATAAAAATTAAATATCCATCTTATTTATATTATTTAAAAAAAAATTACTAATCTCATTATTATTTGGTAAAGAAAAATATGTAATTAAAGCAGTTCTTATTAAAATTACAATGCTAGATTAAATATTATTTCACTATTATAATTTTATTTTAATTATAAGCATACAATATTTGATATAGTGGAATTGGTCTCTGACTTACAATATTACTTTTTAAACTTACTTCTTCCTTATTTTCTTGTTTCTATATCTTTTTATATTTTTTAAATTAATTTATATTTTATATAAAATACCTTTCATTTATTATAATTACACTTCTATAATTACATTCAGTTTCCTAACATTTTCTATTGAAACTGGTTTTCTCATTTTTAATTATAAACTTTCCTTAATCAATCTTTTTTTGTAAGAGCTCACATTTTTATACATCTTTATATCAAAACTAGATGTATCAGAATTTTGGAAAGGCCATAATTTTCATTAATGGTTGCATTAACATTTTTTTAAATATTTTATGTAAATTAAACAAAACATTTTAATATTATATAAATAAATGTTAGAAATTTACTGGACCTGAAAAGCCATTTTCTGTAATAGTTTTTCTTAATTGAAACAATTAACAAAATTAAAAAATAACTTAATGTAAATAAAACAAAAGATTTTAATATTATATAAGTAAATGCAGGAAATTCACAATTGAAAAAAAATGTTTAGAACAACCTTACTTGTTTGGTATACTTCAGAATTGTACCCAGCAAGATATTAATACATTTAGTGTCATTAAAATACTATTAATAATTCTAAATAAAAATGTACATTTTTAAATATACCTGTTATATTTGATACGCGAATTTGATATTGTTATGGACAACTTCTAAAAAAATAGTTTGTTAATGACAAAATTATTTCCTTCACATAAAATATGCTTTGTAATAAAAATTATGGATTATTAAATATAATGGGTGGATTATCTTCTTTGCATAAAATGCTCATAATATAAATTATGGTTTAGTTGCGTATAAGTTATTTATTTATAAAAACAAATTTGAAGGGTTTTTTTTTTATTTTTTAATTGTGAATTTGACAGCATTATAGACAAACATAATAATTTTTTTAAAAATGGTTGTGAATTTGACATGTGACAACATTATGGACAAACATTAACATGGATCATGATAGCATTATGGACAAACATACATTGACATGGATTATACATATATAGATTTAAATAGTTAGATAATTTTATATCATAAGTATCTATTGCTTCACTCTAGTTTTCAATTTATTTTTTGTTGTTCAACTATATGAAACATTTTCATTATTTATCTTATAATCTAAGAAATTTAGAACATAACTAACATTCATATTTTCCAATCCTTTCTTGTTTTTTAACATTTATTAATTTATCTAAATTTATTTTGTTTTTATATAATGGCTTAATTACAAATTTATTATTATACTTCATGTTTATATCATGTATTCTGTTGTTCATCTCATAAAATGTATTTTTTAATAACTTAAAACTAATATAAATGTCTGTATTTTTAAATTTCATGTTCCTTACATATTCTTCTTTTGATATTGCTCTTTCCAAATAATTGATTAATTCATTTAATAAAATAATAATTTATCTTTGATTCATTTTTTATTACACCAATTTTTTCTTATTGCTTTATTTATACCATTATTAATAATATTTATTTCATATATGCAGTTATATCTGTGCACAATTACGGTATTTACTAAACCGTAAAAGGTCTTTTTTCTGACAATATTTGTTTTGATATTTATTTTATTATTATTTAGTGTTTTTTTTTTAAAATTCTAACATCCATATAATCAATCTTGTTATTTAATTCCTTTTCCATAGTAAATTTTCAGAGTTACCTGTAGAGGTAATATAGTTTTCTCTATGCAAGAATATGGGTGACTATCTATTTATAAACCTACATGCTTGTATGTGGTATGTCATAGACGACCTTTGTTACACATACTTAAGATTTTTTTGACATATGTCTTGGTTATACTATTTATATTTTAATATATATTTTATAATTACATACACACATACACACACACATATATATATATATATATATGATGAAAATATTTATTAAAACAACTATATATTGAATTATTTGTTTTTCTTTTACTTAATTGTTAATTAATTTTCAAAAATGTACAAAAACAAGAGATTAATACTCTAAAAATTTTTAATTATTGGTAATATTTTACATTTTATTTTTGGTAAATTAAATTGTACTGTTGTTAATCTATAAAAATCGTTTATGCTCAATTAAAAAAAACTATAACAAATATTGTATGGCTTTAACATAGACAACAGGTAGGAAAGTTAATATTTTAAATATTAATATTAGTAAATGATTATAGTCTAATTGGACTGTCTGTATGCATGCATATATATATATTACAAATACATCAAGTCACAAGTCACATGACCTAAATTTAACAAGCTTGTGGATATACTGTAAAGCTTGTTAAGCGCTTATTGCGAGCTCTTTATAAACATATATATATATATATATATATTATTGTAAATAAAGTTTATTGAAAAATTTATAATTGCGTGTAGACTGTACATTATTGTTATTATTTCCTCAGCCAAAATATGCACTCTAGAAAATTAATATACAGAATAATAAAATGAAGTTGACATATGCTAATTAGCCCTGTTATGCAAATGAACAAATCATAGTCCAAACACTACAAGTTGAGAAAGAATGAAGTTCTAGCAATTTACAAAAAAACAAGGCTAAATTATAGATAGATGAAAATGGTTAGCTTAAGTTAAAAACTTATTAAAATTGATGTTAAGACGTCAGTCTAAGAAGTTATCAATTACACGTGTAAAGTACGAACTAATGGAAATTTAAGATGTACGGACTATATTTATATATCGGTAGTGCGTGAGGACAATTTATCATACGCTTCAAATGGCTGTTAATCACTTTTCCAAAAGAAAAGTGGTATTATCATCATCATCATCATCATTATTATTATGTTTTCCAAACATTTTGCTGATGTATATTCATCACATGATACAATATCGTCAAAAAACATTATTTTGCAATTCTCCTACTGTTCACTGCATGATTGATCATATTTCTAAGGATGATGTTCTTATGGCTATTAAGCAACTTAAAATTCATTCTAGTTTAGAAAATGATAATATTCTTTCATTTATTTACAAAGGTCTAGCTTAAATTATTGCAGTGCCTCTTGCATTTATTTTTAATTTATCATTTAATTCTTGTGTTTTTCCTAATATTTTTAAGTGTGCCAAAATGGTCCCAATTTTTAAGAATGGCTCATATGATTGTGTTAATAACTATAGAGCTATATATACTATTGCTAAAAATTTTAAGATGTGTTTATAATAAAACTATCTTAGATGTTAGTAAACTCATTTCTTCTTCACTGCATGGGTTTATTCCTAATAGATCTGTAGAAACTAATTTGCTAACAATTTATGATCATATAGCACATATAATTGAGAAGCAGAAAAGGCTTGAAGTTATTTATTTTGATTTATCAAAAGCTTTTGATAAAGTAGATCTCAGCATTCTTCTTCACAAATTATATAAAATGGGGTTTTCTACTATATCAAATTTAATAATAATATTTAATCTAATTATGAATGTAATTTGGGAGTTCCTCAGGGTAGTATTTTAGCACCTATGCTTTTTAACATTTATATGAATGGCCTTAGAGATTGTTAAAATCTTATCTTTTGTGCTATGCTGATATCTGTAAAATCTTTAGAAGAATCACATCAGTGAGTGATTGCCCTCTCCTTCAAAAGGATATAGATAATTTTAGTGCTTGGTGTGATCTAAATAATATGACTGTTAATTTCAGTAAATGTTCTTTTGTCTCATACTCTAAAAAATCAGAAGTTTTATATATTTTTTTATTTTATTAACTCTCACAAAATTAATTCTGTTGAATCCCAAAATGATTTGGGAGTGATATTTTCTAGCAATAGATCCTTTCTATCTCATTTGGAAATGATTATTGGTAAGGTTTTAAAAATTGCAGGTGCTATTCTAAGATATGGATGTCATTTCAGTGATGATACAAAATTCAAATTATTTTTGTCATTGGTTCTTCCCATGATTGAATATTGTTCAATCATTTGGAATCCTAGCTCTAAACAGGGATGTAATTTATTACAATCAGTGTCTAATATATTAGTTTTCCAAACATGTTTTGCTGGGAAATAAAATTGTTTTTCATCTTTCTTCCAAAGAAAATATAGAGATCTTAAATATCTTTAAAAAATTGTCAATAAAATAGTTTTTCTTTCTGTCACAATTTCTACTATTATAATTAGATCTCATATGCATGATATTTGTTTTGCTTCTGTTTGTTGGATAAATAGTAGTCAGCCAGAACTGAATCTTGAAAAAATGGGAAAATACTAATCAATATGAATTTCATCTTGGGAAAATGGAAAAACTCCAGTTCAGCATGAATTGCATCTTGGGAAAATGGAAAAGTACTACTTCAGCATAAATTTCATCTTGGGAAAATGGAAAAATCTAATTTAGCATGAATTGTAATTTGGGAAATGAAAAAATAATAGTTAACATGAATAACATCTTAGTAAAATAAAAAAAAATACTATTCAGAATAAATTGAATTTTGTCAGATTTACATTTTTAGTACTTTTACAGTAAAACATTAAATCTTGTTATCTTGATGTGAATAAGTGAATTGCTTGCTGCAGAACTACTATGGAGAGATCTGGTCATGTGATATCTCTGTTGCCATATTGTTTTTAACATTATCATTTAATAATTTGATTTTTGTTAAAATTTTAAATGAAAGTTATCACAGAACATTGAAAAATGGTGTAAATTAATTCTGAATTGTGTACAGGGAAGTTTTTTTACATTTTCAGCTTTAGGTTTTAGTACTTTCTAAAGGTAAAAGTCTGGATCTTGTTATCTTGACTCTGTGGCTTACAGAGATCTTAGGATTTAAAGCAAAGAAAACCTTGAAACAAACATATCTTGGACTGACAGTCATATATGCGAACAGTAAGTATTGGATAATCAAAATTAATTTTTGTTTTAACAAAATACATATATTTATTGATCCTTTGCAATTAATATTTCTTGCTCAATGTAAAAATACATTGCAATGGTGACCCCAGTCATGTGACCAGCAGAATAGCACCAATATCATCTCCAAGCCTATACAAATTACAGGTGAAACAAAAACATATGCCAACATTATGAAAAATAATTTACAAGAAAGCATTTTTTGTTCTGGAAAAAATAATTTACAACAAAAAGAACACAATCAAGTAGCAAACTCAGAAAACAATAAAGTTTTCCATCGCTTCTGAAGAATAAATACTAATGATGTGTTGCAACTGGATATACAAATGCAAGAAAATCAATCCCCCTATTTCTCAGTGAAGTAACGATGATTTAAAATTAATATGTGAAAGATTCAACAATACAATCCCATGTGGCTTGCATACATCATTCAAAATTTTTTTTCCCCTTTGCTTAATAATATTATCAGCTACCAATACAAATATCTTTATACAAATTTACTAAAAATTTGCTCTATGAAGCAATAACACTACTTGACCTTTGGGATAGCATACTAAGGATTGCTGCTCATTCTAACTCATGGTATTTAATCCTCAAATTTTATCAAGAAAGCCAAAAGACCCAGTTTCAAACCACCATTAAAACTTCAGGCAACTATGCACTCATCTCAGTAGATCCAGATCAATATAACCAGATCTCTGGCGTACTCAAGAATGCATACCTTGGATATGACATCAAAATCTTTCAGAAAAGGATGCAGCCATTCGGAAAGGTCATAACATTCAACCCAATTTATCTGAAAGATATGCCAGTGTTGGCATACAACAATAGCTTGGATTTCCAGCTGAGATTGCATCCAGAAATAGATCCAAACATTCCTACACAAATTGTAGATCAGGAAGTGATGTTGAGCCTATTCATAAGAAGACACAAACCCATATGTTACATATGTAGGGAGCAATGCCACCTGGCAATGCAATGTGACAGCAAAAAGAATCCACAATCGCAAAAAACAAATGAGTTGCTCAACCACACACATACTGAAGGCAGCAAGTCCATATGTATAATGATAATATAAATTCAAATATGTACAACAATATTCAAACAACTTCTCCATCTGAGGAAACCTTCTCACTCCCTCTCATTAATCAAAATTCAAACAAAAATAACAAAACTATACATAAACTTAACAATGGCCATCTGGAAAAACAATGTGATAACAGAAAGAGTCTACAATCACAACAGATAAATAATCAGTTCAACTACACACAAACTGAAGATATCAGCCACACATACATAGTTAACATAAATTCAGATATGAATAATCATATGCAAACAACTTCTCCATCTGAAGAACAGCTATTACTATCTCTCATAGATCAAACTGCAAAAAAACATTAGCATAAATGAACCAAACAGCATGCAGCACATAAATTAAAATGTCATGCAAGCAGCTCCAAATAACAAACAAGTGTCAAAACATACAATACCTAAATGATGCAAATATCAACTGAACCTAAATACCACAAAGTACTTACAGGGAAACACAAAGTACCAATAAAACAAAAAGCACCCATACAATTAAAAATAACACATCAACATATATTATTGAGGCAATCATGCCATGCCTTCTACAAGTTGAACCAAGTAAAACAGAACAAAAAAAGAGTCAGGTCACTCAAAAAACTCAAACCAATAAAACAAAAACAGAGGGGTACAACAGTGCATCATTGTTAACCAGAATTCAAACAGAACACTGGTCACCAACAGACATAACTTCTATGTGACTAATGAATGAAATTCCAACAATATAGAAGTCATACAATAAAAACCAGCCACTGAAATATCTTAAAATGCAAACAACTCCCATATAAATCGAAATGAAGGTCAGAATAACCACTTTTGATATGCTTCAATGCTTTATTCAAATAACACCAACAAATAGGCCACCTCCTGCCTATGACCAACTATCATACATCATCAATTATATAAAAACACATCTGCATAGATATCACTTCAAACAATATACAAGTGCTCATACTAACAAATTTATTCATTAATCCATCCAAATTCGAACCATGACACCAATCTGATAATGCTTAGAATCAATAATCAACAATTACCCCATAAGTTTAAAAAATGGTATCTGGACTCAAAATATTTGGATCTTTTGTTGAGATTAAATCTTTGTGCACTGCCCATCTCATATTGTTTGAGATACCAGAGACTGTACATCATTTTATTTCCTATACCACAGGGCTGAAGAAACACAGCAACATCTTTTCTATCATTCTCCACCATTAAACAGAATTCATTATATCATGATCAGAGCATATAGATAACCCAACACCACTTTTCAGACAATCTTTTACTCATATTACAAAGGCTCTTTCCAATCAGTCCATGTATCCACCTTTGTGCATTAAGCATATTGGTGCACTCGTTAAACATTCACCTTAGGAAACAACACAAGGTGACATCCAACAACATTTAATATCAAACTGACAAAATTACGAGCCAGAGACAATAAAATGGCACATCTAGAAATTTTTGAAGCAACCTGGTCACTGATAACACAACAATCAAATCTCTAAGGTGGTTCGGTATAAGCACCAATCTATGCCATCAATACATTTTTTCTCCAAAAGATTGACATATGTCAACTTTGATGGCATACTATTGATATAGAGGACTGTAACAAAAAATCAAGACAAACACTGGATTTTCAGCAACACAACAAATATATATGTTGATGATTGCAATTTAACAGTGATAACACAAGTTTTTTGAGAACTTAGATTACATGAAGTAACGCTCACAAATGTAGCATATACATATGTATCTGCATCCCCTTAAAGGTATCTGCACAAGATATATCCAAAGATAAACTAGCAAATGAATATATTAACTACCATTTCTACCCAAAAATTTATGGACCTAAAAAATATGGCTAACAAACACAACAATGATTACTTCCTCCCCCCCATCTTAAAATTTTTTTGGTTCTTTTATATATACATACTTAACTTGTTCCATTTATTAAATGTAAACATATGTACAGGGAGAGGCTTATAGCAAGTCATCAATAAAGTTCTTCTTTGAATAATAATAATAATAATAATAATAATAATAATAATAATAATAATAATAATAATAATAATAATAATAATAATAATAATAATAATAATAATAATAATAATAATAATAATAATAATAATAATAATAATAATAATAATAATAATAATAATAATAATAATAATAATAATAATAATAATAATAATAACAATAATAATAATAATAATAATAATAATAATAATTTAATTTAATTTAGTACATTTAACAGATTTTACATCCAAACAAAAATGCACAGCTAATCTAGTTCACAAAGCATTTGCACAGTTTTCTGCACAGTAGTCTTAAATGTTCTATCATCTGCTTCAAATATATTAACAGCATTAAAGTATTTATTGTACAATCTAGGTAATCTTACTAATGCTGAATTTTTTAATGTTTCACTTTTAAATTTTGGAATATTATACATATTTTTGATCTCTTATCCTTTCTCTTTACCTTAAATGATAATGTTGTTTGGAAACTTCTCACGTCTATTATACCTGATATAATTTGTTTAAAATACTTCATATCAGTATTGTAACAGTCAGAATCATCTATCTCGCTAACACACTGCAGAATTCAAACCCCAGACATGAAACTGAACATTCTAGGAGGGGTTGCCTTCTAAATATACTAAATTCGAATCTAAAGTCCAAATTTCACAGCGCCATCTACGTGATAACACATCTGATGCCACTACTAGTATAACCTTTGACCGGTGCCTGGTGGTTAGGGAGAAACAAAAGACTTTATACTAAAAGAAGCTTGGGTGGCTAATTAACGTCTATGGATTTACAAAAGAAATGCAGAAAATATATATATAGACCGAGACAGTGATAGGAATCAATAAAATAAGATATGAAATTTAGTTTTAAATAATTTCACAAAATTTATTTATATAAATTATATATATATAATGCCACTGTCTGCTTATATGAGACAGGGACGCCTATTAAATAATTATTGGCATTATATTTCAATAAATGACAAAAAGGTTTTAAAGCAAAGTGATATATTCTATTCCTCGGGCTAATAGCATTACGATAATGTGCTTAATGAGATAGGAACATGTGCGAGGTGCTTTGAGCAATTATACAAGTTTAAGAAAATATTTTAAATTAAGTGTTATAAAATATTTATTGATTTTGAGAATAGCACGGATAAAAGCTTACTAAGCAACAAAGTGAGAATGTTATCAAAGCATTTATTTGAGAATAATAATAATAGAGTTGCATTGGTAGGTCAGGATTGCTGATAATGAATTTATTAAAGTTGGAGGGTGTGACACGTTTAAGTCGCGGATGCTTTGTAAAATAAATATAAAATAAAACAATAATGGAATATTTGGAATGATTATGGAGGGCATATCGCCACTAACCCGTAGGAAAGTATTTTATGAACAGCCGAAACTTAGTGACTGTGTGACAATTGCATTTAATTCCCAGGTGTGTCATTTGGGGACACACTCTGCTTGGAAATCACAAAAAAAGGCGAAGAGAACGGCCTTAGCCATGTAAAGAATCTTTAGAAAAATAAAACAAAGCAGTCTCAACAACCAATTCATTTACCAGCAATACGAGACGAGTGTATACAAAACATACTGAATGGGTTTTATTTGGATTAAGAGAAATGCCCAATCAAATTCCCAGAAATTCATTTAAAAGGGTCCGCACATTCTCGGCGTCAATGATGAACTTTGTAATTAAAGTAGAACACAGTAATTAAAATAGGAAAATGCATGCTTGCGGGTTTAAAAAGTAAGTATAGATTTATATACACAATCATGCATTAAGGGACACCTTTAACCATTGACCTCATACATACTCATATTAGATTAAAATCAATAACATGTAGATTTTAACCTATGTGATTATATTATATTAAAAAAAAGAATCGCCCTTGAACAAGTGATTTGCAAGATAACAAAATTGAAAAATTATAAATTTAAAATATGCCTTAATAGCGGCGCCTTACTTTCAATAAAGGGAATAGTTCACTCGGTCAAAGACGATTCTGACACATTATCATAATAAAATAAAAGAAAGCTTTATAAATAGAAAATATTAACCCAAGGATAGAGAGCAAAATGTTGAGTATATTTAAACACGTTAAAGAAATACATAATGAAGTTATGTGAGATATAAGAAAAACAATTTTAAATAGCTATAGCATGTTAGTTATCACAAGAGCTCTTGGGTTAATTTAGGGTTACCTCTGGAGAAGCATTTTAGGCAGATTGATGGTCGGCAGGTTTTTATATAATTTAACAGCAAAATCTGGAAATGTTCATATTTTTGGCAGCAGCAGCAGTTCCGGGGTTCCCTGTGTGATAACTTCCGATGGTCTACGGCAGCAGATGACCATTCCAGAGAGAAATAGCCTTCTCGTGCTCTACTCTGTCATGTCAAGATTTACAAATTATTATAATAGAACTCAGAATGATTTCTCTTAGAAACAGAAGAAAAACTCGAGAACAAAAGAAAACCCTTCTTTTTATAGTAGACTTTAACAATAGAACTGCCCTGGAGCATTACAAAAATATATCGGACTTATCAGCTGTAATTAAATCTATCCGAATGTCTAAAGGAATTCAACATTAATTAATTTCTTTTGTTAATTTCCCTGTCGACATTCGAATTACAAACTAGATTTAATTAAAAATTACTTTTACTAATTAAAGAAAACCTTAAGTGGACATCTGCTGTTTTTAGATAAACTTATATAATATTAACTAATTAAACTATTGTCTATCATTTATTTTAACAGAAATATTTGGAATAACTTTTATTAAATTAAAGAAATTGATTTTACTTTTTAAGTTGCAATATTTGAATCTATTTACTAAACGAATATTTACTAAATGAATTTTATTTTAAATCAAAATATATTACGACAGTAATATATTTGTAAATAGATTCAAACAAAATAACTTTAACAATTTATCATTTTGATATGTTTAAAATGCATATCACAGTGTGTGCGCAATTATGACTTATATAACCTACTTTTTAATAAATCAAAATTATGTGAACATATACATAATCTATAATCTTTTATTTATTTGGGAATGGCATATATATAATACGAGCATTGTACTCATGGTTTAAAATTAGGCGGGATAAGTGTATTGCAGACACACTACGATAGATTGGGGTTCAAACTAAGGTATGAGGTAGGAAATAGGTGAGAAAAGGTGAAACGAAGATCTGCAAAGCAGACCTTACTGTTTCAGTATAGATTCGTCTTTTGTAGAGTGCATTGTCATCACATATTATTTCTGATTTAATGTATCTGAAAATTTTTTTATAAACCTTTTCCAGTGCTAATCTATTATTTAATTTACATGAGTTCCAGATCAAAGATCCATAATTTAAAATAGGTAAGACCAATGTATGAAACAAATTATTTTATAACTTTTTGTAATAATATTTTGAATATTATTATTAAATGTTCCATTATTATTAAAAATAATACCTAAATCTT
This sequence comes from Epiperipatus broadwayi, assembly GCA_028023455.1. Taxonomy (NCBI): domain Eukaryota; kingdom Metazoa; phylum Onychophora; class Udeonychophora; order Euonychophora; family Peripatidae; genus Epiperipatus; species Epiperipatus broadwayi. The sequence goes on from JAQFVV010000274.1 coordinate 950,394, forward strand.
TATGATCTTCTTTTCTTGAAATACTTTTTGAGTTTAGTGTATAATTAAACAGACTTGTAGATGATTTTTTAGAAAATGATATGACACAACATTTTTCAATGTTAATTTCCATATAGTTTCCCACACACCAATCCTGAAATTTTTTGATATCTGACTGCAAAATCTTCTGATCATCAACATTCTTAATAGTTTTATACAGTTTAATATCACCTGCAAAGCAGAGAATGTCAGAATCACTTACACAGTGCTCTATATCCAAATAATAAACTGAAAAAGGCAGTGGTCCAAGTATACTTCATTGAGGCACTCCAGCATTACTAAAATATGTGTATGATTTTGCAGACCCAAAAGATACAAAATTAGGTCTATTTGAGACAAAAGATACAAACCACTGTGAAAGTTCACAACTAAAACCAATCGTCTGCAACTTACTAATCAATCTAAAGTGATCTACTTGGTCAAATGCTTTGCTTAAATCAAAATAAATCACAACTAGCTGTAATCTGTTATAAATTGCATTTGCAATAGCATCTTGAATATGTATCAAATTAGTCTCAATAGATCTACCTGGAATAAAACCATGTGTTTTAGATAAAAATTTACATACTTTATCTATTATCTTATTATACACACATTTTTCAAAGATATTTCCAGCTATACATAATAATGAAATAGGTCTATAATTACTGACATCATTTGATTTGACTTTTGTTATTGGTATAATTTTTGCAACTTTCCAAGAAACAGGAAAAATACCCTGCTGTAAAGAGATATTAAAAATATAACAAAGCACTGGAGCTAGCAGTTCAGCACATCCTTTATAAATAAAAACAGGTAGCATATCATATCCAAAACTTTTTATTTTTAAGCTGTTTTATTGCTAATAAAATGTCATTATAATTTAATGAATCAATAACTATCAAATCATTACTTTTAAAAGCAAATTTAACTGTTTATGATTTAGATGGCACATTTTCTCTGTACATGATGAAAAAACATCAGTTGTAAGACTCCCATTGTCAATTGACATTTTATTTTTTACACCAGAATGCTTTTTAATAAAAAACCAAAAGTAATTGGAATTGCACTTTATGTTGTCCTCTAGTTTCTCAATATATCTTTTGAAATCAATTTTTTCTATAGTTTTAAATAATCTTCTAAAATTTATAAAGTTATTATAACATATTGATCCTGATTTCTTAAACAACTTATGGCGCTTATGTTTTCTTTTGTAAAATACAAATCAATTTCTTAGAGAACCAAGGAGGATATTTTTTAGATGATTAATAGCATAATGGTATTCTATTATTTAAAATGTTTTCCATAATTTTTTGAAACAGATGTACTGCCTCATTTACATTTGGGGAACAATATATTTGGTCCCAATCAGCATACTTGATGTCACAATATAAATTATAATAATCACCAAGTTTATAATTTCTATTTGAAGTTATCATACCCTTATTTAATGATATGTGTTTGACATAAACAAAAAACTCAATTGCTGGATGATAAGAGTCTTCCTTCAATAATGGCTGTACACTATATTTCACATCTACATCACTAAAGTTAATTAATATAAAATCTAGAACACATCCATTATTATTTTGTAACTGATTTTTTTGCACTACACCAGTTATATTCATAAATTCTATAATTCTTTGTCCTTTATTTATTTCATTACTGCATAATCCAGTTATTTCATCTGCTGTCATTACATATCATGCATTAAAATCACCACAAATCAAAATATTGTGCTTATAATTAAGTAAATATTTTTCCAATTTCTCCAAACCATTATTTAGTTCAATTATATTAATATAAGGAGGAATACATATATTACCAACCAAAAACAATTGAGATCCTAATATCATTTCAATCCAAATAGAATCAACAAAATTCAGTTCTATATTTACTTGCTTTGTTACAAAGTTGTTTTTAACAGCCAATAAAACACCCCCACCTCTTGAAAGCTTAGAATTTACACGGTCATATTTATATAGTAAATATCTATGATCCACAATCTGATCAGCAACAAATTGATCATTCAATCATGTTTCTGTCAAGGCTTTTTATTAGATCATATTCTTCTGCAAGAACAGCATGTTTCAATAACTGACATTTAGTTCTTAACCCTCTAACATTTTGCATATAACAACAGAAAATGTTACTTTTATTCATTAACTTCTTATTACCATTGTTATGTGAAGAATTTTTATATATTTTTTACAATCTTTATAAATGTAATAATCAATAATACATTACTAATAGTATCCTCAACTATCTGATCCTTTATTTGTTCATTAATAATTAAATCTTTATTTAATTTCCCATAAAATGGATATATATATAAATGCCTGAAGCCCACACATTTGAATTAATTATTTCACTCATGTCATTTTCTTTGACAGAAATATAAAATGAGGAATAAAATTTATTTGCAGGTATAAATTTATGACATACCACAGTTGTATCTAACTTTCCTGTTATGTAAGCAATCACATCTTTTGATGTAACTTCTGGATTTAATCTAGTCAAAAAAATCTTATATTTTTGTTTAACAGGAATAGCTTTTAATCGTGTGTCAGCAAGATTTCCTATTATAGCATTTTTGTTAAACGCATTAGATTTTGCACTTCTTTTATTATGTGTAATTAATTCAAAGCCTTCTAAATCAATGTCTTTTTTTAAATGAAGATCGCTGCTATTAACTTTTATATTTTTAAAATATTCTGTTTTAATATTTTTATTTTCTACAGTTAGACCCTGAGTTAAAACGTCCGTCCACTTTTTAACACCATTATTAGAAATAATATTTCCCCTTTCAAAATTAGATTGTTGATGACATAAATTTTCAGCAATTATTTTCCCTGGTTCCATAGAAGCCACACTTTTCCCAATTTTTCCTTTATTTGATTCATTTTGCAAAGGCAAACTCTTCCTAATTTTTATTTTTTTTTAATGTCTTCACTTTTCGGACTTTCATTCATACCTTCTCTTTCAGAAGTAAAACTAGAAATTTGACTTTGACTTCCTTTGTCTTCAGAAGTGGGGGAAGCAAAACTTTTATCATTGATTACACAATATTCTTTGTCTACTTTAGAAAAATTATTTTTTTTTAGAAACTAATGGTATATTATCTCCAGAAATTTTTTCGTTTACTTTAAAATCTCTATTAATAACAATAGTTTTCAAATTTTGATTCTCACTAGCGAGAAAATCAATCTTTTTAGCTAAATCAGTTATAGTAGTCAATAAACCAGAAATCTGCACTTGTAAAGTTCTGCAACAATAATTACAAGCATGGTTATTTTCATGCCCAGAGGGAGTACTCCCATTTAACATTGTTTTATAACAAGAAATATTTCCTTCCTGAATAAAATCTTGACAATCAACACACACAAAATTATTGAAATCTTTATCAACTAATAAATTTAAATCTATAGTTTCTGGTTACATACACTTTAAATGAAAAGATCTATTACATTTTTTTCTGCAAACAAGTTTTAACTCATCAGCCTTAATTTCAGTCAAACATGTTCCACAGACAGTCATTTCTATATCTGAATTTCTAGCAGTTATATTAGATGCTTGTAGACTCTCACATATTTCTAAATGAGCTGGACATACATCCTGGCCATTATTTCTAAGAATATCCATATTATTAGATATTAAACAATCAATAGGAAATTTAAAAGAACAATCCATTGAGCATTTAACACTTTTTTGGCTTCATAAATTAAATCATTACACAAAAGACATGCTTTCCTATAAGGTCCCATAATTTTAAAATTAGAGCAATCCAAGTAAAATAAATTGAATCCAATGATAAATTATATACTTACAAATAAAGTTATAAAAATTATTTCATATTTTCTTCCAACAAAATAACAAATTTTAGATATACAAAGCTTAAGATATAATCCATGATTATCAAAATCTCCTGGTGATGAATAATAATAATAATAATAATAATAATAATAATAATAATAATAATAATAATAATAATAATAATAATAATAATAATAATAATAATAATAATAATAATAATAATAATAATAATAATAATAATAATAATAATAATAATAATAATAATAATAATAATAATAATAATAATAATAATAATAATAATAATAATAATAATAATAATAATAATAATAATAATAATAATAATAATAATAATAATAATAATAATAATAATAATAATAATAATAATAATAATAATAATAATAATAATAATAATAATAATAATAATAATAATAATAATAATAATAATAATAATAATAATAATAATAATAATATACAATTTTAATGCACAAATCAGCGCATAACAGCAGAGCTTCTTCAAATTAAATCACAATTTATTATAAACTTAATATAAATTATAATACATAATAAATAATGCCCGAGCGCTTTCAAGAGAACTTAGCTCTCATAATCATGGGTAACAAAGAGTAAGCGTAACAAGGTTGCTATGTGTAAATATATGCAGATATATGTAAATTAATTGAACTATATGTGTAAATCTAATTAACCCATTTCTTAGAAATTTTATAACACGCATCTTTCCTATTCATAGCCTTATCATCCATGGCAATAAAACATGCCTCCTTCACCTTTCTCTTAACATCATTTCTTTCCCTACAAACTATTCTTGGATTTTCAGGTTCACATGAATGACCAGTTAATTTCTGATGCATTGCGAATATTGAGTTGTAAGCTGGGTCTGCTTGGGCCTTGTTGTAAGAATATCTGTGCTGGGACAATCTTGTTGAGAGAGTTGCTTTCGTTTCTCCATAGTATGATGCCATGCAGTTATTTTCTGGGCATGAGATATTATAGACAGCCTGAGAAATGTTGTTGGGTGTTACAATATCTTTTGCATTGTTGATAATTCTATTGGTATTAGGGTGTGTGTGAAAATATAGTTGAAATTCTCTATTAAACACTGAGTAAAGTTTTCTATGGGCATTTGCAAAGTATGGCAACAATATTCTATTTTTCTGCTGCTTAATTGCATTGTTATTTAATTTACTGTAAAATTGTCTAATTTTCCTATCAATGCTATTTTGTTTGAAACCGATATTTAATAAATCGTTTCTATATAAAATCAAATTTGCCCTTTTGTCTGCTTCAAATCTGCAAAGGTGCTCATTCCTATGTAAGAAAGACATCAATCCTGCGAATTTATGAATAGGTGGTATGTTCGAAAGGGGTTGTATATGACCTCTTTTTTCTATTGGTTTTATAATCATCTTATAATTGAGTTGTTGACAATTTTACAGTAAATTAAATAACAATGCAATTAAGCAGCAGAAAAATAGAATATTGTTGCCATACTTTGCAAATGCCCATAGAAAACTTTACTCAGTGTTTAATAGAGAATTTCAACTATGTTTTCACACACCCCCTAATACCAATAGAATTATCAACAATGCAAAAGATATTGTAACACCCAACAACATTTCTCAGACTGTCTATAATATCTCATGCCCAGAAAATAACTGCATGGCATCATACTATGGAGAAACGAAAGCAACTCTCTCAACAAGATTGTCCCAGCACAGATATTCTTACAACAAGGCCCAAGCAGACCCAGCTTACAACTCAATATTCGCAATGCATCAGAAATTAACTGGTCATTCATGTGAACCTGAAAATCCAAGAATAGTTTGTAGGGAAAGAAATGATGTTAAGAGAAAGGTGAAGGAGGCATGTTTTATTGCCATGGATGATAAGGCTATGAATAGGAAAGATGCGTGTTATAAAATTTCTAAGAAATGGGTTAATTAGATTTACGCATATAGTTCAATTAATTTACATATATCTGCATATATTTACACATAGCAACCTTGTTACGCTTACTCTTTGTTACCCATGATTATGAGAGCTAAGTTCTCTTGAAAGCACTCGGGCATTATTTATTATGTATTATAATTTATATTAAGTTTATAATAAATTGTGATTTAATTTGAAGAAGCTCTGCTGTTATGCGCTGATTTGTGCATTAAAATTGTATATATATAGTAGGCAGCTGAGTGTGAAATAATTTCTTTTTACAACAACAACAACAACAACAACAACAATAATAATAATAATAATAATAATAATAATAATAATAATAGTAGTAGTAGTAGTAGTAGTAGTAGTAGTAGTAGTAGTAGTAGTAGTAGTAGTAGTAGAATTTCTAATTGTAAAGCAGCAGGCAGTTATAATAAAGAAAGTAAGTTTTATAATTTTATTTTTTTGAAATGTATATACACATTATTTCAAACATCAATTGATTTAAAATTTTAATGTCTAGAAGAAAGATTGCAATGGTAATCAAATACTTGTCAATGATTATGTTTGATATAGCTATTCATAGTAAAAGTTTTGTCCCAAGATGTATTTTTTATCCTGAAATTCAGTCATTAAATTTCAAACATGTGATGGTTGATTTTGCTATGAGTTTTAATATAATATCGAATATTTATGTAACCTCTCATTGTATCGAGGAAATGCAAAATGTGGCTATCATGGTCTTACTGAGGCTGATTTTTATTACTTCTTATTCTTCAACATTAAATTCAAAGAATCCAATAAATCAAATGTATTTTGCATGTTGAATAGAATATTGTCACTAATACTAGACATTTTGAAAATTTGAAGAAAATGATGACATTGATGCTATAAATATAAACGTTTGTTGGGTATTGAATTTTTGCTCATTACATGGATTGACCTGCTCATCTGATATAAATGGCATTGAAATCCATTTCATTTTGATATTATTTTTAATTTTATTATATTGTTGGTTCATTTTAAATTTTTTAATAAAATTAGTATTATTTGGGTCATATTGATTTTTTTCTCAACAAATAATATAAATAGATTACTTAATAACTCTAAAATTCAAAGTTTAATCAAAATTCTATTATATATAGATTGATATGTGGATGTGGCTTACAATACATCGGTGAATCTAAGTGTACATTTGAGAAGAGAATAAAAGAGCATATGCTTTTATATAATAGAATTCAAAAAGAGAAACAATCTGGAATAGATGTAAATAAATACTCATCATCAGTTACATTTGATCATAATAAATCTTGTCAATATGGATTTAAATTTGATTATAAAAATATGGAAATTATTCAAATTGAACATTGTCATAATAAACGTAAAATAAAAGAGGCTATGTTGATTTCAAGAAATCATCAAATGTTAATGAATCACCAGTCATCAAATGTTAAGATAACAGAATTGTGGGAAATACGAATTGAACTATGGGTATTGTTAAAGGTTGTCTCATTTTGATTATTCAATGTTATATAGCTGATAAAGACTACAAAATGTATAGTCAAACTTCTAAAAATAATATAATTTATGTAAATTTTACTGTATTTTGATATATATATATATATTGATTTGTATATTACATATATTGTGGAACGAATACAGATATCAAACTTAATTTATTTTATATATATATATATATATATATATATATTATATGTCTACTTAGCCATATATATATATATATATATATATATGGCTAAGTAGACATAAACAAGTATACAGATAAATAGATGGATAGAAAAATGGGAGAATAAATAAATTGAAATAGATACATAGGTGAATAAATTGATATAGCTATGGCTAGGTAGATAAATAAATAGATAGATAGATATTTACATAAGTAAGTAGCTGGGTAAGTAGATATATAGATGGATGATTTACTGGTTAAATAGATAGATTAATGAACCAATAGATATTCAAACGTATAAACAATCAACAGTTTACTGCAATATGGATGCACAAATAAATAGATATATAATTGAACGAATGAATAGGCGAATAGAAGGGATGAATAGATAGTTATATTGACAATCAATGGACAATTAGATAAATATGTATATTTTTATGTAGATGGATGGTAGATTAAATAGAAAGACAAATAAAGGGATGAGTAAATAAATATGTTGACAAATCGATGGACGATTAGATAAATAAATATGTATATTTATATATAGATGGACGGTTGAATGAATAGGAGATAAATTATCAGACCAACATCTGGTAATTTATTGATATATGTATAAATAGATAGACTGGTAAATGGATGGATAAATAGTTGAAGATGGACAAAATGGCAGGTAGATAAATAAATATATGGATAGATATTTAGACAGACAGATATATAGATAGATAGGTAATTAGAATGATGGATTGATGGCTTTGTAAGTGAATTAGTAGACTAATATATGTTCAAGATGTGGATGCACAATAGATATATAAGCGGATGTGTAGATAAAGACAAATGGATGGAGAGATGGTTAATAAGGTAGATGGACGGATAAATAAATATATGGATGAGATATATTGATAATCAATAGATATATGGATAGGTAGGAAAAAATAAGACAGATAAATTGATAAATACAAGGAAGGGAAGCCAAACTAACTTAAATCAGTAAGTAAATAAAGCACTAGATTGGTAACTCAACAAATAGTTAGCAAAACAGAGAACACATAGATAGATTAATATGTGGTAGATAATTAAATAAATAGAATAGATGTGATGATTATGACCAAACTTTTGCAAGTTGGCTTTTAAATATAATTGCCAATAATCTTATTGGGAATTGCCGCAAATAAATAAATAAAAAAAAGTATACAATGTGAGAGTCCTTTTTAATAACAATTCAAAGAAATACAATAATGCATAAAGAATGCCACAGAATTCGCAGAACTGAATTACATTTTGACGAATAAAAATTATACATTTAATATTTTAATATCACAGGAAGTGATTTTTTATTGGTGATGTATAAAACACATGTAAGTGAAAATTTGTAGGCAAGAAGTTTTTTAAAATACATTATCATCTAATAAATTTAATTATCACAATTATTCCAGTCATTTTAAGATTTGAACTTATACTTTGTTTTAAAATATTGATCTTGAAGATGGTTTAGATTTAAACATGATCAATACAAAGATAAACGATTTCTCTGAGAACAGTTGTGAAAAATAAGAACAAAAAATGAATTACTTGTCAGAATTTCGTTTATTTTTTCTTTCTAATTTAGCCATTAGTTTCTAGCAGTGTTCTTTTTTCGATCTTATTAAAAATCAACTGTGTTTATTGTTTTAAAACATTATAATCCTAAATTTATAAACATAAATATTTTTTTTATTAAGTACCAGTCAACACTTAAACAATCCCAATATCAATACAATCAACAATTTCAAACTGTTGTCAAGGCAACTATTAATAATTCAATATACACCTGGGTCTCGTTTTATGCGATAGATAGGTTCCTCAGAAAACATGCGCAAATGAAATCCACAAAAATAGATGTAACTTACATTGAAAAAGGGGGGATGCGATCTGTGATTTTTCAAAATTCACGTAAAAGCAAAGCACCAACATAAAATTACTTTAAAATTCGCGTAAAAAAAAAAAATAAGGAAATAAAATATGCCTAATAAAAAATTTCAAATTTGAAAAAAATTGATAAAAGACAAACTTTTTTTAACTATAATATTTAATTTTATTCAAAATAATATATTTTTATGCATAATTTACAGTACAATAATTTACATTTTTTATACACATTTTAATTATTATCGCTATTTGCCCCAAAACACGTTCATTTGCAAACTAGTAAAAAAATCAGATTCTCATGTCATGTGATGTGATGTATTTGGTTTCTCCTTAAACAAAGTCAAGAATATCTCAGCAATTATTCTCACAAGAGGAAATACAACTAGCGCCAATACAATTAGCGCCAAGTTCACTCTCATGTTCTGTTAATGGTTTTCTGTTGACGACGATGATTTTATTAATTGTTTATGAACTTAGACTTATGATAATAAAAAGACATTTATTCACCATTGCTGGGAAAAATTTAATTAAAACTAACAATTAAAAATTAAATTCTTATTTTTGTTTTTACTTTTCAATTCTGTTTAAAAATCAAATTTAGTTTCACATCACATTAATTTCAAGTCGCTCGTAAGTAATTTTTAAATTGTTAATTACAATTAAAAATCAGATTTTAATTGTGCCCACTGCTATTACTGACCTTTTAAAAATAAACTTATGGACACTAAATGATTAATAATTGATTACGTTCTTTTTTAAAAAGCAAAAACAGAATGTGATTTAAAATGCAAAATTAACACGCACAATGTTTGAATCAATTTACCTTATAATCTGGTAAAATTTAATGTGTGTATACATAAAATGTGGAAATCATGATTTTAATTTCATTATTGCGTAAAATCTTACTATTATAAAGCACTGAAAATATTGAAATTATTAAGATGAAAGTAGAATTCCAATAATGTGCTATTACTTTCAATATAACGTAAGTGTGCGAAATTTATTATTTAAAGTAATAGCGCATTATCGGAGGTCGACTTCCGGTGAAACATGAATCGCGTAACTTCAAAATTGTGTTAAATAAGTCTGCGTAAAAAGAGACCCAGGTGTACTTATATAGACACTAAACATTGTAACTTGATCACAGAGATTGAAATTATTGATACAAAGAAGTTTAAATAAACTTCTTTAAACAGGTAAATATAACATATTCTGAATGCAGATTAGTAGATAGTCAATTATAACATTACAAACTTATTATTTAAATATATTTTTGTATATTTAAGATTAATAACTTCCAAGTAAAAACAACGTTGTTTTACAACAATTCGAAAATGTTTAATTCAACTGTTAAGGTCATTTTTTCTTCAAATGTTACTGTAGATCAATTTTTTTCATATTATACTAAGACTGATTGTATATTTTATATAATCTTGTGTTCATTAATAATGGTAGCAACTATCACGTTTAATACCGCTACATTGTTAACTATTGTCAAAACAAAATCTCTTCATACTGTTTCAAATGTGTTTGTTGCTAGCTTGACATTAGTTGACATATTAAGAGGATTTTTAGAAAGTCCTCAAATGATATTTCAAGTTTTGAAAGGTCCATTAACATATTATTCTTCTACTATCTGCTATATACATGGTACAATTATTCATACACTGGGAGCTATTTCTATTTTTATGATGATGATGATGAGTCTTAATCGATTTATTATGATTGTCAAAGCAAATTATTATAAGACTTTATTTGCTAAAAGATTTGTTTTACTCTACTTGCTTTTTCTGTGCTTTTTATCATTATTTTTAAGTTCGACTCCTTTTTATGGATTTGGTAATCTGGCATATATTGTGGAGTATGGAATTTGTTTTATAGCAAATGATACTCACGGTTGGGTGCTTCTAATAACTGAATTTATATTACCAACAATAGTTATCGTTTATTGTAATCTATCCATTTTTATATACGTTAAGCAAAACAGTCAACGACTTATAAATAACAAAACTAAGGAAATAGTTCAAACGGAACACATTTTAATCATGGTAAATGCTCGCAGAGAAAAGGAAATCAAACTAGCGAAAACGTTATTTATAATTGTTGCTGGCTTCTTTGGTCTATATTTCCCGATAGTGTGCGTTCTCGCAATAAAAGCTGTTTCAAATCCCGACATTGTTAACTTTCCTCACTGGATTATTATTATCACTGAAATTTGTTGGACTGCTACTGGGTATATTAATCCAATTTTATATTATACTACCAATAATGATTATCGAAAATCTTTCCAAACTGTTTTCCCTGTTTTGATGAGACTACCTTGCAATAGAATAAAGACCGTGAAAACGACTCTTATTAACGTGCAGGCTATTAATGAGGGGTAATTTTATTATCAGTTTTAACCAAAAATTGTTTGTGTAATGTACAAATGTAAGATGAAACCGAATCTCTAAGAAACCTTGTTACACATTCCACTTTTTAAATAGATCATGAATTGCTTTAAAAAATCTCACAATACTCACCTTCAATAATGCGATCAGGCACTATTTCATATTCATATGCTCCAGTTAAAGAACCTCGCAAGATTGAATAATCTTACCCATATAGATTTGGGTTTAAGACTTTCATCTTTTTCAAAAGCTCCTAGATTTTTTGTGATAGTAGGAAGAAGATAGAAGACGTTATATATGGACTGAAAGAGTACCAGATCTAATAAATCCAGGTGCGCGAGATCCAGATTCACTGACAAAGGCTGTTATCCAAAAACTAATATGACGTTATGAACATGGCAGCACTGGATACAGATTAAATAAACATCTATTGATTACTAAAGCATATACTAGGTGACAAAATTGTAGTAATAAATATATGCAGTTTATTCTGATTAATAAATACATTGTACAGGCTTAACACCTGTATTTATATATGAAATATATGCGCCATTCGAACTCAGACTTTCACATGACCCACAACTCTCAGTGCCATCTTATATCGCTGACCCACCTGATCACACACATGTTGAAAAGATAAATAATCACCATTATATGTATTTCATGCTAAACCAGCACTTATCAGTTGGTCCAGATTAGAGTTCAGGTTAGATGGTAATCTGGACCAACTAATGAGTGCTGGTTTAGCACAAAATACGTTATTGGTGATTATTTATCTTTTCAACATGTGTGTGATCAGATGGGTCAGCAATATAAGATAGCACTGAGAGTTGTGGGTCATGTGAAAGTCTGAGTTTTGATTAATAAAGTAAATTGTGCATGTGAGATGCAATAAAATCTTACCAAATTAAAGGCTACTCATGATTTATTAATGCTTTTACTAACAATGTAATTAAAAAGCTTTCACTTTTTAAAATAAGCCTTAAAATCTTTCATTACAATACTTACAAAACATATTTAATAATAATAACCCATAAGTTTATTGCTTTAAGGCACCCAGCATCACATGATTATTAATCTTTATGCTTACACAAGCTGTTTACACAGAGACAAAACTCTCCATACAATAGCAGCCCTCAGGGCAAGCCAGAGTAAATCAATGGATGCAGAGAGATTTGTGCTTAAAATCCCTATCTAATGCCTACTCTTTCAGTATCCCCAGGTTAGTTTCTAGCTTGTAGCTTTCATCAGTGAGGAGTCTTGGATCTGAGAGTGGTGCACCTAGATTTTAGCATCTAATGTGATCACTCAAAACTTTATACTTAGCTAATAAGGTAAAGTGTGGCTGCTGTAGGGCTGCATTTGGTGCAGGGTTTCCTGATCCAAGTCTCCTCAAAACCATAAGCTAGAAAGTAGTCTGGTGATATTGGATGAGTAGGCACTAAATAGAAATTTTATGCACAAACCTTCCTGCATCCATTGATTACTCTGGTGTCCACTGAGTGGCACTATTGTATGGAGAGTTTTGTCTTTGTGTAAGTTTATTGCTTGGGAGTTCAATTTAAAACATTGCTCTGTTTGATTCACTACAGTGATAAAGTGGTTAAAAACTGGGGCTCATGGTTCATAGACCATGATCCAGTCCATCTTTTCCAATGATCTATATACCGTTCATATGTTTTAATTTAAGAAAATTCGAGCACCAACAGGACAGAAGTGGTGGCAATTTTTGAAGCTCACATGCGCTAAAAGGTCAGGGATGCTAAGTTGTGCTATTATACCCATTAACACTTTAGTTTTTCTTTGATACTAGATATTAAATCACCAAACATCACATGATTACCATTCTTTATGCTTACACAAACTGTTTTCACAGAGGCAAAACTCAGTAATGTTACTCAGTGCAAGCCAGAATAATCGATGGATGCAGAACAATTTATGTATAAAATCCCTTTCTAGTGCCTACTCATCCACAAGCCACAACTAGAAACTAATCTGGAGATATGGGATGAATAGGCATTAGATAGGGATTTTATGTACAATCCTTTCTGCATCCATTGATTACTCTGGCTTACACAGAGTGGTGCTACTATATGGAGAGTTTTGCCACTGGGTTACTGGATATTGCTATCATCTTATTATATCTTTCTACTTGTAAGAGACTAATATAAAGATGCCTTGTGCACTTTGGCAGTTTCGCATTGTTAGCATAGCTTCCGACTTGTAATCAGGGAATCTCAGAATCGATTCTTGTATATCAGGCGGTCGAACTTTTTACAAACTCTGGAGCAATAAAGCTATATGCGTTTTTTTAATGAAGACTGTCGGTTTTCTGACTAACACTCAAATAAGATGGCTGTTTATTATTTACTTCGTCAAACACCATTAATCGATGATTTAATGCTATAATAATAAACACAAAAAAAAGTTATTAAAATTTGATGCTCAAATCTTACTTTGTTTAAATTCAAAATTTATAAAAATTAATTAAAGGTTAAAACAATTTTGTGTACAGTTAATGAGTCGGCTTAATTAGTTTATACATTCATTTACAAACTAAAAGATTAGATAATATAGGGATGATTATCATGTTATTATACAACACACAGATAAGATGTAATTATGTGCTATAAAGGTTAAAAAACACAGTGCTAGTTGCAATAAATACAATCTGATAGAATACAAGAGAGAGGAATCAGCACAAAAGATATCTTCATTAAATGGTTAACTGAGAAGTCATCTAAAAGTCATCAGAAGCGAAGACTGGAATCGGAAAACAATCTTCGAGACAAATAACCCCACGTAAAATTATGTCCTTCTAATAACTGGCATGGAATCAACCATTTTTGCCTTATTTCAGATAAATGTTGCTGACAAAATGTTTTGGATTACATTATCTCTCTAGATTATTATGTAGCCTATGAAATGCCTTCAAATATAACCGCTAAACAAGATTACCAGCCGGAAGCGAGAAAATGAAGTTTGCGGAAAGGAAAAGAATTCGTTACCATCATATATATATATCTATAAATTTATCTGGATTCACATCTGCAAGAATATGGAAATAGAATGCAAAGGCCAATTTACCGTTGCAGCAATGACGTCTCAAAAATAAGTAAGAACAATTATTTGAAAGATGTCGCAGTAAATATATATTTCAAACTTGTACTTTACCACACGGTATTGGAACGTATAAATAAAAACAACTGAAACACAAATGTCCCCGAGATGCATTGTATTGTATACTGACTAAGCATTCATCAGTTGGCCAGCTCACAATCTCTCAATAGGTTTTCATCAGTTAAGTATTTGCCGTTACCAAACTTTTTACTTTGAATTGTAGGTATCCAATTATTTGCACTCCCAGCTGTTCAGGTAAATACGTTAATGATTAATACTAATTTTAGCTTAGAGATTATCCCTAGCCAGATAGAACTTTTAAGGTGCAATTTATGGTGGCATGCAAGTTTGAAGAGAGATGTTACATATGGAAAGAGATAGATGATATCTAGTTATTTCAAGGTTTTATGTTTAATTAAAAATACAGATATATCAACTTTTTAACTTATATTTGAAATTTATATCTATACTATACGTAATATCTGTTTAAAAATATTAATAATCATTAATATATTTATATGAAATTGTCCAGGTCAACTTGTGAATACAGAAACTTTCGCAGATGTACATTCAAAATGTAAAACACTCACATAAATATTTATTTATCGGTGCTTTTACGGAAACTCAACTGATATTTCAATTCAGATCTCATCATACTGATTGATGCGAATTGATGAGCAACCCAGCCATGTGCATTTACCGAATGACATAAGATAAAAAACAGCTCGAAATAGTAAGAACCTATTAAGAGAACGTTAAGAATTTGTAGTAAATGGTTTTTTTCAGGCTTCAAAGAGAAATCAAAGAGTCTATTCTCAATTAATCACAACTGCAGATCATTTCCATGTGAAAAATGAAACTTTGTCGTATGTAAAGAAATACCTGATATTAATTAAAATATCGATGAATTTTGTGAAGGCAAAGAGTCAATTGATTTGAAGATTGGACATGTACCGATGAATTTTGTGAAGGTAAAGATTTAATTGATTTGAAGACTGTATCGATGAATTTTGTGAAGGTAAAGAGTCAATTGATTTAACGACTGGACATGTATCTATGAATTTTGTAAAGGCAAAAAAATCAATTGATTTATTAACGACTGGACATGTATCTATGAATTTTGTAAAGGCAAAAAAATCAATTGATTTATTGGACTTGTATCGATGAATTTTGTGAAAGCAAAGTGTCAATTGATTTAAAGACCGGATATGTATCGATGAATTTTGTGAAGGCAAAAAGTCAATTGATTTGAAGACTGGACATGAGTCGATGAATTTTGTGAAGGCTAAAAGTCTATAGATTTGAAGATTGGGCTGTATCGATGAATTTTGTGAAAGCAAAGAGTCCATTGATTTGAAGACTGGACCTGTGTTCATGAATTTTGTGAAAGCAAAGAATCAATTTTGATTTGAAGACTGTTTACTTCAAAGATTCAAATATGGAAAGTAAAAGCAGGGTGGGATTTATTATAAGTAACAATTTAAAAGAAAAGTATGTAGATTATGATATATCATACAGAGTGGTAGGCTAATTATTTAAATTAATGAAAGATACTCAGTGCAGTTAATCCAGATTTTTACTCCCGCAAATTCTCACTGGATGAAGAACTAGAGGATTTATATAAATATAGAACATGCATTTGATGAAAACCAATAACATCTTAAAGATTTTATAGAATAATGCTAGAATTGGTAAACGACTAAAAAATAAAAGTTCTGTGGATAAATTTGGTTATGGTAATAGGAATGAGTAACGATACCCAGACGCATAGTTCAACGAAAAACTCCATACTGTGGATTCTTTTTCAAAGAAAAATGCTGAGCACATGGAAGTATCAGAGTGAAGATACAGCAGAATGGGATTATATTTTGGTTAACAGAAAAATTGTATTTTAAGATTATAATGTTCTTTCTAGATTTAATACCGAAAGCTATCATCGGTTAAAAAATGTAAAATACGGAGTTAACTCAAAATTAAGATGAAGAAAACTATAACCTTTAGAAAGGCACAAAGGAATTTAATTGGAACTTGAAAATTAGATTTTGAAGATACTTCAGACTTGACTGTAAGTGGAAAAGATAAATATACAATGCTGTTAAGAACTTCAACGAAGATAACTGGTTCAAACCTCCCCCAAACATTTTATCAGTAAACTTTATACTAAGACAAGACAATATAAGAAGACAAAAAGGAATAAGACAAATTTTAATAATGATTTATTAAGAAGAATTGAATGTACAGAGATTGGTAAGATGATATAAGAAAATATAATTTTAAATTGAAGAGTTTTAAAAGCTATAGTAAAAATAAGTCTCAAACGTGTAAAAGAATATCTTGTATTAAAAAGAAAGTTGTTTCAGCGATTAAAAAATAGAAATACTAAAAAAAAGAAAGAAATGATTCCTCACAGACTCCACAAGGCCTTCAATAAAAACGTGAATGGTTCTATTTTCAACTTATCTCAGTGCAATCTCCGAATTAACGCGTGTTTACGTGCTCGTAATGAAGTAGTTTCCAGTTTTACTACAAAATTTTCAAGACGGTTTATAAAAAGATGGGATACACAATTAAATTAATAAAGAAAAAAAACTATCAGAAACAATAAAATTATTATTGATATTTTAAAAGAAGATTTAAAAAATGTAAAAAGTTGTTAGCAAAGATATATACCAAATATCTAAATAGTGACGTTGAATCAGACTACAGGAAAACGCAGTAGTAATATTGGTAGAGTGAACAAGAAGTTATTAGAAATTACAGACTTACCAGTCTTCTATCAGTTGTATACAAAATCTTTACCAAGAAAATTATAATTCATGTAAATACAAAGAACAAACTAGATTTTAAATGCTTTTAGATAATAAATTATATCCAAGTATTGGAAAAAACTATAGACAGAACCAATAAATAAAGCAAAACTCTCCATACAGCAGTGCCACCCTGTGCAGTTTTGCTTTGTTTATAAATAACTATGTGCTAGTATAAGAGATAGTGATCATGTGATGATGCTTAATGGATTAACACCAATCCTGCCTAATCGGATAGTGGTGGCTATGGTTGTTAAAGTGCCAAAGACACCAAAATGTATGGGTGCTGAACTGAGTTCAGACCCATATGACTATATGCTATTGAGCTTAGATTGAAAATATTTTTGTGTTTTCAATTTCATTCTCATAGTTTTGCAGTTAAGTAGAGATAAAAGGTGGGTGCTGGAGGTTTGCATTAGATCCTATGATCTAGGTGCAATCCTCTCAGATCCAAAGCTCCTCACTGACGATGGCCACAAGCCAGAAACTAGTCTGGGGATATTGGATGAGTAGGTATTATATAGGGATTTTATGCACAAGCCTTCTGGCATTCATTGATTACTTTGGTTGGCACAGGATGGCAGTACTGTATGAGAGTTTTGCTTTGTTTATATACAACTATATGCTAGTATAAGAGATAGTGATCATGCGATGCTTAATGGTTTAACACCAATCCTGCCTAATAGGATAGTGGTGGCTATGGTTGTTAAAGAGCCAAAGACACCAAAATGTATGGGTGCTGAACTGAGTTCAGACCCATATGACTATATAAGCTATAGAGCTTAGATTGAAAATATTTTTGTGTTTTCAATTTCATTCTCATAGTTTTGTAGTTAAGTAGAGATAAAAGGTGGGTCCTGGAGGGTTGCATTAGATCCTAAGATCTAGGTGCAATGCTCTCAGATCGAAAGCTCCTCACTGACGATGGCCACAAGCCAGAAACTAGTCTGAGGATATTGGACGAGTAGGCATTAGATAGGGATTTTATACAAGCCTTCTGGAATTTCATTGATTACTCTGGTTGGCACTACTGTATGGAGAGTTTTGCTTTGTTTATAAACAACTATGTGCTAGTATAAGAGATAGTGATCATGTGAGGCTTAATGGTTTACCAATCCTGCCTAATAGAATAGTGGTGGCTATGGTTGTTAAAGAGCCAAAGACACCAAAATGTATGGGTGCTGAACTGAGTTCAGACCCATATGATTATATAAGCTATTGAGCTTAGATTGAAAATATTTTTGTGTTTTCAATTTCATTCTTAGTTTTGTAGTTGAGATAAAAGATGGATGCTGGAGGGTTGCATTAGATCCTAAGATCTAGGTGCAGTCCTCTCAGATCCAAAGCTCCTCACTGATGATGGCCACAAGCCAGAAACTAGTCTGGGGATATTGGATGAGTAGCCATTAGATAAATATTTTATGCACAAGCCTTCTGGCATTCATTGATTACTCTGGTTGGCAAAGGGTGGCAATACTGTATGGAGAGTTTTGCTTTGTTTATAAACAACTATGTGCTAGTATAAGAGATAGTGATCATGTGATGCTTAATGGTTTAGAACCATTAAATATAACTGTCATTATTTAATGGATATCTGGATTATAAAATGACATTTGATTCCTAAAGTATTTCCATATTAATTAAAGGTTTGAACCTCAAGATATAGATTCTGGACATTGCTGTATTTTGAAGAACATTTATAAAACGGTGACATCAATGATTAGATTACATGACTATAATAAGTTTTATATTTAGAATGGTGCATGACAGAGTGATTCCATATTTCCCAAACTTTTGAAGCAGTTTACAACAAATAGTTTGTAAATTAATATAAAAAAAGAAGAGAGTAAAAGTAAGTGAAGATGATTCACTCATTTAGATTTTTCAGGTGATTTAGTTATTCTTGCAAATAATGTTTCAATGGTTTAGGAAATGTTATAAAAGTTACGAGATGAAAGTAAGAAAACATTTAAGGTAACCAAAATAATGTTGAATAGATTTTTTTTCAGAAAAAGAAATAAAATGTTGTTCATCATGAATTAGAAGAATTTAAAAATCATAAATATCATGGTCAGAATATTAATGTAAACTTAAATGGAATAAATAAAATTAATTGTAGAATTAAAGTTGGATGGAATGTTTCAGATAGGAATAACTTAATATTAAAATGAAATATGCCGGTCCATCTAAAGCAGAATTTTTAATAATTGTATTTTGATAGTTCCGCCGCCGTATGGATATGGGCCTTAGTTATTTAACAGAAAAACAAATATAGAAACTTCAGATCACTCAGTCGAAGTATAGCGATATGTATATTAGGAATAACATGAAGAGATCGAAAATGGGTATATGGGTGTCGAAACAAACAGGTATTATTAACACAACCGAAAGAATTAGAGACAAAAATGGAACTGAAATGATTATGTTACAAGAAGTGATGATAGCAGGTAGATAATTGGAACTTTTAACTTTGATCCCAGGATACTGTAAAATATTTGAAAAGAGATTATATATTGTACCAGTCAAAACATGTATATCCATCTAACATGAGCTAAAACTTACAAAATGTACTTCAAACCCAGTCAAGCCCAAGATTTAGGTCAGGGACCAGCCTGAATTCGAACCCACTCTCTAAGCCCCAGATCAAACATCTAATGGATAACATAACAATGATGGCACATGAGAATTAATCTTAATCAGGCCCACTAGCAAAGTGTAAAGACAATGAGACATCTATTAACTATGACTAAACTAAAATATATATAAGCATGGCTGTACATTTGGAAGTGAAGAAAAGAGGAATTCAAACTACTCAGACAAGTTGGATAATAAAAATTAGTTTAATATAGTGACAAATTATTTACATACATTTATATATTAATTGCAAATATTAGTATGTGCGTGAATGAGCAATCTGTCTACCAAACGATAGATAATTATATATTGTCATGCATGCTATTATTTCTCATATGCTCTTTATTAGCTAAATAATATATTATAAATAAGCACACATCTTTAGTGGGTCCAATATTAAGATGCCAATCGATTATTAGAAAAAATTCACACAAAATTGCTGTTAACACTTTGGGTTACAGTTCTGAAACATGGTGAGTAACATTATTTTGGGAGTGTTCTGAGATTCATTACAGATATAATATAAACTATTTTCACACCATTATGGTTGTGAAAATAATTAAAATACATTTGAAAACATATTTGATTATATGACAAAATACTTAATGAAACTTCTTTTAATTAGTGCTGGTAAGAAAAATGCTTTATTTTTCCCCAAGGCATATAGATACTCTTAAATACAGAAATAAGTTACGATGGTGGGATTGTATAAGATTGAAATAAATTTAATTAATAAAACTAGTAATAGTTGGCATTTATATATATTTTGAGCAGAGCACAATTTTAATATTATTACAGCACTAAAATTAGGTCATAAGCAAAAGAACTAATAATAATAATAATACGAAGTTTGGGTGGTACTGACATAATAGTCAAAAAAATAACTAAGAGGAAATGGACATGCTTCTGGACAAAAATGAAGTCTAAGCCCCCATCTTGGGCAGTGCTTAGAGAAAAGTGAATAAGGCATGCCGTGAATATCATCGACGTGCAGGCCTTTGATACAAAGAAAGTGGATAGGCATAGTGTGTGCCAAACTTACAGGAATCACAGCCAGAGGCCCTTTTATATAAAATAAGTGGTCCTGGGAAGATTAACTATCCTTACGACAAGGCTTGAGAAGAAATCTATGGGTTCGAACTTGTCGTAATCCCCAGATTAAGAAGCACATATATATGTAAACACGAAGATAAGGCCGAATGTCAGTAACGCAGTAATGATAAATGTTGCGAATGACACTGAATAAGTTTACTGCTTTAAAATGAATGACTCTTATTTGAATGCCATAATTTAGACAAATAATACACTATGCTGCTATAATATATATATATATATATATTGTGACGACCACGTAAAGTTGTCGACACACATATATATTTATTAATAAAATTAGAAAGTAATAAAGGTGAAATAAATTAGTTAATAAATTTTTTTTAAAAAGAAAAAGGAAGGGAAAGAAAGAAATTGAAATTCTAATGTCAAAATTACTGTGGTTTTTGTAATAGTAAGAGAAGGGGAGGGGGGGGGCTGCATAAATAGAGATATGCGACTCTTTCTCTCTTGTAAGAAATGCTAGAAAGTTATTTTTGTTTATTGTGGGAGAGGGGAAGTGGATGCATAAAAAAAATGCGTTTCTTCTCTCTTTTAAAAAATATATTATAACAAATTAAAGTAAATGTAAAACGTAAATGTGAAAAAAATGAATGAATTGTAAACTTTAAATAAAATAAATGTAATATGTGATATATAAAAAAGAAACAATATGGCCGTAGGTGTGAAAGTCTGTTGGACAAATTAAATTCCACTGACAAAGAAATGTTATCAATGGAAGATCTTGGCCTGATCTGTTAAATTAATTGGGACTTACATTCCAGCCACTAATTAAATAAAGAAACATAATGATAAGAATTGGTTGGAAATCTAAGTCTTAATTAAAAAAATTTAAAAACAACGAACAAAGAAAGATATTAATAAAATTACAATTTTTGTCTGGCATTGCTAGTAGAGACTTTAGAGAAGCAACAGCTAAAAGAAAATGGAAGAAGTGCATGGCTAGTGGCGTTAAAGGGACGTGGGTTCGGATTCAAGCCGTCTCATCACTGACTCGCAATGTAAGATCTTTGCCTGACCTGCTAGAGGGACCGCCGCTTCTGTAGCTGTTGATGAAACTCAACCTAAAGAATCAACCAGCAAACTGGATGAAAATAACCCCACAAACGGAGGAAGTTAATGGAGAACCTAAGGAATTAACAAGCCAAAACTGGAACGAAATTAACCCCACAATCTGAGGAAGTTAATCAAGAGCACTCGGGAGAAATACCCATGGGACAATTACATAAGCCTAGGTAAAAGCATGCATGCATTTTCATTTGTCTACTATTTATAACTAAATATAAAATTAATGATTTGAGAAAATAGAACTCTATCAACAGGACTTTAAGAACTTTTATATCTGATCTATTTGCATATATTTTTTATAGCCAAGTATTTATAAGTGTGTGTTTATTATTGTTATTATAATGTAATTTTTATATAAAGTGTGAATTTTAGTATTAAACATATTTGTCATTAAATTTTGTATCCTTGCTTTATTCTCCTATCACCAAGCTATGACAGGGGGGAAACTGTAATTAGTGATTAAAGGGGCATACTGATTTGTTTAAGATATTCATGTGCTGCTTGTTCGTGCGGAATCCCAATTCTAAAAAAATAAATAGCAAGCACTGGACATTCGTTAAGTTTCTTTGAAATAGTTTGCGTTGTTCAGCAGCCGAGGGTATCTTGGTCGGGAAAAATAATGCCAAGATAATATGTACGTATTGCCTTGGGGTTCGATCAAGGGTATAGATATGAAATTAGGTTTGTATCTGTATTAGCTCTCTGCTTGTTTTGTAACGGCGTTGGTTAAAATAATAAATAAGATAATAAAGAATCTAAGTTGTGAACAATAAATGGATAGAAATAAAAGTTATGAAAAGAATAAATGGATATAATAAATAAGGATAATATAGAATAAAATAATCGAAATAAATATAATTGAATACACAAATAATTAAGCAACCGTACGAATAACCCTTTCCGTTATAATATATATATATTGTACCTATATTGATATAGGCACATATAATTTTTATCTAAAATTATTATTAAAGTAATCTTTCATAAAAGAAAAACATAAAATTAAATGTTGAAGAATTTATTGCAGTTTGTTTTAGAAAAAAATAGGAATTAAATAGTTTTCTAGCGTTAGTTTTTGAAATAAAAAAAAAACTACGATTAATTAGTCAAAAGGGGGGAGGGGGAGTCTTGGTTTGAGAACTGAAACTAAGGGTTGTAAAAGGAAGTAAAGAGTTTTTATTGGTATTCGTAAAATATATAATTTAAAAAGTTAAAACGTACAAATCTCTTTTCATTCAAGTTTAATTAAAGAAAAAATAATGTTAAAACTAATATATGTGCAATTGTCAACAATAAAATAAATGTTATAAATAAATGGAAGTTAAAGAAGATTATCATTAAAAAACACAGCAATGGCTATTATTAATTAAAATATAAAACAACATCTCTGCATGGCTATTACTAATTAAGCAATCTTCCAAAACACGTTTATCAAAGGATTAATTGATAAGGAATTTGACAACAGATCTTTGCCGGAGATATCAGAAAGACAACAAGGCGCAGGTATAAATAGGCCTTTTTTATCGGACAGTAATTCATTCAACAAATTAGTTGAGACAATCAGTTCCACAAATTAATTGAGTGAGTGCAGTTCAAAAATTAATTGAGCAGTTAACAAACAAAATGCAGTGTTGAGAAGATCTTGGGAATGCACATTTATCTCCAGCCCAGATGTCCGAGAAAACAGCAGATCTGCCCGTGAAATAATGTCAGCTTAACATCTCAGAAAATCTCCGTCAGTATCTAATTGTCTCCGATAGTAATAACCGTGAAAATCAGGAAACTCAGCAAGGAAACATCCCAGCCGGCTGGAAGCATTCATACCGGAAGCATTCATACTGGAACCATTCATACTAGAAGAAACAACAAACAAGAAGAAAACAAAGTGTTAAATCTACGTTCAAAATCCTAGGTAAAACATTTGCTTATTTTCATTTATACTGTAATAGCCATTGCATTTCATTAATTTGTGCGAATCCTCCAAGAGTCTAATTATATGAACTCGATATCATACATAAATGAACTATTGATGTGTGTGATTAAATTTCAAATGCTATGTAATACTTTAATATTATTATGTGTGTGCATGAGTTAATATGTGCATGATCCTTATATCAATATTATTAGTTAAATTAGATAAATACCAGTGTTTTGTTATGAAAGTAAACAAGAATATTTAAACTAGTTTAGAAATGTCAATTTAAAATATGTGTGTGTTTTATTAGAATTATAAAATGTTTAAATTTAGAAAATAAATGTTAGTTAATAAATTATCTTTAAAATTAAACTTTATTTGTCGGTCAATTCCTTTTAACAAATTCTTTATCAAGTCTTTTAACCACTAATTAAGTATAATCTATTAGTGATTACAAACAACTGAGCTAGTCGTGGATTTAGGCGTTGAGTTAGTGGCCATTGCTTAAAGTGCGTTATTTATTCATCCTTGAATAGATAGCTGGCACCCGTGTTTATACACAAACAAAAAAGTGCTTTGAACTTGGTGCTGAACTCAACAGTCGAGAAGAAGTTATGTCCTGGAAATGTAACGTTAGTTATATACTTTATAGCTGTCGTTTGGGCATACATACTCTCTGAGTATGTTCTTCTCTGCCTAAGAGGCCGGTGATTCGAATCTACAGATTCGAACACGGTTCAATGGCTAGACCCAATCGTGGGGCTGAACCTAAGAAACAACAGTAACGAGGTACTTTGTTTCTTGTTTGAAAAATTTGTTTTATACAAAAGTTAAATTATGTATGTAAAAGTGTTTTAATTAAAAAAAAAAGAATTGACCGAAACTTTCTTTTTTTTTTTTTTCGAAATGAAAAGTGATTTTGACATTTATGCTATCAAATCAGAGTCAATTGGGTGTTATAGGCGGAGTTAAAGCATTAAGAGCAGGTAGTGAAAAGGACAAAAGGCTAGAGTTAATGTGAGTTTCCGTATTAGTAAGAAAAATAACCAAATATATACATTTAGTTTAACATAAGCGCTAGTACTTTAAAATTGAAATTTTCGAAAATGGATCCGAAAGAAAGCCCAATATATTTTAAAAATCCCCAGTTAGTAGAAAAGGAGAAAGAAGAAGTATCTGAGATGCAAATGATGATGAAAATGATGATGAATATGATGCAAGAGTTCAAAGCAGAATTGATAAAAGAAATGCGTCAAGAAATTAAACAAAGTCAACAAGAAGTGAAGGAAGAAATTAGTCAGGTTAAAACAGAAATTAAAGAACTCAGAGCAGAAGTAAGAGAAATAAGATGTGAGATAACGGTAAAGGTAGAGAAGAACCAAGAAGTTATAGAGTTAGATTTAATTAAAGAAAGTCAGGAAGTTGAAAAGGAAGTTGAGGTCACGAAAGAGGTAGAAATTGAAATAGAAACAGATAGTGTTATGACAGATAAAGTAGAAACTTATGTAGATCAAAAGGTAGAAAATAGCGTAAAAGAGTTTTTACAAAGAATTAAAAATAAAAGGTTTAAAGTAAACGTTCGCATTCGCTGTAGACGTAGATTTAAAACAAAGAGAAAGCGTAAAAAAAATATTCCCAGATTGAAGTAATTCGGAGTTTGTCTAGGTATAAAGGTTTTCTGAGTTACGAAGTCGAAAACAGAACAGAAAGAGATAAAGCAATAAAATATAAAAGCGGAACCGATAAGAGAGGAAAGTTAGTTTATATTATAGAATATGTAGAAAGAAAGAAGGAACCACCTGACATAGTTTAAAAGTCACTAAACAGGCGGAATAGTAAAGGAAATAAACAAAAAGGACCGGAAATGGACTATGAGTCTAATATAATTATTTTGACGTAGGTGAAAAGCCTGAATTAGAATTTCGCTATTTAAAATGATGGATTGTTTTATCAAATAATCATAACGGAGGCTTCGCAAAATAAAAGATTTTTTTTCTCCACGCACATATTAATTAAGAAAATGTTCGTAAATAAACAGTTCAAATAAATAAAAAATCAAGTTAAATAAATGGGTCAAATTAATGATATAAAAGTAAAGTTGTAGATTTAAATAAATGAATAAAATAACGGAAATACATAAAATAAAAACAAGTTAAATAAATAAGTATAATATATCTGTAGAAAATAAATAAAATATTCGTAGTAAAATAAAATAGTTTTTTTGAATATACGCATGTTAAAATAAAAGTTTGTTTTGAATACTGTAAGTTAAGAAAAGGATGTAAATAAATTGTTTAAAATAATCAAGATAAAAAAAAAAACTCTAGTAAAATAATAATGAATGAATTATAATAAAGCAAAATAGTTTTTTTTCTCTCTGAGTACACGTACGTTAATATATAAGGTAAATAAATGTTTAAAAAATAATATTATAATATAAATAATATTCGTAAGAGTTTAGAATAGTATTGTAAGATTAAATAAATAATATTTAAATCATGTTCGTAATGAATTTAAAAATAATATAAATGAAAGTCAATCTAAGTTGTATTAGGAGCGTATAAGGGTTCGAATCTAAAGGGATGAGGGTAGTATTGAAATAAGTTAGATAAGGATTAAGTTTAAAGCTCTCAACTGGATAAATTCTAGCACCCGTAACGGATTGGCCGGAATCATTCCTCTTTTTAAAAGAAACGCACTGGCAACAACCAGAGTAAGTCGTGAATCACTTTTCGGGGGAGAATCCCCATATCTCGTACCTCGTTTTCCAAAGCGTAAGTCGGAAATGGACAGTTGAAAATTCCTGCCATTGTAGCTGCTTAGTCAAAGTCCGATCAAGAGAATCGGCAATCGTTTTCCAGGGCGTAAGTCGAAAATGGACAGTTGAAATTCCTCCCATTTGCAGCCACCTTTTCTTAGTCAAAGTCCGATCAAGAGAATCGGCAGCCGAAGCTTTGTTTACAAAAGATCCCTGTGCCACAAATTTAGTTTGTCCTCGTGGTCATTATCCAGGACGAACATTGTAAGCAATGTTACCAGCATAGAAAGAAGAAAAGCATAATTGGAGATTGCCCTTAGCATGGAAAGGAAAAGATACCAAAATAAAAACTTAGAAAGAATAATAAATTAAGATTTAATGTTGTCAGAGATAAAATGGTCAAAAATGACGCATTTTATTCTCAAAAGGAAGGGCGGTATAATGTACCTATATTGATATAGGCACATATAATTTTTATCTAAAATTATTATTAAAGTAATCTTTCATAAAAGAAAAACATAAAATTAAATATTGAAGAATTTATTGCAGTTTGTTTTAGAAAAAAATAGGAATTAAATAGTTTTCTAGCATTAGTTTTTGAAATAAAAAAAAAGCTACGATTAATTAGTCAAAAGGGGGGAGGGGGAGTCTTGGTTTGAGAACTGAAACTAAGGGTTGTAAAAGGAAGTAAAGAGTTTTTATTGGTATTCGTAAAATATATAATTTAAAAAGTTAAAATGTACAAATCTCTTTTCATTCAAGTTTAATTAAAGAAAAAATAATGTTAAAACTAATATATGTGCGATTGTCAACAATAAAATAAATGTTATTATAAATAAATGGAAGTTAAAGAAGATTATCATTAAAAAACACGGCAATGGCTATTATTAATTAAAATATAAAACAACATCTCTGCATGGCTATTACTAATTAAGCAATCTTCCAAAACACGTTTATCAAAGGATTAATTGATAAGGAATTTGACAACAGATCTTTGCCGGAGATATCAGAAAGACAACAAGGCGCAGGTATAAATAGACCTTTTTTATCAGACAGTAATTCATTCCACAAATTAGTTGAGACAATCAGTTCCACAAATTAATTGAGTGAGTGCAGTTCAAAAAGTAATTGAGCAGTTAACAAACAAAATGCAGTGTTGAGAAGATCTTGGGAACGCACGTTTATCTCCAGCCCAGATGTCCGAGAAAACAGCAGATCTGCCCGTGAAATAATGTCAGCTTAACATCTTAGAAAATCTCCGTCAGTATCTAATTGTCTCCGATAGTAATAACAGTGAAAATCAGGAAACTCAGCAAGGAAACATCCCAGCCGGCTGGAAGCATTCATACCGGAAGCATTCATACTGGAACCATTCATACTGGAAGAAACAACAAACAAGAAGAAAACAAAGTGTTAAATCTACGTTCAAAATCCTAGATAAAACATTTGCTTATTTTCGTTTATACTGTAATAGCCATTGCATTTCATTAATTCGTGCGAATCCTCCAAGAGTCTAATTATATGAACTCGATATCATACATAAATGAACTATTGATGTGTGTGATTAAATTTCAAATGCTATGTAATACTTTAATATTATGTGTGTGCATGAGTTAATATGTGCGTGATCCTTATATCAATATTATTAGTTAAATTAGATAAATACCAGTGTTTTGTTATGAAAGTAAACAAGAATATTTAAACTAGTTTAGAAATGTCAATTTAAAATATGCGTGTGTTTTATTAGAATTATAAAATGTTTAAATTTAGAAAATAAATGTTAGTTAATAAATTATCTTTAAAATTAAACTTTATTTGTCGGTCAATTCCTTTTAACAAATTCTTTATCAAGTCTTTTAACCACTAATTAAGTATAATCTATTAGTGATTACAAACAACTGAGCTAGTCGTGGATTTAGGCGTTGAGTTAGTGGCCATTGCTTAAAGTGCGTTATTTATTCATCCTTGAATAGATAGCTGGTGCTCGTGTTTATACACAAACAAAAAAGTGCTTTGAACTTGGTGTTGAACTCAACAGTCGAGAAGAAGTTATGTCCTGGAAATGTAACGTTAGTTATATACTTTATAGCTATTGTTTGGGCATACATACTCTTCGAGTATGTTCTTCTCTGACTAAGAGGCCGGTGTTTCGAAGACACAGATTCGAACACGGTTCAATATATATATATAGGGAAGATTTCATTTAATAAAATATACATTAAGATTTGACCCCCTTCTTTTCTGCTATTTAAACTAAATCAATCCCACCTTCGTTGATTTTATAATAACTGGAATATTTAAATACTGTATTTGATATTTGAAGAGTATGGAACAATAAAATAAAAACTAGCAGTTATAGATAGGAAACAATTAAGTCACCCTTTCAGAATTGAATAATAACATTTATAAAATAAATAAGGTTTCAGAGCATTAATTAGCTTGAGTTCTAGATTCTCCATGGCAAGAAAATCCAGAGTTAAACAAATATATATTTTTTATACTAAAACATAAATAACATGTTGACTCATAAAACAGTCTGGTGAGTGTATTAATTAATAATGCATTATATTGTAAGGGGAAGTTAATTCACGCAGGTTTACTTAAAAAGAAAAAAAGATTTTAGAAATTCAACTCATCAGATTGTGAGAGATTGGCCTATTAATAATAAAAACATAATATAAATAAATGACTGCACCAGAGTTATAGAAAGTTACAGCATATGAGATAAATTTAAATATATAGAACTCATTTAAGAGCAAATACATATTAGAAAAGTTACAAAAATAATTATACATTAGGAAAAATTGATAGATGAGTATGAGACTAGTTAGGCAAGCGCAAGCTAGATTTAGTTTCAATGGTGGCGGTTTGAAATAATTTACCTTGCACAATTTTATGAGTCCATATTAAAAGTCCAGCCCATGCATGGCAGTTATGTGACAGCAAGCTTCTATTTAGCACTCCAGAGTTCTCCATTGGGCTTTTACTTCATTTCATGGGAGCATAAGGACACGGTGGTGGCAGATAACCCTCATGGGTCATTTTAAACCAGCTTGGATTATGTTCACTGCAGTTCTTTCAATAGTAGTTAATCTATTCTTGATTTTAAATCCGGCCATTTTATACACTGCCCAGGTATTTCTGGAATGCTTTTATTACTTGGTTTTAGCCTTAAAATCTAATCTCTGATCTAACAAAAATTTTACATTTCTTTGTTCATTGTTTTTGAAAGATGCAACATTAGATAATGTCCAAAAATAAATTCAAATCTATTTCCAGATTAGAAATAGATTTGACAAAACTGTTTATAACAAAAGAAAATCTTTAATCTTAATCCCATTTTAAGTAAAAACTTTAATTAAAAATACTTTCCCCAGATTAAAACAATAGTGTTTCCAACCCTTTAATTATTTTTAGACAATTCAGTTGCATTTTACATGTTGGATTTTATAAAATATATATTTTAATAGGAAAAAAAAGTACTTTTAAAAAAAAAGTTTAAAAATGCCCTATAATAAAATATTTACAAAAAATCAATACTTTGTTAGTAAGTTTTTTTGCTCATATATATATATATATTGTACCTAACTAAAGTTTCCCTTAGTTCTAAAAGGAGCCAGAGGTTATCTTAGCTTAACCTTTTGGTTTGAAATTGTCTGATTTTTAAAAAAATAATGATAAAAATGAAAATTAATTTAGTTAATGACTAAAATAGGATAATCTTGTATTGATTGTAATCATTATTGTATTAAGGAATTATGTCTAAGTATTTGCAAAAAGATATATGAGTTAGGTTGGTAAGAAATGCTAAATAATAATTTGAATTCTAAAAAAAGAAAGTTATCAGAAATAGTTGTCAGTTTGTAAGTAATATTAAATGTATTCTAAAATAACTAATGTATAATCTATTCTAATGTTTAAAGAATAATAATAAGATATTATTATTAAGTTGGAATAAGTAAGTAATAAATTTTAAAAAAATGATATGTAAGTTTTTGTTAAGAAGTGAGAATATTTGTTATTAGTTTTGTAGTTTAACATTCAGTTATAAAAATTATTTGCATTAAATATTCATTAACATTCTATTGTTGTAGTTTTAAAAATAACTTTTAAACAATTAACTTGCATTCGTATGTGAGAATGTGCATGCATTGACATGGAAACATAAAAAAAATAATTTAATTCCAATATTATTTAAAATAAGTAAATAAAACAAATGTGTGGATAAAATTATTTCAATGAAATATTTATGGGTTTAATAAAGGGTATAACTTTAAATTTTATATTTATTACTATTGGGTTGTAACATATCATTAAAAAACATTTGTTGTATAATATTTGTTAATAATAAAATTTTGACTTTGCAGCTGAAGGTCACGTGGTATGGGAAGATTATATTAATTACGTCAGTAGATTGATTTCACAGCTAGTTTGTTAAAATATTAAAATTTAATAAAAATAGTTTTTATTGGTTTTTAAATGAATTGTAGGTGGGTGAAAAATTGTGAGATAAAATGGAAAAATCTAGGGGTTATTCAGAGGCTGATCTTATTTTGATTCAACTAGACTGGATCTTAAAATTTTGTTAATAAAAAAGTAATTTTATAAAACTTTATATCTGCTAAAAAAACAAGTATATTTAAAATAATTATTTAAAAATCGTCTGGTAAACATGAATTGCTGAAGCTAGAAGTAAGGTAATCCATTTTTTCTGACAAATTTTCATTACAATTGAGACATTAAAATTTACGGTAAAATGTTTGAAGAAAATACAGCGTCTCATATTTCATTTACTTGTGATCTATTCATTTTTCTTTATTTAGAAGTAAGTTATATTATCAAGTATTGTAATGGCTAAAGACTTTATTGCACTAAATTATAGTATATCTCCTATCAAATTAAAAATGCACGTGAAGAAGAAATTAAAAATAAAAAGACATTCAAACATTTTAAAATATTAAAATGGAAATGTGTTAGCATCTTTACAAATTAGAAGTGGCATTAAATTTAATACTTTATTACTTAATAGATGATATATATATACATTTAAATATGCTCTTAACAGAATAATGTTTCTGTGGACAATATGTATTTTAAAATATTAATTCTCGTTTATGCTAATAGTATGAAAAGAATTTGTTTGAAAGCAAAACTTTAAAAGAATTTAAATATATTATTAATGAACTTGTCTTTATCAAATGCATAATGTTTGGTTATAATTGCCAGTACTTATAAGTAACTTTATGACCGTTGATCTTAGCACATAAACCAAGGAGCGTCCTTAATTATAAACAAAGTCTACTCTTATGTTTTAAAAATAAATAAAAGGAAATTTGTTTAAAAAAAGAAATACATTTTTAAATATTAAGAAACGTTTTAAAAAAAAGAGCTTTATTTAAAAAAAAAATGCATTTATTTAAAGAACAGTGAAAGTTAACTAAAATATATATATTATAATTATTCCGTGTTTGAACCTAGGATTATAAATATAAAAACATGTACTCAGCTGAATAATTTATTTTCCAGTGACAACTTATGTTTATGCTTACGATGTTTTATTATTTTAATATTTAAAATTATCTTTAAAGATAAAAGAAAGTGGAAGTGTTTATATAAAGAACTACTGAACATTTTCGTTTGGAAATGATTGCCATGTATATAAATGTATTAGTTGAAGTTTCGAATTTAAATAGATATCTTAACCTGGATAAATTGTTTACACATTATGAAATTGAAAAATCATCACGGAGCTGAACTATGAACTTGAATTAATGTATTATTTTTTTTTTTATGGTGTGTTGTATTGGTTAAAAAAAGAATGAAACCATAAAAATATTTATGCTATTAAATTTTGATGTAACACTTTTTGCATAAATTAAAAGGTAAACTAGGGTTATAATTTTAAAACAAAATAGGTTTATTCGAATGAGCAAATGTTTCTTGTCATTTTTAAGTAGATTTAGTTTATTTATCAAGCATTACACTAGCTAGTTTCTATTTAATAATTTTATTATAAAGATTTAAATATCACACTCTTATTTTCATATAAATGGGATGTTTTACTCAATTTTTATTTTAAATTTACTAAAGAAGTTTATCAGAGAGTATCCATTCATTTGTTTTATGAATGTTATATTAATAATAACTATAAATATTTTATATTCATCGAGAAGTAAATATTCTTGCATTTAATGTACAATTTTAAAAGTCCACTAGTACTATATTTTTAGAATTTAATATTTTGTTGTGTGTGCATTGTGCCTTACCTAGAATTTTATATGCATTTAAGTTTAAAGTATTTTCTACAATAATCAGTTGACACATAGTTTGCTTTGTTGGTTCGAACATTGGATATATGTTTTGTATTTTATAAATTTCTTGGAAATAACTTAGTTAGTTTAAGTGAAGTATATATCTTGCTATTAGTTAGAATTTGTTAGCCTCAAGAGTTAGGCTTAGTTTATAATTTTTGAATATGCCTAATGGAGTCGAGAAAATCTTCCATCCTTATTGTATTGTATTTCCATGACTTGATAGTGCTTGTCCCCAAAAAGAGGGTATTGTATTGTATTTTTCAGTGATGATGATCACATTTATAAGAATTGGAAATCCATGAGAGGATTGTGCTTTTCTGGTGGGTGTTCCTGTTCCCAGATACACTGTAGATGAATTCCAAGTATCTTCGTTTCTGCCTCGAAGTTAGGTATTTTTTTGGAAGCCACCATATTCTTTTCCAGCTCTGAGGAGCCTAGTAACATTATATTTTTTGCCTATCATTCATGATGACTTAATGCTAATTCCACCACAGTAGTTGATGTTGCATTTGTTTTAGATTTGTGATGACAAGATATGCTTGTTTGAAGAAATGTATTTCTTCAGGTAGTTGTAGCTAATTTAAGGCTCATAGGTATATCAATGTGTGAATTGTGTTGCTATGATAGTTTTATCACACACAAGCTAACCAACAATAAGTTATATTTATTTTAAAGTATATTAAATATGCATATGGTATAAGTGGCAATTCACACATAATAATTTAATATTTTCATCCAGAATTTCGCCGCTGAGTTTGTAAGTCTGTTATATCATTATCTTTAAAACATTGAGGGAATAATTTTATGTGGACTAGATTTATTTAAAAAAAAGTATAACTGATTTCTGATGAATGATTGTCCCATACACTTAATTTAGTTTAATTTTAATATTACCTTAATCTGATTTAAACCTACATCTAGCTGTGATATTAGTTATATCCGTGAAACTAGTGATGATGTTTTTAAAAAGTATTGTTGAATATGCTTACTCCAACTTATCGTTTGTTAAGTTGAGGAGTATAAAATTAAGCTTAGGGTTTTCAATATAAACATAGTTCTGTGTGTTATTCTAATTAGTAGATGACACAATAATGTCATTAATTAGTCCAAATAATTATATAAAATCTTAGAGCGGTATTGGCATTGTTTGTATTCAACTATATTTATAAACATTTCTTCTCATTATTAATAAATCAAATTAAACCATTAAGCATCACATGATCACATTTCCTATACTAGCACATTAATTGTTGATAAACAGAGCAAAACTCTCCATACAGTATTGCCACCTGTGCTAAACAGAGTAATCAATGGATGCCAGAAGGCTTGTGCATAAAATCCATATCTAATGCCTACTCATCCAATATCCCCAGACTAGTTTCTGGCTTGTGGCCTTCGTCAGTGAGGAGCTTTAGATCTGAGAGCACTGCATCTGGATCTTAGGATCTAATGCAACCCTCTAGCAAACACCTTTTATCTCTACTTAACTACAAAACTATGAGAATGAAATTGAAAACACAAAAAATATTTTCAATCTAAGCTCAATAGCTTATATAGTCATATGGGTCTGAACTCAGTTCAGCACCCATACATTTTGGTGTCTTTGGCTCTTTTACAACCATAGCCACCACTATCCTATTAGGCAGGATTGGTGTTAAACCATTAAGCATCAAATGATCACATTTCCTATACTAGCACATTAATTGTTGATAAACAGAGCAAAACTCTCCATGCAGTATTGACCCCTGTGCTAAACAGAGTAATCAATGGATGCCAGAAGGCTTGTGCATAAAATCCCTAGAGGGTTGCATTAGATCCTAAGATCTAAATGCAGTGCTCTCAGATCCAAAGCTTCTCACTGACGAAGGCCACAAGCCAGAAACTAGTCTGGGGGGATATTGGATGAGTAGGCATTAGATAGGGATTTTATGCACAAGCCTTCTGGCATCCATTGATTAATCTGTTTAGCACAGGTGGCAATACTGTATGGAGAGTTTTGCTCTGTTTAATAAATCAAATTATTATTATTTCAAAAGTTTTGTTTGTTTGTTTTACTTTTATATGAAAATATATTATTGTCTTAGGTTCCAAGTTCACAAAGTCTTAAATTTTTAAATTTATTGAGTCTTCAATTCAGACATTCACAAGGATATTCTAAGTTAATTAAATATAGTTGATATTGTCTTGAGGATTAAAAAGCTATGTTAAATAAATGATTCTCATATTGAATCACAAATACAGATAATTGCATTATAGCAGATACATAATTAAATACTTAGTTAAAAGTTTATTTTTTAAAATTATCAGTATATCTTTCAGACTAAAGATTATGCAATATCAGATTAACAATATTAGTACTTCAGAAGAATATTTTAATTAATATTATTTTAAAAGCTGCACATTATCTTATATTCACTGCTCATCATCTATCATCATCTTAAATCTTATATATTTAAAGAATTTTAATCCATTTGCATTTGAGGTCTTTAGTGGTTGTCTGTGAGTATGGAAAGGCATTAAAAGTACCCTTGCTCTTTTCTTTGCTCAAGTAATATCTTAGATAATAGGCCATTATTAGTTTAAATTTAAATTGATTCACTAAATTTTGTGAATTAATATTCGTTTTGTTTATTATTTTAAGATTGAACATATTATAATTATTTTATGATCAGCTAAGATGTCACTTATTTATTTATTAATCACAGTAATTCTTTATTAGGCAACTTAACTTAAACTTTAATTTTGCACAAGAGTTTTAGTTTTAAAATCCCTGAGGTTATTTACTCTTGTTGTTTTAGTAAATATAATTCTGTAAGATAATATTTTAAAGTAAAGCATCATAGGTCTTATTCAGAGAGTGTATGATTTATTGGTAAGACTAATATGGTAAACATTGAGTAGTGATTTAGATAATCTTTTGTATGGTTTATTAAAAGATCAATATGCTGTGGTAGTTATAGTTCATCAGTATTGGATTTGACCTTTATTTGATTATACATCTCTGATCATCATCTCTTTTTTTTAAATTTATTGTAACCCCACTGAGCCGAGTCGTTTAGAGTCTCTAATTTATAGTTCATTTTATCTCATTTCAATTCTATTTCATTTCTTTTCATATCTCTCTCTCTCTCATATCTTTCTATCATCTCAGCTATTTAAAACATTCTTTTCTCATATCTTTCTATCATCTCATTTCATTTCTCTCTCCTTTATTCCATCTTCTTATATCTTTATTTATCTTTACCATTCTCTCTCCTTTATTCTATTTTCTTCTTATCTCTTCCTCTCCCTCTATTTTAAAAGGTTACAATATATATATATATATATATATTTGAGCCACACCTATAATACTTTAATAAAAAAAGAACTAATAATTAATAAAAAAGAATTAATAATAATTAAAAAAAAATGTTATTGAAACGTTAAAATTTTATAACTTAGGAGCACATCTCAAATATATACATACATGACAAAAGGAGTGGGATGGGATATAGGGTTTGAATACAGGTTAGTAGGTAGAAACATGAAGTTCAATCTTAAGCTAAGATTGATTGCTTCAAAATGAGATGAAATAAGAAAATTGATAGATATGTAGAAAAGAAAGACTATATATTCAGAGATTCTGCATTAAATTTGAATTTTTATTCCACTGTGAATTGCAATATATATATATATATATATATATATATATATATATATATATATATATATATATATATATATATATATATATATATATATATATAACAGATGAAAGTGTAATCTATATACATATGTGTATATATAAATATATACTATAGTAAAATTATAACACTACTTCCATTTAGAGTTAGGAATTTATAGATTAAATTTGATTTTAATTATAATTTGCTATTCAAGATGGCATATATATAATTTGTGGAAATAATTTTAGTGTTTTATATATATAAATAAATTATTTTTTGGGTAAAAAATATTTTTTGAGATCGAACAAATTTTCTTTCAAGAGTTTACCTTGACAATGGCAGATGCTAGTTCGTCGGAATATTGGATATAATAGAAAATAATACGTGGTTTTACCCCCAAAATAATTTATTTATATCATATAACCGTGAAAACATTAAATATAATATATATATTTTAAACTATTCATTTTATAACTAATTCATGGAAAATATTGTTACTATTATTAAAAGCATAAAACTAAACTAGTCAATAAATAATCAAAATTACCTGCAAATTCACAATTCAACCAGACCAGCTAAGAAATACTCTAGAAATGAAGTAAAAGAATTAAATAATTTTTTATTATTAATAAGTTTATGATTATGAAGCAATTATCTTATTCAATAATTATTTTAATTAAGGGTGTATGGAAAATAAGTGGAATTGTGGGTAATGTTTAGTTTAAATATGTTGTTATTTTGTAGTTCTTTACACTTGAAAAGTCTGCTTGTACCAGTGAAAACATTGGTAGTGTTTTAGAGCTTATTTTCTAGGTTAGTTTATTTGAGTTATGAATTTGAGGTAATTTAGATTATTGTTACTTTTGTATTTATCTATTAATTTTATTTACTTCTATATTATGTATCAAAGTGGTATTATAAGAGGGGGTACCCAAAAGTAATCAGAAATTTATAATAAAAAATTGTTTATTTATATTTAAGGGTTAACTAATATTTTAATTTGCGAAGCACAGACAGTTGAAAAAGTAGAAAAAAGGGTGGCCCCCCTTTGCTCATAAAATCTTTGTCATGAGTTTGATTGTTATTTGGACAGCTATCATGACATCTGATTGGCTGTCAGATAAGTATTATAATGAGTGCAAAGAGATTTGGCAGTATCTCAATTTATTTCAATTTACGTGTTATAATTCAAATTACTATCCATCTGATGCAATATATCAATCATCCAAAAATATTTTGCAATGTGATGCCTTTTAACACCTATGGGATCTTTTTTATCATTTCTAAGTCCACAAAAACATTGAGGCATTGTTTTATTTGAGAGAATAAAAAAATCCCTAACAAATATGGCTAACACTCAAGCCTTTGAGTGATGAGATCTTATCGGGATGAAGCTTGCACTCTTTTTCTCACCACAAAATGGAATGTTTACATTTTATGGCATATTGTAAATGTTTCAGAACTAAATCTGAGAGAAAAATGCATATTTTGGTCAAAATAAAATCAGCATTGTTTTGATTTGGGATTTCAATTGCCATGCTTTTAGTGATGTAGTGGATTTAATATTTCAATTAAACCACTCCTAAACTTGTGTTTTTATGAGATAAGTTTGATTGTAATCTGTTTTAAGCACTGCAACTGTTTCACTGCTGTTTTCTGTAAAAGAGAATGTCATATTGTACAAACTTTTCAATCTTTGAAAAAATCACTATATACGTGAAAAACACACTATAAGAATGTGTTACACGACAACCACGATTTCACACAGCAATGTCATTTGGCAGATTGATGCAAATAGATTCCCGTAAGAAGTATGTAACAGCAGGATATATTACAACAGGCAGACAAACTAGAGAACGATTCTGGTTATTTTTGGGTCTTCCCTCACATGTCAAGCAAGTCTGTGATAAAGCATGCTTTTTAAGGTGAATTTTGTAAAGTATACTCTGTGTATTGATGTTCTTTAAATATACAGAAAGATGAAAATGTATCCATGATAACAGAGACTGGTTTGAATAATTGGTCTTGGAATTTTATTAAAGTTACTTCTTATTAGCATTGTCTTATAATATAAGTTAAATTTTACATTTTCCACATAAGTATTTTTTTATAACCATGCCCAATTTATACATTATATGATTAGTAAAAATCTTACCTTCGTGCTTGAAAAAATAACCTAGTGAATAAGGTATTATAATAAGGTGAATTTGAAGTGGTATTTTCTCAAAGTGCAGTTTTACAGTATAATAAATTAGAGTTTGGTGTTCTCTATAGATAAGTATTAATATTCCTGAGAATAAATAAAAGCTGAATTTATTTAGCATTCCATTTAATGCATTTTATTACCATTATCTAAAAATAGTATTTTATTTTCAATCAATATCTATTCAATATAGGATGCAAATTTCTCCAAGTTTAATCCAATTTCTTAACTTCTATCTTCTCTTCTCCACAATATACCTGCGATGTTCTTTACTTCATCAATATATTTCTTGTGTGATCTTTTTCTATGTCTTTTACAATCATTTATTCTGCTTTTGATTTTCACAATGTTCAAACTATTTATTAAAAAAGTTTAAAAAATAAAACTATATTTAAAAAAAATATTTCAACCTTGCAAATAAAGAAAAAGACTAATAAATTGAAAGACATATTAATATTTCTGTAGTCTAATTTTCTTTATACTTCTCTCATGCAAGATAGGGTGAGAGAGATGTAATGAAAATTATACTAGAGAAATATTCATTATTGGATAATCCCTAGTCTAATGAGTGACTAATAAAATTATTAATAATACTTTTTATTATTTCATAATTGCTGATGAAAAAGTAATGTATAATCTAGGATTATGTAATATCCATTAATTTTTAAAATATGAAAGACAAACAAAATTTTATTAATGTCTGAATTTATGTACTATATTCTTTATAAACATTAAAAGCCTAGCTATACTAGTCAATAAAATAATCAAAATTACTCCAAATTCACAACTAAACCACTAGCCAAAGAAAATACACCTTAAAATACATCCAATAGTTTCACTGCTACAAACAGCCTTCTCAAGTGTAAAGGATTAAAAAACAATAACAAATTTATACTAAATATTACCCACAATTCCACTTACTTCCCATACACCCTTAATATTAAAAGAACTTTAAATAAGTTAATTACTTCAGAATCATAAATTTTTAGCAATAAAATTATTTAATTCTTCTTTTATTTTATTTATTTCAAAGAAGACCTTAAATTCAAAGAAATAAAATAAAAAGAATAATTAGAGAATCTTTATTGTTAAAAATTTATGATTCTGAAAGCAATTAACTTATTTAAAAGTTATTTTAATATTAAAGGTGTGTGTGTATAAGTAGAAATGTGGGCAATATTTAATATAAATTTAACATAAATTTAATATAAATTTATATTTAATATAAATTTACATTTGAAAAGTCTGTTCACTGAAACCATTGGTTGTATTTTAGAGTTTAATTTCTTTGGTGATTCTGATTTACTTGTGAATTTGGAGTAACATGTGGCATGAAATTTCTGTCTTGATTTTATAGAATTTTATAAATTCAACAGGTATTCATCTCCCTAACTTTGTACATGTATCTGTATTTTGCAAAAATAATTAGTATGAAGGTTGCTCACATATTTTAAGTATTTAAATCTCTTATTCTGTATTAGTGGTATTTTTCATTCTCATTGTAGTCTGTAAGCAATTTTATTTCTCAATATTTTGCAATTTTATGAATTTTATATATTTTTTAGATAAATATAATATTTTTTGTAAATAATGCTTATAATAAAAAAAAATCAACTTTATTTCATTATAATAACCAATCCTGATTTTTCTTAAAGAAAGCATTCAACTGATCCCAGTTAGAAGTGGTATCGGTTGTATTCCAGGTGTAATCAATTTATTTGTTTTTTTTTTGTGATATTATGGCTTTATTTTTCTACAACTTTATATAAATATTTCATTATTTGTACACAATGTGCATAATAAAATATAACATTTTAAATCTTAATTGTGTCATAAAATAAAAGTTTTCCATGATGGTATCTGATACCGGTTGTAGCATTTACATTATAAGACCATATTATAAAGTCATTGCCTGTTAAATAGTATTATCTATTTTATAATGCTTCCTCTTGTTTCACTGATTTTATTGCTAAGGTGATCTGATTCATAAATATCGGTGGCTGATTCTCTTATTGTAAACAATGAAAAAAGTAATATAATGTCTTTTCAGATGCATTTTCACTAAACAGTATCTGCAACTATAAGATGGAATAATAGCAGTTGTTCATTAATTAATAATATTTAGTAACCCATGACAGGCCCAGAACTTTCCCAATAGTTCCTCATTATTTTATAATGCTTGCCAGTTGCTAAATAATGAGAATTTGAATGATTTAAATAGAAATATATTTACCAACTGTATGGTTAACTAAACTGGCTATGTGCCATATTCCTGAAAATAATTTTAAATGTGATAAAATTATGAATTTTCAAGTCATTAATGCCTTTTTGATATTATTAGATTTTTTTAAAGAAATGTAAAAGTAAAATTAATAATTACATTTTGAATTGCAAGTGTCAAACTAATGCAACCCACATCTTTGACACCAACAACTTTAGATAAGTACAGTAATAATTTTATTAATCACTTACTAAACTAGAGCTTGTCTCTAACATAGGTATACATTTCAAAATTCAATTAAATATTAATATATCTGATTTTTTTAAAGTTATGCACACAAAAAAATCAGTTTTATTAATCTTTAATTAAAATTTGAAGTTTAAATCTGTGCTAAAAACAATCTCTACTTTAGAAAATGATTAGAAATACTTATTACTGTATTTATTTAAAGTGGATAGTGTCAAAGAGGTGAGTTGAGTTAGTTTGATACTTGTAACTCAAAATTTAATTATTTAATACAGTAATATTAATAAGCTAATCCACATGCACTTTGTAGATTTAACTATATAAATAAATACTCTCACATTCCAAACACAAGATAAAGTCTTTGTGAAAATATAGGATGAATCCATCTATCTTTTCAACCCAAATGTTTATGTATGGGCAAATCTTAAATATTTGGAAATGAGAGTATGAAGATGTGCTTTAGCTTATTGGCTTATTAATACTACTGTTTATAAAAACATAGCACTATATAAAACAAATGTCTTATTTAATATAGATAAATATTTTTCATATGATATATATATATATATATATATATATATATATATATATATATATATATATATAAGAGATGGTGACCTGGGCCAACTGATGAGCATTAGTTTAGTCTAAAGTATATCTTTCTGAATGTATAAATTTTACTTTAGCGTAGCAATCTGTTTCATCAATTGATTGTAAAAACTACCAAAAATTAATCATCTGAAAATAATTTGTCACCAAACACCTAACTATCTACTGTCAATAACTTTCTATTATTTAGGCTTTAACAAAATTTGTCTTAAAAATACAGAGTTTGTACAGACTAATTTTTTTTATTAAGTTTATTTTTTAGTTGGCTTAAATAAGTCTTGTTTTGATCTCTTATTCATACTTATTTCTATTTATTACTATTTCTTTCTATTATTTGCAAAGTTGATATTTTATTTTTTGGTTAACTTTAATTTTTAAATTTACCACTTTAGTAAAATTCTAAAAAAAAAAAAAATAAAGAGAAAAACTTTAGTTGTTGTTGCTAAAATATAATTTAAGAAAAAACATAAAGTCAAAAGAAAAAATTAAAACATAGGGGTGTGTCAAAAAATAAGGCACTTAAAAGGTTACATATATTATATGAGAATTTAAAAATAATATACATATCATTAAAAACCAGTCAATCCCAATATCAATAACAATCAACAATTTCAAACTGTTGCCAAGGCAACCTCCTTTTAACAATAAAGGTATAATCCCACAGTAAAGATTATTATAATTAATATATGTATATAAATAGAAAGACATTAAAAAATCTAAATAATATTGTTTTTTTTTTATATTTCATATTAATTAATTTTTAAAAAAATCTAAGAATGTCAACAAGAGATTAAGAAATTATTATTTTTTTTTTTGAATTATTGCTTGACTTTATTTATAAGAGACTAATTTATGTAAATACAATTAGATTGGATTGTTAATCAATACTTATTTTAACATTTAAAACAAATTATATAAAAAAAAAGCGTAAAAAACTTTTTAGATCGTATAAACACATTTTTTTGGGCAAAAACATTAATATATTAATTATTGAGATTTTAAAATTATATAATATGAAACTTTTTAAAATGATTAACTTTTAGAAAAATAATTTATTTTAACGACAGCTTATTTTAAGAATGATGTTATAAAATTAGCAATTGGCATTTATTCTTGATTTAAGGAGGGGCAAATTTAAAAGTAAAATGACCCATAAGCGGATACGGTTAAATTATTTACGAATAGACCCATTTAAGAAAGTTTATTTTTTCTGAAAGTAAGAAAAAACATCCTCCGTATTTAATTAATATATTAAATACAAAAATATATTTAATATTTTAAAATTGTGGTTGTGTGTGTATATATATATATATTACCAGATAGTGAAAAGAAAAATATTTTATATATATTTATAACATTTTATACTCATTGTGTACACTTTTTCATGGGAGAGCTTTTATTTAATTGTGAAAATATTTAGGAAAATTGTAATTTTTGGTTTTACTGATATTAAACATTAATTTTAAAATTTGTTTAAATTTTTCTAAATATAAACAATTGTTAGTAATTACACACAAATAGACATCACAGGTTAGTAGATTAAACAGCGTTTCAAGTAGTATTATTCTCCACTCTTCTTCAGGTGTTCCTGGTCTGACCAGTGACAATACCAGCGTAGGTATGAAACGTAGACCTTTAGATACTTCAATATCGAATTTTAAAACAATGCTTTAACCAATTCAACTATTCTGTCAAAGATGAGTTGGAGCATTGCCTTAAATTTTGATGTTCAAGAATCTAAAAATGTAAGTTTGACACCTATGCTAGTATTGTCCCTGGCCACACCAGCAACACCTGAAGACGAACAAAGAATAAATATTGCATAATTAAATATTAATGCCGTATCGACTTTTCTTAGATAATCTAAGTGTGGATTTACTTTTGGTTTAA
The DNA here is from genome assembly GCA_028023455.1 of Epiperipatus broadwayi. Classification (NCBI taxonomy): domain Eukaryota; kingdom Metazoa; phylum Onychophora; class Udeonychophora; order Euonychophora; family Peripatidae; genus Epiperipatus; species Epiperipatus broadwayi. Next base: position 994,717 of record JAQFVV010000274.1, read on the forward strand.
ATAGTGAGTTCAACAAACACAAGTATTATAATATATTTTGATTTGCAATACTAAAATAATTAATATTTTGTGTAGTTAAGTTATACCTAAAATTTATCGAGAAAAGCTATGCCGAAATTATATATATATATATTGTAGCCTTCTCCTAGATAGCTGTAATCATAAATGAATCATACTGCACGTTTTAGGCGCTATAATCCTTCCCATTGATCTAACCAGTCAAATTACACGTTTGAGAAACATATCTTTTTCAGTAACCTTCCTAGCTACAACTAATCTAGAATATATGCCTAAAATAAATGATAAACTAAAGAGATTATTTCTTTATTGAATAAGCACGCATGAAACTATAAACTTGAAGATCACAAGGTGACTAATAATTTCTGATCAAACTAGCTTCAAAATCCACGAACAAGCAAACAACCAAAAGGTTATGAAATAATATTTATCCAACAATAAATAAATATTAATTAGATCGATGGAATGAATATGAAATTAAAATATAAATTAGGCACTAAGTAAATTAGGATGTAGATGACTCAATGGATGATGAAAATAAATAATAATTAAATAATAAAATGAAATGAGTCTGAGAATGAAGAGAAAAGAATGAAGATGTATCAGGATAATGAATGACTAAGATGATAGTAGAATAAGAGTTAATGGATGATTAAGATGATAATGGAATAAGAGCTAATGAATGGTGAGTTAACGAGGATAGTGAATTAGGATGAAAGAAGAATGAAGAAAGATCGAAATGACAAATGAGAAGAATGATGATGATGAAAGATGATGTCCAAAACTCTAAATTTGATATTGAATTAAATGATAATAAGACAACTAAATCAAATACGGATTCCAAGCTTAACAAAACCAGAATATTCACCATAAAGTCAAAACCAACCATACATTCAAGTCAAAAGAAGCAGTTTATACTTTAAAGTCTGGCTGACCTTTCCTAACACGGTGAATGTAACACAATTCCACTCTAACTACAATAATTAACTGGATATAAAATTTACCCTAAATTCAAATCCTATCACAAATTAATATAACATCCTTCTCAGGGTTCACATAGCTTAAAGGGTGTTATACGAGATATACTTGGGTCAGTGAGAGGGATTTTACCACTACCCAAGCATAACACACAAAATAGCTCTTAATACCAAATTGAATTACTAAACAATATTCAGTAATTTCAAATAAATTCTATTAATTCCCTAACTATGATAAACTTTAAGCTTCAATAAGCCGGAATGATTTTTCAATAGCTAAATGCAATAGCTTTCCAACTTTCTTTTTCCATTAATTAGAAACACTGTGATCAAGACTAAGATTTGTGGAGTCAAATGAACTGATCAAACCAATATTAGGTGTTTAATCTTTTAGTATATCATTTAAAATATACAAAATTAACAAAGCGTATGACACACTTGAATGAGAAGCTATAAAGATACACAGAAATTACTCTACGCTAAGCGCTTTCGAGGCCTTTTGCCTCATATTCATAGCAGTACTGTGAGCTGCAGAACGAGGAAATAGGGCAAGGAAAGAAAGCAGTATGCAAAGCGTATGCAAATGAACTAGATAGTCCAACGTTTAGAGATGTCAAAGCAGGTATCTCGTCTATTGATGGAGTTATTATTGCCATTAATAAAGTATGCTTCTCTGATTTTCCGCTTGATGTCGTTTTTCTCAATAGACTATTTTAGGGCTGGAGGGTTCAAACACATATCCTGTCTTCTTGGAATGCTCTAAAATGTTGATGAATTATCATTGTTTTTCATAGCTCTATTATATGTATATTTGTGTTGTGCTGCCCTGTTGATTATGCCTGCTTTGGTTTCTCCAAAATAAATAACCCGGCAACCAGGTTGTGGGCATGATATGCTACAAACGACATGGGGAGTCTGAGAAGGTTCAATTTTGTCCTTAGAGTTATTGATTAGACGATTAGTGCATGGGGGTGTATGAAAAATAATTTTAAATTTGTTGGACAAAACCTTGATTAATTGGTAGGAGATTTTAGGTATGTGTGGAAGAGTAATATAAGGAAGTTTAATATCATTATTATTGTCTGCGATTTTCTTATAAAATTGTTTGATTTTGTTGTTAATAGTGTTGAGTTTATAGCCTGCTTGTAGTAGGTCTTTGGTGTAAAGATATATATTATTCTTTCTATCCACTTCAAACTTGCACAGCTGCATATTTCTATATAAAAATGCTTGCAGGCCTGCCAATTTGTGAGAGCTTGGAGAGTTGGAGTGTGGGTGTATAAAGCCTCTGATTTCAAAGGGCTTTATTATCATTGAATAATTTATAATTCTCTCATCACGTGTTAAACAAAGGTCGAGGTAATTTAGACTTTGGAATGCATCTTCTGCTGTGGAATTGATAGTTAGATTAGTGTTATGTGCTAACTCTTGTGTAATACTATTTATAGTGTGCTGGTTGGCTAAAATAAATATATCATCTATGTACCGCATGTATATAGTGTGAGGGCAGTCAGCTTGATATTTGGACACGATTAGTTTTTCATAGTGATTAAGGAAAATGCTGGTTACGATTCCACTGAGTGGGAGGCCCATAGGCCAACCACTTTTCATGTTGTACCAACCGTACTCAAATGTTGTATATATTATGTTTATCCATCCATGTTAAAAATGTAACGATGAAATTAATGCGTTCAGCTGACATCATGTTGGTAAGTTCTTGTTGGATGATTTGAATGGATTGTTTTCTGTCAACCGATCCGTATAATTCTTTGATGTCGAGGGTAGTCATATAGAAGTTGTTCTCGATCATGGCTTTTTGATTTTTTCCACAACTTGAAAGGACGAATTAACAAAATAATTTCCAAAGCCCAAGCTGTCTATTAATAGTTGATTAACCATTTTCGCGGTTTGAAAATAATGGACTCCCCCAAAATCCATCATTAAACGCAGCGGTTCACCAGGTTTATGGAGTTTAATGTTGGCAAATATTCTTGGAGCTTTAGTGGAGGAAGGATAAACTCAGTAGTATTCCGCAATTGAAATGCCTTTGTTTTTATGAGGATGGAGAATGGATGAAACAAATTTATTGCGGTTAAGCTTATTGTTGAATTGTGCAACAGGAGTGAGTTGTAGATTTGTTCGTTTATTTTCCTATTATAATCCTGGGAATTTAAAAGCACAAATCTATTGCCCTTATCTTCTTTAAGGCAAATTAAATTATTGCGATCAAGAAACTGTTTTGTAATTTTGATGTCGCTATTCCAGCTATTATCTTTTATATATAACTGTTTCTGTTTAATAGATTTAGCTATATTTGTTATAATACTATCTCTATGCGGGTTATTAATTAAATTTGTGTTGACATCAGCGATTAGCTCTAATTTGGGTTGTCTCCATTGGCCTCCTACAAATCTAGGTCCAAGAGATAGAACCCTTGCTATCCTATCAGGTGGGGTAAGGCCAGTCCTATTAACATATGAAGTTTGCTGTAAGTCAATATTTATATTTTGTTTATAAGCTAAAAATTTGATTTTCAAAACGAAGCATTTGCGGTGGTTTATTTCTGTAATGTTGAGTTTATCGATAATCGATTGAGGGAGGGTGCTATTTGCTGTTATTGTGAGCCATCTTTTTCTTTCTTTACATAATGTGTTCTTACATCCTTGGATGATAAAAATCAAGAGGCGTTTCTGTAGTTTATCAATGATTTTGTCACGGTTATATATAGAGTTATTTATTTTTATTCTGCAGCAATTTGGAACAATATTAAATTTCTTGCATTCAGACAAGAAAGCTAGGCGCTGTTCCAATGTTTTGACTGAAATGCCAAGGCATAATATGAGTCTTTGTTGATAAAAAATTATATTTGTAAAATATTAAGGATTTTAAAACTTCTCACTCGATAATTTAATATACAAAATTAACAAAGTGTATGACACACTTGAACGAGAAGCTATAAAGTTACACAGAAATTACTATACGCTAAGCGCTTTCGAGGTTGCCTCATATTCATAGCAGTACTGTGAGCTGCAGAACGAGAAAATAGGGCAAGGAAACAAAGCAGTATGCAAAGCATATGTAAATGAACTAGATAGTCCAACGTTTAGAGATGTCAAAGAAGGTATCTCGTCTATTGATGGAGTTATTATTGCCATTAATAAAGTATGCTTAAAATAATATTCTTTAGGTTAGTAATGTTTAATTATTAAGTAATGATGCCCTAGATATACCATAAATTATAGGGCTTAACAAAATTATTCTGATATACCTACATATAGTGACTTTTACAATATCGATTGATGACAATTTCCATATAATCATAGGATATGTCAATAGCAATAACAAATATAATGTGTGGGTGTGTTAATTAGCAATAAGAATAGTGAAAACTAAATAAATTTTAAACACAACAATATTTATTTACATTATTTACAAGTCCATATTAGATACATTTCATGAAACAAGATGACTTCATTGAATACAATCAGGGATAGAAATTTACAGCCATTTCTGAATCTAATAATTGGTTATAATTTATTATATCCAACAGTATCAATTTAATTTATTAGAATATGATAATGGCAATTATCATATACAGCACCATTAATATATATATATATATTTATTCTTATCATTTACTATGAAACAAAATTCGTGATATTGATGTGGGGCCAACATCAGAAATTAAATGTACATATGACACCAAAACATTCACTATGACCACAACTTAACCATTTACTAATTAACGGATCTTACCAATCCATCAGCGAATAACTACTTGATGAAGACCAATCCACATTGTCCATGTACATATCTTGCTCTTTTACACAAAAGTTATACAAACAATAACAAGTTCTTTTTTTGTTTTTGGTTGGTTTGTCTATAAACTGATGAAGATTACACAACACCATCAAGATGCTATTTTAATTAGACAAACACTATAAATAGGCTAGTGTCCCTTAATTTAACTCTATTTTATCCTTGCTATAGATTTTGAAATCTAAACTTCACCATACCTGGTGGAAAACTCTATATATATACCTTCATGAGGATCTAATGATACAGGGAGGTTCTACAAAACAACATGACAGTTGTATAATAATATGGCCAATTCCAATACCTTTATAGGTATAAAAGTGTGGGCAGTGCCTCATCACAAAAAAAGAGAATTCAGACCATGGGGATCATCCTCTTTTAGGATTAACTATGCTCTAAGCACTAACTACTAATTAGCCTCGAAAATATCACCCTCTCATTTAATCTGCAATGGGGGATTCTCCATCAGTTCATTCACAATATTAATATTATTATATTTGATGCCATTGTATGTGGCACAACTCAGCAGCTAAAGCTATTACAAATCCTGATCAATACCATAACAAGGTAAAACAACACTCATAATAAAAGTGGAAACATAACTGTTCCATTTCCCAATGCAGAAACTATTAATGTTTTATAGACAAACTGCCAACATATAAGGAAAATGATCATTAATTATTCTAAAATAATTATTATACTTTGGTTATAGCAAGTCATGCACATGTAAACAACGAGGACCAAACTACATTTTGTATTTACAGTGGACATTTTCGTTCCTAGGCAAAATTAAGCAATAAAAGAAATGCTTATTAAATTATTTCATATACTAGACAATGGTGTCATTGTGTGTATAATTTTGACAAGTTTGGGTTTGTTTATTCCCCCTCAATACAATAATAACATTTATTTTAGCAGTGCGAGAGATAAATATTTCTCTGTTCCCAGATAATGATATTCAATATTATGTTTCCCTTGATTGAAAAAGCAATATATATATATATATATGTATTAGAGGTATATGTTTCTTTATACATCTCTATATCATCACTAAGTACATTTTATATCATCATAAAATATATAAATACAAAAAAAAAAAAAACAACTAATGCATGAATAACACATGAAAGACAAAAAAAAAAAAACGCATTATAATATTAAACATATCAATAACAAAAATAAACAAACATTTTCTCCCATTAGATTTTATCAAAGTTTGATCCGTTCTTATAAGTAAAATGACAAGAAAACGAATATTATATGCAAATCTTCCCAAGTAAATATATATATTTTGATTATCCTGTTTTATATTAGCATATTTCAAACAATATTCAAACACTTTCCAAAGGCAATTAGAATCAATTGTGGGTTTATATACCGATGTCATTATAATGAGACGATATTTAAATACTTTCCAAAGGCAATAAAATAATTTATGGATTTATGTACTAATATTAACATTGTGAGATAACATTTAAACATTTTCCAAAGGCAATAAAAATAGGTTTAAAATTATTTATTGATTGGTTTATTTTGATTTTTCCATCCGTGCGAAGAGCTGTCATAATTTTAAATAATCTGGGTGATTTTAAAACAGTTTAAAATTTTGTTACTTTGCAAGTTATTCAATAATGATAAAAATAAATAAATACTCATTTCACTTCCTTTTTATAATTCAATTAAGATGTCTTTAGTTATACCAGGAAGAAATTATTCCATTATAAATACGATCTTCTAGGCGTTTTTAATTAATCTATAACTTACTCTTTTCCAAATGCAGCACAATTAAAATAGGTTTATTACGATCTTTAAAACAAACTTTTTAAAATCATTTATGGATTTTGGTTTACTTTGTTTTTTTTTTTCGTCCACGGTAATACCTGTCACAATTTTTAAATAATCTAGATAATTTTAAACATTCAAAATATTACAAATTTATATGTTGCATAGTCAAGATAAAAAACAAACATTTATTTATTCACTTCTACCAGTAAATTAATACGTATTTAAAAATGTTAAACAGGATTGATTCAATAGTAAGCAATCATTAATAAACTATACTGGACAACTTCGCGGGAAATATCAGAGCAGACGAGTTCTTTCCCCCATGAAAATAAGAAATAATCCATGCATTTTTTTTAAAATTGACTAAATCTTATGTGATTTAAAAATGACCTTTTAATTAGTTTATTCTCTCTCTCTCTCTTAAAACCTTTCTTCAAAATGATTTTGATTTATTTTTATTGGAATGACAATTTCCAAACAAAACATTGCTTAATGCTTAAGGCGGCACAAAAATCAAAATACTTTAATCTTTCTCTCTTCAATCTAAACAATTTTGGTGTTATTATTAATTCTGACAATTGATTAAGATAAAGAAAACAAAAATAATTGCTTACGTTTTCTGGTATTGTTTTTTGTTTCAAATGGTCCATGTTGAGGCAAGTATTTATCCAAATAGTAGTCATTCAAGCTTCTCCAGTAGGCAATTAAGAATCATACCGTCGATGGAAAATAGTGCAGAAATATCAGAGTTATTAAGTTTCTATTCCATTTTGTTTATATCCATATAGTCATGAGATTTTGTCCAAATTAATTTTCAAACTTATGATTTTTCAGTTTATTCCTTATATTTTATTTTATAAGTGGATAGTTAAAGTCCTGTTCCGATTTTCTTATCTTTGAGTAGTGCATATTCTACCAAATTGTTATAGTATTTATTCTTTGTGTTAATGCCTGATTAGTTCTAAATGATCCAACTACTGTAAAATGTGAATAAATTAATAGTTTTATCCCTCTAGTGATAAAAAAATCTAGACTGGTATATTTCAATTTAAATTAAACTATAATATATTTAAGGATTGTTTGTAAAGGAAATTTAGAAGACTTATAAATTGGTTTTGTTGTTTATTTTTAACTACTGTTTAATAATAATAATAATAATAATAATAATAATAATAATAATAATAATAATAATAATAATAATAATAATAATAATAATAATAATAATAATAATAATAATAATAATAATAAAGTGTTACATATTTTCATGCTTCCAAATTAGTTTAACTATTAAAATATTATATTGAAATAGCTGCCACTGGAACTTGTGATAAAATGTGTATGAGATTTTTATCCACTCTATCAGACTTTCCAGTGTCTCACAGTCAAGATCATCATCACTTTCAAGATATTTCTTAGTGAGCTTTTGCTTGGTTGGAAAATTATAATCCACAAGTATTTCACTCTATAATTGATTTCTACACACTTACTTTCAATATATTAACAAATTATTACCAATTAAAATTTAAAATTTTACACACTGGTCCACTGAATAAATCTGACTATCATTGAACTAAAACATATGGTTACAATATATATATATATATATAATCATTAGAAACCAGTCAACACTTAGATAATCCCAATATAAGTAACAATCAACAATCTCAAACTGTTGTCAAGGCAACCTCCTTTTAATAATAAAGGTCCACTGGAATCCCTTTATTATATATATGATAAATAGGAAATTTTCAGAGTTTATAGATTTAAATGTTAAAAATTTAATGGTAATTATTTATCAATTTTATAAATAATTTTCAGCTATCATATAATGAAGCAAAGAACTTTTAATTTGCATGTTTAAATCTCTCCATCTAAAAATAGGATTTTTTCATTATATTTCAGAAAATACAATAACTAAATGTGTAATTTCAAATTGTGTTATCTTATTTTAATGGGTACTTTGTGTTATTGAATGATATCTGGAAGTTAATCATAAAAATACACAAAAAAAACACCAACAACGAAGCTATTATAGGCTAATGAAGAAAATGTGTTTAGCCTCAGGCAGTTATCAGTTAGTAGTAATTGTTTGTTTCTTAACAACATCAACAGCTAAAAGTTATCTCTCTTTACATGTATATAATTTCCTCATTTCTGTTGTTTATTATAACAATCCATAGAAATATTTAATTAAATAATGCTAAATTGTTTATATATATAATATTTTGATGTCTACACTTCTTCAAAGCAATATATGTAATTATGTAATTGAATATTTATAAATACAGTAATCAGATATATTTTAAAAATTTTATCCACTTAGTAGCACTTTTAACTATCCTTGTAGTCTTTGTCTGCTAACATTCAGAAAGGCTATCCTTCCCACAATTCTATGATCTTAAATTTTCAATTACAACAATGTTAAAATATTGCAAATTGAAAAAAATAATAACAAAAGAAAAACAAAAAAAGCTATGCTAATATACAAATACAAACATGACGTAATTAACAGGCAGGCAGCAAACGTTAAAATCACGGAATTGTGGGAAGGTTACAAGGATAGTCGAAAGTGCTACTAAGTGGATAAAATTTTAAAAATATATCTGATTACTGTATTTATAAATATTAGTTTCATGGTTGTCATTTAAGAACGGTAATTCTAAACCACTATTTACCCGCAATGAGACTTTTTCTATTCCAAGCATTTAAGTTATTTATTTTGTGTTTGTTTAAAAAGAATTTAATGTAAAGAGTATGAGTATAAATGTCACAAATCATGATGAATAATATTCGTGTGTGTGTGGTTTGTGGATTTATATTAGCTCAATTTAAAAGTTTCAATTGCGGGTATATTTTCTTTAAATTTTAATTTTGCAAATTATACAAAGTCATTTAAAAATGCTGATCAAAAGTCACATTCCTTTGATCAGTATTTTTAATCAAAATCTTACTTGTACAAAATGTATAGGATAATTAATTTGTACTTTGATGAATTAACATAATGAATGTATATTTTTGTATTCACGAATTCCGATGTAATTGTTTTGTCAATTTAGAATCATGTATTAAATTTAAAAATAAATGAAAACCGAACAATGGAAATGAGAAACGTAGAAATCTTATCAAGAAAGGCAAAGGCTATTGTATAGTCAAACATTAGATATTGCTGGAGGCCAGAAAATCAAAGGAGGCGGAGTTATGAACAAAAACTAGGCAGAAAGGTCAACCGTAGCCATCTTAAATATAAGATAGACACTCTAACTTTTGGCTTGGCTGTGCTTAGATCGTCTCAAGACAGCAAAGTAGTTGTGCCAGAGAAATCACTTCAACCGTTATTAAGAAGTTGCCTGGTAAACTGCAATCATGAAGGGCTAAGTCCAAGAAGCTGATCCCTGTTCTGCCAATTTAAATCTTTCATACCGCTGATCTGTAATGTTTTCCGTGCTTCCAGTCTTCCAAATTCCAACATTTAAATTAACCATGCCGTTCTAAGAAATTCAAAATGCGCGCCTACGTTCTTCATACATATCACCGCAAGAAGAAAAGCCGGACGAAGAAAGAATGGTAACTTTTGTTACATGAACTTTTTAACTTTCCTCTCAGTAATAATTTTATATTTAATCTGTAAACCTAATTAATTGCATGTAAATTTCTTGTTTTCCATTTGAAAATGTTACACTAAAACCTGTCAGTAAATCCCTTCTCTAATATTTCTGTGCTCTAGTCTTTAGATGATAATTATTAATATTTGTGCCTTCTAATAATCCATTTGTGAATACATTTATATTTTTACTATTATTTATTTTACAAACAAAACGATGCCAATAATAATATTTCTCAACTCTAATTAAAGTCAGTAAAGTTTATCTCATAATATTTATTATACTCAGTTTAAAAGTAATTTTCTTTTATCGAACTAAAAATTGTTTCATTTATGTTGAGTTGAGAAATATTCAAATATTTTGTTGTTTCTTTTACTTCGTTATAATATTTTAATCTATACTCCAAATCTCAATACTTAAAATAGTCTAAAATTTTATTATAACTTTTTTATATATTATTACGGAGTAAAAATAATAAGTGAATATTTTTGCTATTATTACCTTCCGAACAATCTGGGGAGTTATGGGTTTCAGAGTGAAATTAATTAATTATTACTTTTGCGATCGTTTGATTTCGCCATGTTTTATTGAATAGTTATATCGGACTGTTGCGTAGAAAATGTTACGGAGAGAAAAGGTTTTATATAATTTCGTTTTAAAATCCACTTCCGATCACTCTTCCTCGATGTTACTGTGGCAATGCCTTTACCTTCGCCTAAGTTGGCGTCTCGTTTTACTACCACATGGAGAGAAAGAAATTCTTCTCCAGGTAATCTCTTGGATCACCGGGGTTCGAAATGAGCCTGGCTGGTTGTAGTGTCCCGGATCTACTTGGGGGCATTAAGACTTGTCAAAGTACAAGCCGCCCGGTATTCCATCAATGCACTGCAAGTTATTATTTGTAGTATATCTTAATCCCTGCAACTATCAGTACATCAATATTATATATTATATTTTTATATAAAACCGCCTCCCATTTATCTGTATACGCAATGGTTTGAATCTATTAAAATAAAACAACTTAATATAAACTAGTAGTTAAATATTTTAAGTGCTCCAATTACTCTGATTCTCATATCAACCTGGACAACCATTTAACATATAAATATTGGCATGAGTTTGTTAATCAGTACAAACCGATTATTGATGACTAGCAGCAATTTATTATAAATACATATGAGAGTTTTACCGTACCTGTAAATAATATTATTCAATGCTTTCAATAATTTATTAAAAATTTATCTAACCTAATTTTGTCTCTCTTGCATTATTACTCTCGAAACCTAGTCAACCACCTGCTGTCTGTATCGACAACTTAAATATATACATTAAATTATTAGCCGTACCAATATCCCGACTATAAGGTATCTATGAAATAGCTGATTGTAGGTAATTTAGTCTGTGTTTTTCGATGAGCTAGTAAAGGGAAAACCCCGTACCGTTGTAATATTGTCATCGGTGGGTCATGCCAGGGTTTTGGGTTTGAATTTAGTTTGCATTTTGGAATTTATTCCTAGACATGGACTGGGTTTGAATTCGGATTACTGTGTGTGATTAAGCATGGTGATTTTTACCGGTACAGTGTTTAAAATTTTGGACGCCCTCCGTGGTGCTCGGATGAAGAAATCTCCCACACCCTGCAGAGTGAACAAGAGTAAATATTAAATTATAGAAATATTCGATTTTTTTTTTTCATACCGTTGAGATATATATACTTTGCGTTATTAAAATGCGCAGTTTTAAAACGATGTTTTGAGTAAGTCAAATATACTAATTTTTTTTTCACCCTTGTTTGCAAGTAGTTCCAGTTGAATAGATTGCCTTCTAATATTGTTAAGATAATATAGTGAGATTTTTTTTTGAAAAAAAAAAGTGTGAAAGCGATTTTGAAGTTTTGTTTTAACGACAAAAATATTGAGAATAGTTTCAAAGCAAGTGAAAACCTGTATCGATTTTGTGCGTTTATTTAATTCAAAATAAACGAATGTTATTTCATAAATCTTTTTGCAAGTCAATTTTGTTGTGTTGTTTAAAAAAAAAAAAAATAAAGCAAAGAAAGTAGGATTACTTTTCATGTCTTACAAATAAAAGCGTGTATGTGTGTATATATATTGTTTAATATAGAAGTCTTATCAAAGCCAGTGCATAATAATAAATATCAGTTGAATAAAGTTTGGCCGGAATATGTGCTATCCGATATTAAGTAGAGTAACCGTTTAGGTTAAGTTTTTTGTATAAAACCAATCAGCCAAATACAGTCGTCAAAGTGTTAACGGTATATACACTTACGTTATAGAAACTTGAAATTGTATGATAACCCCGCAGAAGTAGCGTTAATATTAAACGTTCTACATAAAACATTATGTTCTTGAATCAAATGATTTTATTAAGTCACATAAAAAGTATATATTTGGGGATCAGTGGACTAAATTATCTATTGGTCACATGTTGCTGGCTGGCGCCTTTCAAATAAATTTGTCAGCAAATATGTTTGTCCATACAGCAGTGGTGTTTTGTTTGGTCTATAAAAGAGAGAAATGGTGATATATATATATAGAGAGAGAGAGTTACTGACAGTATTATAAGAATATTATTGTAGTATATACTAATTGTTAATATGTTGTTTTATAGGACTGAGGAGAATAGTTCGAACTGGGTGAAATAAAGTTTTTTCTCTTCCCTTATTAATAATTTAGATACACGTTATCATATCATATATATACATGTAATAAAAAAAAAAGTGAAAAGGGGTTTTATATAACAGAAATCAAACGGAACGTAGGCGAAAAAAAAGAAAGGAAGGAAGACACACAAACTGGATGAGAAAGGCGGGAACAGTATCAGCAGCAGGGAAGGATTTGGCATATAGGATCAGGGATCAGTATCTTTTATGAATATATACATAAATAAAAATATTTCGCAAATAACTAATTCACCTGCTAAAAAAAAAACACACATATAATTAATAAAAAAAAAAAAAATACCAAATGGCAGAAATAGAAGGGTTCAGTAAATCATCTGAAAATGGTGCAGAAACATCAGACACATCCAGTGATCATGAGATTGTTTTAAAAAAATATCCTGATAAAAGAAAAAGTTGTAGACGATTAGAGAAGAATGCCAAGCAGAGGGAGCACGATGATGATGGGAAGTTTTACGCGATTCTCGAGGAGATGAGAGAGGATAGAAAACTTATGATGGCTATGATGGAGCGGATGTTGAGAATTGAAGAAGGACGTATGGGGATTGATGGTAAACCAGATCGGGAAGAGAAATCCAATAGCAATACAAAGAAGGAAGATGACCAAACCATACCGAAAGAGTTGGAAATTCAGAGCGAGGAAGTCAGTGAAGAGAAAACAAGCCAGAAGATAGAAGTTAGTAATGATGAGTTGGAGATGCAAACTGAGAGGCAGGGTCGAATTGAAAAACCAATAGTGGCAAGGGAAACTGCTATCAAAGGAAAAGAAATAAAAGTAGAACAGACCATAAATCTCCAAATAAGGATGAGTAATATACCATACTTTGGGTCATCCATTCATATCCAAATATTTAAAGGCGACCCCGGAGAAAATCCAGATGTACATTTGGATAGTGTCAAGGAATTTTTATGCTTACACCAAATGACCGAGAAGGAGAAAATAACAGTAGCCAGCCATTATCTAAAGGAATCCGCGAAGGCTTGGTGGAAATTATTGAAAAACCCACCGATTACAATTCAAGGTTATGAAAATGCCCTTTTAAAAAGGTATTGGAGTGAAGAGAAGCAGGAGGGACTTTTACACAAGCTCTCCAGTCAAAAATATAATGAGAACAACAGACAGGGTTATGCAGCATTCTTCATTCACCAAGTGACAATACTTAAATCTCTTACTGCTTTTAAGTACACTGATCAGCACATTACCCGGATTATTGTGCATAATTTACCACCGTGGGTACAAAGAATGATGCTGGGAAGCTGCCCCATGTCGTTTGAAAAAACTATTGAGTTTTTAAACCAAATTGATTATGGGGATTTGTCTCCAACAAAAAGGGAATGGGAGCAGAGTCATTACAATGCGAGACAATTAAAGCCTTATATACCTCCTGACCCAGGGAGAACATAAAAAAAAAACAAACAGTAATTTTGGGATAACCCGGTAAACGACCACTATGTTATAAATGTTTCAGATGATGAGTAAAGACCAATGGACATTAATATACAAATGATTGATAAAATGTATCATTCCACACCCATGTTTAGGTTCAAACTCTCACCCAGACTGTTCTCCAAAGTCGATCAACTTTGTAATGAAATGTAAGTCAGTAAAATATGTATAAACATTTTTTTTTGTTATTTTTTTTTAAGTAGGAAGAAATGAAACAGACAGATCAAAGAATCGATCTTAGTTTCATGGTTGTCATTTAAGAACGGTAATTCTAAACCACTATTTACCCGCAATGAGACTTTTTCTATTCCAAGCCACATAAATTTTAAGTTATTTATTTTGTGTTTGTTTAAAAAGAATTTAATGTAAAGAGTATGAGTATAAATGTCACAAATCATGATGAATAATATTCGTGTGTGTGTGGTTTGTGGATTTATATTAGCTCAATTTAAAAGTTTCAATTGCGGGTATATTTTCTTTAAATTTTAATTTTGCAAATTATATAAAGTCATTTAAAAATGCTGATCAAAAGTCACATTCCTTTGATCAGTATTTTTAATCAAAATCTTACTTGTACAAAATGTATAGGATAATTAATTTGTACTTTGATGAATTAACATAATGAATGTATATTTTTGTATTCACGAATTCCGATGTAATTGTTTTGTCAATTTAGAATCATGTATTAAATTTAAAAATAAATGAAAACCGAACAATGGAAATGAGAAACGTAGAAATCTTATCAAGAAAGGCAAAGGCTATTGTATAGTCAAACATTAGATATTGCTGGAGGCCAGAAAATCAAAGGAGGCGGAGTTATGAACAAAAACTAGGCAGAAAGGTCAACCGTAGCCATCTTAAATATAAGATAGACACTCTAACTTTTGGCTTGGCTGTGCTTAGATCGTCTCAAGACAGCAAAGTAGTTGTGCCAGAGAAATCACTTCAACCGTTATTAAGAAGTTGCCCGGTAAACTGCAATCATGAAGGGCTAAGTCCAAGAAGCTGATCCCTGTTCTGCCAATTTAAATCTTTCATACCGCTGATCTGTAATGTTTTCCGTGCTTCCAGTCTTCCAAATTCCAACATTTAAATTAACCATGCCGTTCTAAGAAATTCAAAATGCGCGCCTACGTTCTTCATACATATCACCGCAAGAAGAAAAGCTGGACGAAGAAAGAATGGTAACTTTTGTTACATGAACTTTTTAACTTTCCTCTCAGTAAAAATTTTATATTTAATCTGTAAACCTAATTAATTGCATGTAAATTTCTTGTTTTCCATTTGAAAATGTTACACTAAAACCTGTCAGTAAATCCCTTCTCTAATATTTCTGTGCTCTAGTCTTTAGATGATAATTATTAATATTTGTGCCTTCTAATAATCCATTTGTGAATATATTTATATTTTTACTATTATTTATTTTACAAACAAAACGATGCCAATAATAATATTTCTCAACTCTAATTAAAGTCAGTAAAGTTTATCTCATAATATTTATTATACTCAGTTTAAAAGTAATTTTCTTTTATCGAACTAAAAATTGTTTCATTTATGTTGAGTTGAGAAATATTCAAATATTTTGTTGTTTCTTTTACTTCGTTATAATATTTTAATCTATACTCCAAATCTCAATACTTAAAATAGTCTAAAATTTTATTATAACTTTTTTATATATTATTACGGAGTAAGAATAATAAGTGAATATTTTTGCTATTATTACCTTCCGAACAATCTGGGGAGTTATGGGTTTCAGAGTGAAATTAATTAATTATTACTTTTGCGATCGTTTGATTTCGCCATGTTTTATTGAATAGTTATATCGGACTGTTGCGTAGAAAATGTTACGGAGAGAAAAGGTTTTATATAATTTCGTTTTAAAATCCACTTCCGATCACTCTTCCTCGATGTTACTGTGGCAATGCCTTTACCTTCGCCTAAGTTGGCGTCTCGTTTTACTACCACATGGAGAGAAAGAAATTCTTCTCCAGGTAATCTCTTGGATCACCGGGGTTCGAAATGAGCCCGGCTGGTTGTAGTGTCCCGGATCTACTTGGGGGCATTAAGACTTGTCAAAGTACAAGCCGCCCGGTATTCCGTCAATGCACCGCAAGTTATTATTTGTAGTATATCTTAATCCCTGCAACTATCAGTACATCAATATTATATATTATATTTTTATATAAAACCGCCTCCCATTTATCCATATACGCAATGGTTTGAATCTATTAAAATAAAACAACTTAATATAAACTAGTAGTTAAATATTTTAAGTGCTCCAATTACTCTGATTCTCATATCAACCTGGACAACCATTTAAACATATAAATATTGGCATGAGTTTGTTAATCAGTACAAACTGATTATTGATGACTAGCAGCAATTTATTATAAATACATATGAGAGTTTTACCGTACCTGTAAATAATATTATTCAATGCTTTCAATAATTTATTAAAAATTTATCTAACCTAATTTTGTCTCTCTTGCATTATTACTCTCGAAACCTAGTCAATCACCTGCTGTCTGTATCGACAACTTAAATATATACATTAAATTATTAGCCGTACCAATATCCCGACTATAAGGTATCTATGAAATAGCTGATTGTAGGTAATTTAGTCTGTGTTTTTCGATGAGCTAGTAAAGGGAAAACCCCGTACCGTTGTAATATTGTCATCGGTGGGTCATGCCAGGGTTTTGGGTTTGAATTTAGTTTGCATTTTGGAATTTATTCCTAGACGTGGACTGGGTTTGAATTCGGATTACTGTGTGTGATTAAGCATGGTGATTTTTACCGGTACAATATATATATATATATGCACATGTTGCAATAGATGACATTAGTATTTCAATTAAATATCATTTAAAATTCAAATGAGGTAGTATTTTTTTAACTGTCAGTTACCTAGCATAAAATTCCCATTAAAATATGTATAAACATATAAAAGTCTAGACCTACCTACGCACTAATAGAATGCTGTTATATGATACGATAGCCTCCAGTATAGACATTATTATATATAATTATAATAATAAGTATAATAAATAAAGGATACTTTAGTATTAGACATGCTGAGAAATATTTAATTTTGTAATTTCGTAAATAATGCCTGCACGAGATATTTGGACAAATTTAATTGATCAATTGGTTTATCCCAAACTCAAAATAATGAGCAACACTGGAGTGTACTGAACTTTTTGATGTTCTCCAAAAATGAAAATGAAAGCATCTATTTCTTTATGCATTCTCTTCCAAGTAAATCCAATCAATGTGGATGTGTGGTTCCTCATTTTTCGTTCTACAATTTGGCTGAACCCCAAAGTCTTTTGATATTCTGCATATGGATGCCAGTTAACGGATCTATAAAGTTATAACTATGGTTGACCTGTAAAAAACATTCCCAATATGTTTTATGAAATTGCAAAGTTAGAATAATTATTGCTGGAGAAATATGATAGGAGCCTCCAAAGTTAGATGATGAATATGGTTATGATATTTCACAGCTGGTCTAATACCAAAGTAGAATATGCAATCCGGCTATTCATAATAACAAACCAATTCAAACAGTTCCCTAATACTAACGATTATTTAAAAATGTAATTACTAGTGAGTATCCATGTAACTAAAAATAATATTAATCAGCAGTTCATAAACAAGCATGATCAATACTAACGTCCTAAATAAAAAAAGGAAATGTAAAGCAAAAAAAAAAAAATACTATAGAAATGAGTTTTGTAACGACTAGACAAATAAATATATGAATGGCAAATATGTCCATAAATGGAATAGGTTATCTCACTTTTCTACTTATTTGATATTTTCTAATGCTATTTTTTATTTCCGTTGGTGAAAACTTTTCCTTCTGAAATGTTTCAATACCTTGTTTAATTACAATTTCTATACTTTAAAAAAAAAAAAAACAATTGACGTAATACTGTTTTGTTTAGAAGGGTTTAAGATAATTTTTAGAATGTAGAATGATTTATCTTTCCCAAAAAAGTATTTTAAAGTTCACCATAAAATATTCCTTTAGGAATTCTTGAATTGTTCTTTATTTTTGAATTTCCAGTACAACGAAGACATGATTTTATAAGAGTGGACTCCAATGTAAATATTGATTAGTTTTATGGCTTTCCTATTACATTTGTAAGATTTTGGGATGCATCCTTAAGGGAGACTTCTCTAATCCTTTTATACTGCGACGATACGCTGTCCATGTCTCACTTCTTAAGCAATAAATTAAGTTAAATACCAGCATGTTATAGTAATATTTCCTTCTGCGATTTGGATTGTTAAAGGAAGCAGGAATACATAAGCATTTGTGTCATGTCTCAGCATCTAAATCTACTTTTTCACTTATTAAACTAGCAAGATTTTTCAATTGATTTATATTCTGAAGTTGATCACTAAATAAAACAAATATTTTGACGCTTTTTCTTTGTCACTGGCTGATAAAGAATTTCAATTTTTTGAACATTAATTAACATACCAAAGACTAAATTTACATATCGCATGCAAATTATTAAGTACGATCTGTAAATAATCTTCTGGATAGCAAACATTTCACAATTATCCGCATATTGTAAGTCCAGAATCCAAGAAAATGACGTTCTTATTTTTGCTTTTAATCAATTTAAATTTAAAAATTCCACAAATCATCTCTATATCACACCCTATTATGTATTTGATTAAACCATCTATAAACAATTCCAAAGATCACTATCATCAAATTTAAAGCTAGGCTGAAGCTTTCATTTCAAATGTTTCCGATTTTCTATCTATAATAATACTTCCTCTCAGATATCTATCGTTTCCATCTATAGTAATAACAGTTCCTCTCATTCTATTGTTTCTATCTATAGTAATAACATTTGCTTTTATTCTATCGTTTCCATCTATAGCAATGACACCTGCTCTCATTCTATCGTATAGACGCTAGTAATATGAATGAATTTTGGTGGACAATTAACTAATTTCATAGAAGCCATACATTTATCCCATTAAGTGAATCAAAGGTCTTGATTAAATCAATAAAAGCGATATATAAATTACCTTATATCCCCCCCCCCATCGACATTTTTCTTGCATTTGCTTGGCAAAAACATATCTACATCCTTTTTGATTATTTAAATCCATATTCTAATCTCCGATAGTCATTTGCGAATGATTGATAGCACTATATTCGACAACATTCTTGAAAACACCTCTGCTGTAGTGTACCTATTACAGCAATCTTGTTTATTCTCTTTGTTTTTTAAAAATGGCACCATAAATGTATTTTCAATATCAAGGTAACTCAACTTCATAAATCCATATATTCCTAAAACAATCCAACATTTCTTAAGCTTACGTACGATTATTATGCTTTAAAACTTCTTCATTTCATTATTATCATCAACAACCATTGTCATTTCATTGTAGGATTAAGGTCACTTCAACTTCAATCCATCTTCTCCAATCTCTAAACTATTTTTTCCACATCATCCCTACATAGTCTTATTTCATCCATCCATCCTAAATGTATCTTTCTAGGTCTTTTACAATCTCTTGGAATCCGGTTTAATATTTCAATTGCTCATTTATTATCATCTCTCCTAGCAATATGTCCAGCCCAAGTACATCTGTTTGTTCTCTTAATCATATATTGTGTTTTCGATTTATTCTTGTTACTCCTAGCATGCATCCCTCCATACTTCTTTGAGTAATCGGAAATCTCTGTATTGCTCTTCAATTAAGTGTCCAAGTCTCAGACCCATAAGTAAGAACTGCTAAAACACATTTATTAAAAATTTTCTTTTCAAACACATAGGCATATTTCCTTTTAACATTAAGTTATTTCTACCAAAAGCACTACAATCAAGTTTAATTCTATGATTAATTTCATTCATTATGTTTTCATCTGTAGTAATAATCTGACCAAGGTATTTGCAATGGTTAACTTCTTATAACTCATTACCAATCTTTATTTTCTTCTTTTGAGAAAATCCATTGAACATTAATTTAGTCTTTTTAACGTTTACCTTTAGTCCTACTTTCTTACTTCCATCTGATAACTCTTGCATTATTTCCTGAAGTTCTGACTTATTATTTCAAAAACAACTACATCATCTGCAAAATCTAAATGACTTAAATAATCTCCATTTACTTTTACTCCTTTAGCTTCCCATTTTAATCCACAAAATACGTCTTGCAACACCGCTGTAAAAAGTTTTGGAGATATGGAGTCACACTTTCCAAAGTTAACCATCCTAATTATGTAATCTAATTCCTTTTCTCCCATGTGTCATATCATTGGCCGGGAAGTAAACCCTCTAACCCAGGACAACTGCTTGTAAGGCGGCTGTGCTGACCTCTCGACCACCACTAATTGTTGCTGCTATTTTTATTAATATTTTTCAGAATATGACAATTTCCTGGGCCTAAACTTTGATGATCTAATACTTTAATCACAGAAGAAATGACTATAGAATCAAATGCCTTTTCCTAATCTACTAATCCAAAGCAAGATGGTAACCCATATTTATTGGTTCTTTCTATAATTTCTCACAATACTTGGATATGTTCCAATGTATTAAAACCATTTTAAAATCCTGCTTGCTCTTTTGGTTGTTTGAAATCCAAAGTTCTCTAATAGGCGAATTCTAATTATCTTGATAAAATTTTTGTATAAAACTGATAAAAGACTGATAGATCTGTATTTTTATATTGGACTATTTTCATCATCTAATATGTGTGTTGAATGTCTTTAAAAAGTTTAATTTTATTTAAATATTCCAAATATATTCAACTGTTAGTAATATCACAGCAAACAGGTTAGTATAGGCACCAACTGTTAGTAATATCACAGCAAACAGATTAGTATATGCACCAACTGTTAATAATATCACAGCAAACAGGTTAGTATATGCAACAACTGTTGGTAATATCACAGCAAACAGGTTAGTAATGCACAACGTTCCAAGAGGTATTTTTCTCCCCTCTTCTTCAGGTATTATTGGCCTGACCAGTGACAGTACTAGCATAGGATTCAAACCTGGGTCCTTAGATTCTTGATTAATGAATTTTAAGGGATCGCTCTAACCAACTGAGCCATCCTCTTTATGACCTTTCTTATATATTAATGTTAATACTGCATTCTTCCAATCATTTGGCATTTCTTTATCATTTAGATATGTGGTACATAACTTTGCCAAATTTTTTTCTATTTTTTCATCTGCTTATTTTAAGATATCGATTATAAGTCCATCACTACCTGGAGCTGTTCTCTTATTTATAAATTGAATTGCACGTCTCACATCTTCCTTTAAAATCCTGGGCAATTCATAACATATAATAGTTATAGAAGATACTTGTTTTTTAGTATTATATAATTTTTGATAGAACTCTTCTACCGATTTCATAATATCATCTCTCTTTATTAATAGTTCCACCTTTTTATTGCAAATTTAAGTTTGTTACCAATACCAAAATGTTGTTTTCCACTCTTGAGATTTTTATTTTCTTCTATAGCTTTTCTCGCTAGTTCACAATTATACTTTCTTATATCATTATCAACCTTTTTCCGCACCATTTTACAACATTCGAGATATTCAATCCTTCTTAGTGCATCATTTTTATATATTTTCACATTCCTTCTTTTCTTCATAAATTCTCTTGTCTCAGTAGGAATTTTATTGGTCAATTGCTGCTTTTTTCTACCAGCTATGTTTGCTGCAGTTTTTAAAACAGTATTTGTAATTTTCCTACTAATTTCGTTCAAATCTGAATCATGTTCAAAACCTGCTAATATTTGAAAACGATTTGCAAGTTGTAATTTAACTTTATTAGAATATTTCTAAAAATTAGGAATAACAACGGTGAATACTGTTTTTCTTAATAATTTTTGTCTCTCTAATCGAGATCATTTCCTGTATTGAATTTCTTAAGAACTTTACAATCTTGAAATATTTCCATGCCATCTCATATTGCTGACCCACCTGATGACACACATTTTGAAAAGGTAAATAATCACCAATATACATATTTCATGCTAAACCAGCAATCATCAGTTGGTCCAGATTACTATCTCCACACATATATACAATCAGAGCTCAGCTTTATATTAAGATAGCCAATCTTCATACTTTAATGGACAGGCTTCAAACAACTCCAACTCTCCAGCCTTCCATTTTATTGAAAATCTGATGATGGAATGTTCAAAGCCCACATTAGTGCCAAGGTTGTCATCCTACCCATGTTGACCTTAAGTCATTATATGAGATGACATGGAGAGTTGAGGGTCGTGTGAAAGTCTGAGTTCGAATCCCGCATACATTACACACATATATATGCAGGTTTAAGCCTGTATAGTGTATTAATTTAAGTATTGAAATATGTATTTTCTGTTGGTCAAAATATAATTCAATCCTGCTGTACCTTTATTTGGATGCTTTCATGTTCATTTCTTTTTAACATTTTTTTTTAAAAAAAAAGTATAATATAAAGTTTTTCTTTTACTGCAAACTCCACACGTCTATGTCCTCTCTCATTTCTATTAACATAACCAAATTTACCTACACAGCACTTTCATCTTTTCTTTGTTTACTAATTCCAACGTAAAAGTCTCCCATAATAATTTTAAAATGTTGTTTGGTCTGATCAAAAGCCTTTTGTACATTCATATAAAAATCTTCTACTACTTCACTCCTATGAGAAGTTGTTGGGGCATAAGTCTGAATTATCTGTATTTGGTATCTACTATTAAGTTGAATAACTAATCTTGCCACTCTGTCAGATACACCATCAATCTTCGTAAAGTTGTTCTTCCATTTTTACTTATAATGAATCCTATACCAGTTGTAGTCACAATATTTGCGCTTTTGCAGCAGAGTACATGTTCACTTTTTAAATCAATTGTCTCTTCACCTTTTCTTGTAACTTCACAAAGTCCAATAATGTCCCATTGACGATCTGCAGCCTTTCCATTTTTAAGATCATAAGGAGTTGTTTTGATTTCACTAAACTATGCTATTAAACTGGATGTCACTGTTCAAATCTAAATGCATAGATATAATATTATTAAAACTCATCATCTCAATTCTTATATCATTATTCAAAACATGATCAAAATACCTGTGTTACCTGTTCAAAATATCATTGTCAATTTATAAAAGAATCACTTTTGTCCAATTCTACATGAATAGTTATGACGTATAGATTGTTTGGAAAATCACGTGTTAACTAGGGAAGTTTGAAAACATTGAGGACTGAGAGATAGCTGAATTTTTATACAAGCAATTCTACTTGTTGAATCGTTCACTCCATCACTGCAGAAAATTGCCAGGAAAAAAGCTTTTGTAGTAATGCTGAAGTGATAACTGAAATCCAGGCTTATTATACACCTGTATCAATATATGTAATATATAGGGTGTATGAGCACAGACTTTCACACGACCCACCACTCTCCACTCTCATAACACTGATACACTTGAACACATATATGTTGAAAAGATGAATAATCACCAATATCCGTATTTCATGCTAAACCAGCAATCATTAGTTGGTCCAGATTATCATCTCCACATATATATGCAATAAGTGCTCAGATATATATTAAGATAGCCAATCTTCATACTTTAATGGACAGGTTTCAATCCACTGCACGCTCCAACCCTTCAACTGCCCATCCAATTGAAAATCTGATGATGGAACACTCAAAGGTCATGCTGAGGCCAAGATTCTAGTCACTCCCATGTTGACCTAAAGCCAATATGACCCCTCATGTACAGGACATAATCCATTTAATACATATACAAGGGATGGGCAGACATCTCTACTATGTAAGAATTGAAACACACAGGTTTATTATATACCTGTATCTATATATGTAATATATAGAGTGTATGAGCACAGACTTTCACACTCCCACCACTCTCCACTCTATCTCATAACACTTAGTATTTGAACACATATATGTTGAAAAAATAAATAATCACCAATATCCATATTTCATGCTAAACCAGCAATCATCAGTTGGTCCAGATTATCATCTCCACACATATATGCAACAAGTGCTCAGATATATATTAAGATAGCCAATCTTCATACTTTAATGGACAGGTTTCAATCCACTCCACACTGCAACCCTTCAACTGCCCATCCAATTGAAAATCTGATGGTGGAATGCTCAAAGGCGATGCTGAGGCCAAGATTTTTGTCACACCCATGTTGACCTAAAGCCAATATGACCCTTCATGTACAGGACATAATCCATTTAATACATATGGGCAGACATCTCTACTGCATAATAACTGAAATAAAGGCTTATATACATCTGTATCAATATATGTAATATACAGGGTATATGAGCACAGACTTTCACATGACTCATCACTCTCCATTCCATCTTCTTTATTCTAACACTGTTGCTAATCCAAAAGTTTATCTCCCAACAAAAGAAATCATATAATAAATTGCTCACAAGAGAAGTAAATTTAGGAGTTAAGTGCTTACTCATTTAGACTAAATTGCCCCTTCCCCAATTTCCTTTTGTCATAACCTACTTTATTTTATTGTATTTTCTTTAAATAATTTTCATCTTTTACTTTAATTTATTATCAGTTCGATTACTACTATTTAACTTATATATTTTTATCAGTAGAGTCTAATACTTTATTTAAATGTATATTAATGATTTACTTATGGTCATTTCCTTTTCCCCTCAGAGTACATGAACGTGAATTATTTTTTTAAAAGATCATTTTCATTGTATCATCCCCGACTTATGCATTAACTCCAGAATGATAATATAATCCTCTTAACGTTATTTCGCTAGGTATTAGCAATCAGAACATAATCTATTTTTAAATCTATTTCTACTACTTTGATCTTCCGGGGTCGGTGTGGGTGGGGTGGACCTTCCGTTATGATCTCTTAACCTTGTGGTCATGGTTAGTATGCTAACTTTCATTATATATTATAGAAGTAGAGGATTTGAATTTAGGATTTTCCAGTCTACAGTCTATAGATAGATTGAAAAATCCTAAGTTCAAATCCCTTTATATATATAAGACATATTCAGTATAAGGAAATTACTGTCATTATAATAATTATTTTTTCCCAATATGTTTACATCCTAATCTTCCACTACTTTTTGGATGATGAGACTACCTAATATTCATCCTAACCGTAATCTTCCACCATTTTTCTAACTATTCTCTGGATTTATGGGACTATCTAGTAATCTTTTACCGTTATATAAAAGTGTTGTGGATAATATTTTTTAATTACTTTTTAAGTTTTTGCCACATAATTTCTTTATCCCTATAATTCTGAAATTCCAACAATGCATTTTATGCTTTAGACAAATGATATTTATAGAATCATATTTGTTCTTAGATTAGAAATATTTTTTTCTTTTGCACGATCTTCAATCTTATTATTTCAAATCAATACCTCCTTTTATATAGTCAGATAATATCCTTTTTTTCATTGCCAATATAAATTACGCATTTATTTTGGTTTATCCATGGTTTTAATATTTTATAACTTTAACGATATAATACTCTTTGTTGTCAACGGCTTTAAAAACTGTATTAAAATGCTCAATCTTAGACATTAGTGTAAGTGTAATTATATGTACAATTGTAATTAAAAAATGTTCAAATTACCCATTTTTTTTTCAGCAGCTCCCTCTGTGAATAAAAGTCTGAACTTCAAACAGCATGTCTCAAAAGGATAATCTCTTGAATCGTATACTGCAATGTTGTTATATATAGAAATACATACTTATTCAAACAAATAATCTGAAATTAAATTAGCAACAATTATAAAGTTCTAGTAAACAAACACGTTTAACTTACATACATAAAGACATTTGTCATTTTAAATTTTGATGCCTCCTAACATACACACATATAAGAAAATATCCAAGGGCATATCGCTAGCTGAAAATTCAAATACAAAATGTTCAAATCACCCTTCTAAACATTGTTTTTTTCAGCATTACATTTTTTATTTAAATGCCAGTCTAATGGAATAGATTAATTCTTAATATATATTAATAGAAGTTATAACAAGTTGATAATATAACGAAAATCTTGGGAAGCAATTATATTTATAATATCAAACCTTACTACTACATTTGTTAAACTCTAAAACTCAAGTTATGGATTTCTAATTGCAACCATGGTGTCAATTATAATAAATAACTATTAAAATAAAAGTAAATTAATTTTATTTCCGCAGATTTCTAAAGTTATAGATACATTTAAACACAACCTAGAGAGAAGTAAAGGAAACTAAATAAATTAGAGTATACTAAAATAGAAACAAAACAATTTATTTATACATATTGTTTCAATTAAAAAATCTTTTAATAAATTCTTTTACATGTAAAAATGTTAAAGTCTTATTTTATTTAACCTCTTCTTAATCCCTTCCCCTTCCTAAAAGCACTTAAAATATGGTATTTTTGCTCAAACATATAAAAGATATTTGTTCAAACAGTTTTAGCTTTAATTGTTGAAATTATTATTGATAAACTATAAAAAGAAGGAAATTTAAGTAATTCTGCCATTAAATAAAAAATTCTGGGAAAAAATCAATATGAGGACTGCTAACTATAGATATATAATATATGTTTTGTGAGAAATGTTCCCATCCAGTTGCAGAAACAGCCATAAATGCCAATTTATAATTTGATGTTAAGGTGCTCCATGCTTTCTTAATCTGTCAACCCCCTAATATGGTTAAGATGAATAACATACTTAGCAATGTTAATTTAAAATGTAATAAACTTTTCTAAATAAAAACATTTACATTAAATCTTTAAAAAAATATTAAAGCAACCTATTAAAAATATTACAAAAATAACTGAAATTTTTGTATTCCAACATTAATAAATGGTAACTTTTAATAAAGCTAAAACAACTATTATTATAAATGGAAAAAAATATTCAGAGGGCGCTCCAGTAAATATACATTTTCACTAAGAAGCTATGAAATATAAAAGATACATTTAAAAATGTAAATTTGAATTTAACTTTATTAAAATTCAGAAATTTATCTATATAATATTAAAATATTTTGTTTAATTTACATTAAATTAAAAATAATTGCTAATGCAACTAATTCTTACAAAAATGAAAGGCTGACAGCCGGAGTTTTTGTTTTCTGCCTTAATAATGATTTTTCAGACTGATCTACAATTTTCACATTTAATATTTTTTGTTTAATTTACATCAAACCTTAAAAAATTATTAGATCAAACAATTAAAAAAAGGCTGGCTCCATCTGGTGTGTATAATAAATATTAAAACATCTTTATATGAATATGTACAACACACAAATCAAACTTTGAAACAAAAAGAAACTTATTTAAATTAGCAAGTCAATTCTTATACATTTTCAGTATACCTTTAGAAGCAAAAATGTACTGTATTTTTTAATTCTTTAGCTGAACATAAAGTAATTTTAGTCATAAGCTTTAAATATCTGATTAAAAGTGTCATCAGAAAAATTCTAAAAGAAAAAGCTGTAATATTATCACTAAACCCAAATGCTACAGTGAATACTATTGGCTCACACAGGACATGTATATGCAGACATTTTAGCAGTCTTTTTCTGAAAAACAAAATCAGAATGTTGATTACTATCATCAAAATATAATTGTCAAATATAAAAGCAAAAATAAAGTTTTATTAATGTTAGATTATTTATGATTTTAAAATTTTGATTTTATTCTTTACTGTAACCCAAGAAAGTGATCAGAAACTACTAAAAAAAAAAAAAAAAAATTCAAGTGAGAAAGTAGAAAGAGAATAATTTTTATTAGGTTTGTTTATGATCTTCAAAAGTTCAATGGTGTGTTTTCATTACGATCTAAAAAAAAATTAGGTCATGCATCAAAACAAAAATAATTTCCAAGCAAGAAAGCATGACGTGGCTAAAACAATAACCTGAGACTTTTATTACGATGAGTCTGTTTATATTTTGGTTTATGCTTTTAAAAAGGTAGTTAATTTTATATGTATTTTTTACATTAACAATTTTCACTTTGCATTACATTTTTTGTTTAAATACCAGCTTGAATTTGTCACTTTCCTCTAATTGAACAGATTAATTGTAAATATACATATTTTAATTAAAGTTAGGAGTTTATGATATAATGAAAATCTTCTGAAGCGATTGTTTATATTAGACTCTATTATTTTGTTAAAACTCTAAAATTAATTTGATTCATGAGGTCATCGGTAGAAAATGACTTTAATTTTTATTGATAAATCTTGTCGTCTTTAATTTTAATATGCATTGATTTTCATTTTGCATATAATATTTACACTATTAGGCTTAATTGAAGTATGTAAAGAAAGAAATCAATTAATAAAAAAAATAAAGGAGAGAAAACTCAAGAAGGCTTACGTGCATGATATTTATATTCATTGTAATAATTTTTTTCATTACAAATAAAATGTGCAATATTGGGAATTTCTTGTGAAGAAAAAAAATAAACATAAGTCAAAAATAAAGAAAGCCAATGATATATAAAAAATTCTAAAGAATTCCTGGCCAAGGTTTAATTCTGCAATTAGACTAATTTTGAAATTTGTACAAATAGGTTGATCTTGACATTGTAGTATTACTTGAATACAAGTCATAGTTCTGGACCAAAACTGCCAAAAGTCTCACATGCTTCTGAATTTTAAATAAGTTTCAATATATTTTAATCTTATATGTTGTAATGGATAGAAAATATTAGGCATCTGTTAATTGAATGTAAATGTTTGAAAACAGAAAGGGCACATATAATGAAGTTATGGAAGAATAAATATGAAAAAAGTGATTATACAGAAAGTGGATTATTGGTTTTTATGCTGGGTCTAGGAAAAGGGGAATTTAGATATAAAGGCCACAGAGCTGACAAAGATTATGTTGCGGAAATGGGATAGAGCAGAATATGGGAAAACTTAGAGTGAGGAATGGAAGGTAAAGTGGCTAACAGGTTTCTCTGAGCATAGTTGCTGAGAGATTCCTGACTCCGTTTAAGGAAAGTCACAGTGCATCCCATAACATCAATTTAATAGAGATGATCTGAATTATAAATGCATACACAGTTCCAACAAAAACATTGCGCAAGAGTTCGTAAGAAGATCCAGCACCACAATCAATCCTGGAATCTCTGATACCCTTATTGATGCTGTAGTAACTGCCAAACCACACAGGATAATATGCTAATGGGTTTATTGCTCAGAAATTCATAAAAAGTTAGAACACCAAAACTGAAAGTGCCAGAATGGATCCCGAGACCTTCCAATCCCAAACTGGACGTTCTATCAACTGCCTCACACCACATAGGGTAGCTGCACCATTACTAACTAGATCACAGAGAACAGAGTTCTTTAGAAATGGCAATCAGCAAAGCAGACAAAAGTAAAAATATGATAAAATTGATTTAACAACAAACAAAATAAAGAAAGTGAACAGTTCATTATAATACACAAATGTATATCAATTGAAATTCCTTTTTATAGTAGGGAGTATATTGCGCTTGATATCTGGTAGCTTTAAATATTAAGACTCACAAAACTTACATGTTAATGTTGCATCATCTCTGAAGGTTATTACAAATTACTATTATTCATCTGATTCAGTTAGATATGTGTTAGCTAAGTTAAGATTTGCAAACCTATATAATTCACTTTTGCATTAAAGAACAAACAATAACAAGGTAGCCTAAATTAACTTTAAATGTTCACAGCATGCAGACCATTACAAAATCAAACCTATACACTATGCATTTGATCCCACACCACTTTAAAAATAAAACATCACATTAAATAGCCTCTAATCATCCTGTGCACACGTAGAGAAATGTCTCCAAACCCAAAGCAAAATCAAAATAGTCAATGAGTACAGATCATAACTGATGTGCATGTTGCCTAAACAGAAGTATAGATTTAATGAAAAAATATAATCTAATTTGTGAAACTCCATTTTTAATTTACAATTGCCAACTACTTTTATTTTTTAAATCTAAATTAGAAATTAAGATAGCCGACTAACTATCTCAATATATTTATTTGTTTTCTATCATCATGTATATATATATATCATTAAAAAATAGTCATCACTTAGACAATTCCAATATCAATAATAATCAACAATTTCAAACAGTTATCAAGGCAGCTTCCTTTTAACAATATGACTGTTTTTTAATGATTACTTATAAATCCATTTAGCCTTGAGCAGTATTACACTTAATATATATATATGCGTGTGTACTGAATGACTCCAATTATAATTAGTAAAATTAATTAAACAATCAAACATCAGGATGCTAATTATTATATAATAATTTTAAAGAATATAGAAATAAAATAGTCAATGTTTTGGTAATGTATTCGACAAAAAAAAAAAAACATTCCCAGATAGGAATGATTTTTGGATGAAAGTTTGTTGGTTTCATTGATATTATTAGATTAACAATATACTGTTTGTTTTTTTACAGACATGAAATCATTTCAAATACATACAGTATCTTAGGATTAAGTAATCGTAACTAACAAAACATCTTTATCAAAGAATAAAAGGAATTTTAAATGTCTGCCATTTCTCAACTTTAAAAGAAAGTGAAATAATCACTCTAAATATAAAATATATTTATGTAGCTCAAAATTATATCATTTTAAATATATATGAATGTAAGGCAAAAGATCAATGCTATTAAAAAAAATTCAATTTAAAGACACTAATAGATAACTGGTAGCGATGCATGAACTGTGACCTACCAAGGACATTTCTGTCATTGCTTTTAGTTTATATCATTTATAGAGTTTAAACACAAATGTAAATGCTATTATTCTCCTACTAAGCTTTAGTTGCGCTTTTATGTAGAAGAAAAATTTCATAACAGTTTAAATATTTACACTTTCTTTTGATTTTAAACATAATACAAAATATGCTTATGATAACAACAAATTAAGTTTGAATAATATATTATTTTTATATAATAAATATATTTTTTTATTTATATATATATTTTTTGATTATATCTTATTATATACTCATATATATTTTGCTATGACAATAAAGCCAATTACTCAAGGCTTTAATAGGTTTATAAATATAGATGAAACAATCAATCCTTAAGCTATCAACAATCTCAACCTATAGTCAAGGCAGTCTTCTTTAACAATAAAGATGGCTTAAAACAGGTTGCCTTGACTACAGATTGAGATTGTTGATAGCTTAAAGGTTGATTGTTATTATTTATATTTTTTTATTCAATGTTTAAAACAGGTTACCTTGACTACAGATTGAGATTGTTGATAGCTTAAAGGTTGATTGTTATTATTTATATTTTTTTATTCAATTGTTACTAATTTTCTGAATTAACATATTTGGATGTTATTGAACATATTAAAAAAGTATTTTTTTTAATATTCTGCTTTAATACTGCCTAGCATGCTTTCAATATGGCAGTAATAAAGCATAATGTTAAAAATAGTCTTTCTGTGAGTAGGTTCAATAACAACCAAGTATTTATATTTTACTGAATGCTAAGTTAATTTTTGCCCTTTCTCTCTCTTTAATATACTTTTAATTTGCTTTTTTTAAAATTTTACTATAACATTGCAATTTTTTTAATTCAATAGGTAAATTATTGAATAATTTAGGAATGCAGTGATTTCTAATTCTAGTTCCATATTTATTATAACATTTTGAAACTATGTATTTGCTTCTTTTTGATATACTTCAAACTGTTTAATGTATGGTTTGTGTAAATGTTATCACATTTTTTTCTTTATAATTATATATTCCAGAAGTTGACTGAATATTATTTTTGTATCCGCTTTTCATCTTTTTTACATATATCAATTCTTTTTTGCCGTAATACTAATCTATTAATATTGGGGGGAAAAAAACTGTAAAATTGTAAAATATTATTCCATATCTCAATAAAGATTTGGTATAAAGATTTATTTATAAAATATTTAAAAGAAAAATATCTCTGGTTTGTAGAACATTGTTATAAAATATCTAAATTTGTTAATAATATGTTATTTGATTGCAAAACATTTTCCATGGCTGTCACGTGAAATGTTTATTTCTTTTTACAACCTAGACACAGGTGAATGCACTTTGGGTGGGATCAATAAGAATCATAGTTGTAGATTAAGTCTGCTGCTCCATTTAAACAGTGAGGCGATTATGTAGGTGCTTTATTCAGATTAGAAAATTTACATATTCCATTTGCTCGAAAACTGTGACATTGTTTGCTTTCTTGTTAATTAGTTCATAATCAACCACAGGTATGTTATTAAGAATAAAAAAAACAGTGTCCCATTATTGAGCAAATGAAATATGTAAATTTTCTAATTTCAATAAAGCACTTAAATAATCATCTCATTGTTTAATAGAGCTGCAAATTTTATTTACAAGAGCTATGATTCTAATGGTCTTCACTGAAAGTACACTCAACCACATTTAAGTTGCAAAATTAAAAAACCATTTCATATCGCAGAGATGAAAAACTTTTCACAATCAGAATATAAATACAAACCAAGTGAAAACTTAATATTATAATTAATATGTTAATATAATGTTTCCAAGATATGTTTCCTTTACCGTCATTCCAAGATATCTGATATTTTTTCATGTTCTACTTTTATATATTCATTATCATTACATACTGCATTATTATATATACAATCATTTGAATGCTGATATGTATCATTATTTTTATATTTCATATGAGGAGAATGTACATTTTGCTTTTATCCATTTATATGAATTCCTGTCTTGAAGCACCAAAACAACAATTTTGTACAGTCCTTCTTAACATTTTTTTAGTTGAGTACATATTGGTGGCTAAAACATACAACTTATATGTGCACGGAAAATTGCAGTAAAATTAGACAGAAGATATTATTTACATTTTTCTTTTATTATGGATTATTCAAAAATAGTTTCCTTGTGAGTTAATACTCTCTGTTGGTTTGTTTGTAACACTTCTTAAAATTCTTGGCTAGAATTGTTTGCATAAACTTTGTCACAAATATCCGAACGTCCTAAATTGAACATGATATGGTCTACAATAGGCAATTTTAATTTTGAAAGTAGGAAAAGTCATTGAGAGTTAAATTAAGAAAATAGGGGAGATGCTTTAGTACAACATGCTAATTTGCCAAAAAATATGAATTATTTTGACTCTATAGGTCATTATAGTGCAAAATGACCTAGTGATTTTTTTCACAGTATTCAGATTGATTGCACAAATAATTCAAATTTTCAAACACTATTCAGCATTTAGTGCCATATCTTCAAGAACATTTGTGTGATGAATAATGTATGTACAATCAATATACTTTAAATAATCAAATTTCAATGTTACAATCTGTCCATAGTGTTGCCTTCTATATATAAAATTAGAAATAATCAATTTAAAACAAAATTGAAACAGACAACTCACTATAAATAAAAATATCATTTAACACTTCAATTCGTCTTTCATTCTTTAAGGGAACCTTTTCAAAATGTAGTTTTTTATGGGGGAAAAGTTTAATCACTTTTACGTACATATATATTTTTATTAATTATGTTTAAAGTATGTATTTTAATAAATACAATGCCCTCAGACCGGGTGTAGAGCCTCGTATTATGGGGAAACAAAAACAAACATCACAAACAGAGCATCCCAGCACATATGTATGTATAAAAGGGCACTGAATAACAAAGAGACTACATCAGCATTCTTGGAATATGAAAAGACCACCAGTCACAGATTCAAACTCTCCAATCCCAGAATGGTGTGCAGAGAGAGAAATGATCATAGGCATAAAATAAAGGAAGCATACTTCATAAGTAATGACACTCAATCTATCAATAGAAAGGACATCTGTTTCGCCATTTCAAAAAGATGGACAAACTAATCTAAACAAAATTTAAACAATAAAATACTAAAACATAGCACCTAACTAATTAGCATAAATTAAAATACTTCCCCTCAATACTATCAACTGCACACAGCTATGAATATGAAGCCATAGAGCTTTGAAAACTTAAGCATAAATAAATATTAACCAATACAGCTTCTCTAACAAGCGTAAAGGCACATAATTTTTGGAATTATGCTTATTGTAACATAATGCAAAGAATGCCCATTGGGGGCAATTGCTACAGGGTAATTGATCATGTGGTTGTTTAAAAATAAACATCTTGAAAAGGTTCCATTAAGGAATGAATTCCGGACTGATGTATTAAATATTTTTATTTATAGTGAGTTGTCTATTTCAATTTTGTTTTAAATTGATTATTTTAATTTTAGAATTGAAAAAATTGTGGGGATTATTTTGATACCAGTTAATAATCTAGCAGCAATTTTCTTGCAATGTCACTAACTTTATGCCATCTAATGTAAATTTTAATAATTAATGAATACCATTATAGCAAAACATGTTCGTGTGATATTTATTAGGCCATATGATGTTTTATTGGTTTAGCAATATTATTAGACAATTTTACGTTCACAACATTTTTGGTTTACATTTTTGGACAAATTCCGTTCCATCCTCTGTTGTTTGATTGATGATTCATATTGAAACCATATCTCACCACCCACTATGTTGTTTGATAATTGGAAGTTTTTGAATGGCTTTATGATAGCATTTTTTGGTTAATTTTCAACAAAGTAAATCACAATATCACATTTAAGACTTTTTCAAATCATCTATTAAAATGCAATTGTCAGTGAATTTGAGAATGACAGTGGACTTTCTCAATGAATCTGGCAGTTTCACATCTATCAGTTCAAACTTTTGACAACTTTTTGCATATTTTCTTCATTTGCAATTGTTTATGACCACCTTCAATGCTCTCCCTCCATCAAAAATCTTGCAAATCACATGAAAATGTTATTGAAACTCATGAATTCACAGCCATATTCAGTTTGAACCATTTCAAACATTTTCTGTGACACTTTTTACCAATTTAGAACATGTATCAGTGCCTTGTCTATCAAGAGTTTTCTACAGAAGTCCAAAACATACACTTTATGTCACAACTCATGATCTAAATGTGTAAGTATCTTAAAATTTTTGTGACCATCAGCTAAACTGTATTAAAACATGAATTGGTTCATATGTGGAGATTTTGGTATCTTGGAGAAAACCAGCTACCTTTTCACTGTGACACACACACATATATATTATATTTAATATTTTCATGGTTATATGATGTAAATAAAAGATTTTTGGGGTAAAAACCATGTATTATTTTCTATTATATAACAATATTTCAACGAACTAGCATCCGCCATTGTCAAAGTAAACTCTTGACAATGGTGGATGCTAGTTCGCCATTGAAATATCGGTATATATTAAAAAATAATACATGGTTTTACCAAAAAAATCTTATATATATATATATCTGACAAATGATATTAATCAGGGATATTAATCAGAAAATATAACATACTAACATATCGTTTGTCAGACACATTATTTTTATAATGCCAAGCATGCAAATGTAAAGTGAGTGATTCATTTTATATTCTTGAAAGTTGAAATGTGACACAAAAAAGCAGTGCATTAATGTTAAGATTGTGGTAATATGTATGGTATCATGATTTTAAATTATTACATTTAGTGTGTTAATTAATGTTTATATGTCAATCATTACCAACTAACGTTATTTAATTCTTGCTTTGCAATAATATATGACTGATACTTAGGGTTTTAATAATTAATTAGTTGGTTAGACTGTGTAACGTTAGTAGGTGATGATTGACTATTATAGCATCTAGTTTAGCTATATGCATTTAATTAATATATATATAATATAAATAAAATGTCCGTTAATTAAAACAAAATTGTAATTATA
The DNA here is from genome assembly GCA_028023455.1 of Epiperipatus broadwayi. Classification (NCBI taxonomy): domain Eukaryota; kingdom Metazoa; phylum Onychophora; class Udeonychophora; order Euonychophora; family Peripatidae; genus Epiperipatus; species Epiperipatus broadwayi. Next base: position 1,030,924 of record JAQFVV010000274.1, read on the forward strand.
ATAAAAATTTAACGGTCATAAACTACTGCTTTTGGTTAATTTCTTAAACCTGCCTCAACTGCCATTACCGAAAGCACTTCTGTGGATTTAAGGATTGTTTATAATAGTTTATTACCGTTAAATTTATTATTTTTATTATAATATACATATTCATTTTAAATGTACTTATTATTCAAATTTAGAACTAAGAACAGAAATAAATTGGGGTTATAAATAGCCTTTTACCGATGTCCAACTTAACTGCTAAATTTTTTTACTCTTCAAATGTTTCTTTGGAAGATTTTTTTGCTTATTATTCAAAAGTCTATATAATTGTACATATAATAATGTGTTCTTTTATTATGGTAGTGACGATTGTTTTTAATATCATTGTTTTAATCACTATTATCAAAATAAAGTCGCTACGTACAATTGCAAGTGTGTTTGTGGCTAATCTAACTACAATAGACTTGATACGAGGCATCGTAGAAAGTCCGTACATTTTGATACAGTTTTCAGTGGGTCCAATGATAAATTATTCATATATAGTTTGCTATCTTCATGCTATAACCATTAGCACTTTAGGATGTACTTCTCTATTGACGATGATGATGATGAGTATCAATCGATACATCATGATTGTACAAGCAAATTATTACAATATTTTATTTACTAAGAAACTTGTTTTATTGTATATGACAACACTCTGGTTTTTATCCCTTTTTTTAAATATAACTCCCGTCTTTGGATTTGGCCGTTTACGCTATTTTTTAGATTATGGACTTTGCTTTATGGATTATGATTTTCATAGTTGGGTAGTACTATTTATATTATTTATATTGCCTACTGTGATAATATTCTATTGCAATGCAATAATTTTTATTTTTGTCAGAAAAAACACTCAACGTTTTAGACAAAATAATATGGGAAATGCTGGTCAAACGGATCGTTCTCTAAACATGGCTAATGCTCGTAGAGAAAAGGAAATCAAGTTGGCAAAAACCTTATTTATTATTGTTATTGCGTTTTTTGGACTTTATGCACCGTTGGTGTGTGTTTTTGAAATAAAGAGTGCTATAAATCTAAATGTTGTTGTTTTACCCAAATGGATTGTTTTTCTTGCTGAAATTATCTGGACCGCCACTTGTTATGTTAATCCAATTATATATTACTCTACTAACAATGACTATCGAAAAGCGTTTCAGACAATTTGTCCTTTTTTGACAAAATTACCTTGTCACAAAATGAAGATGCCAAAACCAATTGTCATTCACGTACAATCAATTAACCCATAATGCTGTAACTCACATAAAATATACGAAATGTCTTTTTTTTTAGAAATGTGTAGGTGCTTAGAAATAAATGCTATGATTAATCTATTTTTTTGCTTTGTTTAGGTTTTTGTCAAAAAATCTTTCAATACATACATAAACATATTTTTACTATTTTCATGATGCTATATTTGTATAAACCCCATAAATAGGTGCTGCAAACCTACACCTATATCATAAATTTTTTATGAAATGTGGTTTCTCTGTTATTGTAAATTTTTTTATGAAATGTGGTTTCTCCACATAATAGTAAATAAAATATTAAAAAATTAAAAATGACTATTTTTTTTATTCACAGATGCACATACAATAAGTACATATTTAATAGTCATATTTTCAATGTACACACACACACATATATATATATATTGTGCCCTTATCTATAGGTCATAATAGGGTAGAATGGTCAATTACTAAAAAATTTTAAATTTTAAAATACGTTTGTGTAATATATTGATAATTGTATGATCGATTAGATCTTATAGTACAATTTAAGGCTGAAAATACTTGGTATATAAAAGTGTAATGGATTATTTTAAAAGAAAACAGTTAAATAAAGCTTAATTATATCCTTGCTTATGGTTGTAAAAGCTGGCCATATAAAATAATACAGCTATAAATAGTTAAAAGTATATTAACAATCCAATTGTAATATTTTAAAACTAATAAATTAAATAAACGCTATATGTAATATTATAATTATAATTAATATTCAAATTTAATCTAATATATTTTAAAATAAACTTTGGGATGGTGAGAATTATATTTAGTTCTACATTTTTAAATTATTTTCCAAATTTTTATAAAATATATCAGTTTTGGTAATTTTGACCGAGACATAAATTAAAAAATCATCTGATAAAGTTAGTAATCATGTGACTGTATATTATATACCTTCACACACACGCTTGTTAGAATATAATAATAAAGTTTGTGGATTATGGAACTAAATGTAATTGCTATCTATCGTTGAAATGAATGTTGAAATATTAAATAGTTATTTTAAATGTTTAAATGATGTAATATTTAAGTAGTGTTTAAAAGTTGAATACAGATAATAAAAAAATTAAATATTTTATTTAAATAAAAACAAGATAAATTAAATATTAATATTAAAATAGATATTAAATATTATTTTAATAATTGTTTTAAAAAAATAAATGATTTTGATAAAATTATAATTGAGTTAAAAATACTATTTTAAGTAATATTTTAAATCATTACGTCATAAATGTCTTATTTGAAAAATTTAATCTGTTATAAAACTAAAAATGTGTAAATTTGTTCGCGCTAAAAAAGTCATTAACCAATCAACGGAGGTAATTTAGCAGACGAAATATAAAGAATTAGACGGAGCGGGGGAGAAGGTAATGTGTAAGTAAAGGAAGGAGTAACATATTTTTTTAGCTGTATAAGATCGTAAGCTAGAAAAGTGTTATAATTTTTAAAAATTTTGTATTTATTTTAAAAGTTTTGTTTTAACATCTAATATTTTGAATTGCCTTTAAATGAAGGGCTAATTTAAAAGATTTCTTACCAGGATTTTTTATTCAAGTTTAGCTAAAACCTTGCAGTAAAAATGGAAGTACTACAGAAAACAGTATATAGAAGTTATGAGAAAGGAAAAATATTTGTAAAGTGCCTTGATACAGCTTTATTTATGCTCAACCCGAAACTTATTATTGTAACTCAGAGGAATATAATTTGGATGTTATATGGAAAACTTAAAAGAGAAGTTACTTGCCGTCAGAAAAATTTATGACGCACAAATTTATAAGGCTACTCTGAAGTTTTTTTTTATTCTTCTCTATGGGAAAATTAAGATGCGTATATCATAAAGAAAAAATTATGTAAAAGTTATAATGAAGAAAGAATGTTTATCTTTTTAAAGGAAAACATTACAAAGTATATAGTACCAGAATTTTAAAAGAAAAAAGTTACAGAATAATATGAAAGAGCTATTGTGTTTTATGAAAAAGGAGCAGAAAAACTTTCTCTAAGAAGAATTAAAAATATTATAAAGTGTTCATTAGAGAAATGCTTAATAAAGATAAAGATTTGGAAAATAAATCTAATTTACTTAATGAAATGAATCCATGGAAACAGAAAAGTTTTATTGAATATTTAAATCAAAGTACTGTGAAGATGCATCATAAAAGTCGCGCGGGAAAATATTAGCAAGAAATATTAGAAGAGAATATGTAGACGTTTTCTTTACGGGATTAATTGATATCATAATTAATAATTGTATTAAATATTATAAAAAACCAAGGATTGTCATCTATGAATATTTATTAAACAGAGCAATAATTGTTTTACCTTAAAATTGAACAAGCAGGGAGAAGAACATTAAGTGACAGAAGAAGAAATAATAAACATTTTTTTTTAGCTTTAGTATGAACGGTTTTCAAGGAAATTTGATGAAGAATTACAGTAAATATAGTTTGGAATATTTTTTACTAATTTATTTTAAAATATAAAATGTTATGTGAGATTAGGGAAAACATAAAACATAAATTTATTAATATTAAAATTTAAATATAATAGCTTGATAAAATTATAGAAATAGTGTTTAAAATAAAGTGTATGGATGTGAATCTTATATCTACAAGGATCAAATGGATGGTGAAGCCTACGGAACGCGATCGAGGAGATAAAGGTCGTTTTGGTAATTTTAATAGTTATTTATAATGCATAATGTGTTTTTTTTAGATCATCTATTGACCTAAGAATGAAGTGTGAAAGTTTAAATTATATGTACACATTTTATACAACATTTTAACATATAATGAGATAGGAGTAATTCGGAATATGCATGCAATAATTTATTTAAAGTATATTAATAATATAATTTAACAGAACAATTGTGTGATTCTTTTGAACTTTCATGTGATAAAGTATTCAGATATTTAAGTAGTTTGTATGACTAAATATACGGAGGAAAGTAGTAAGCAAGCTGTCTTATAGAACAGTGGAATAGTTTTAAAATAAATGAATTTTATTATTGTTAGTAATGCAGATATGTATTTGTCAATGTACAGTATAGAAAAAATCTTGAGAAATAAGATCGGATAGTGACTTGGAAGTACTAGTGGAGAGGAAACCAAGATGATGTGTTTTTTTTTTTTTTAGAAATAGGAAAATATAAGGGATTTGGATCATATTTAGTTTTGTGTGATTTCAGTATAGTTAACTAGGCCCTATAACTGAACACATATAGTTTGGACAGTGTTTTTGCATATCTTTAAACTTTTGATGTTATAATAACTGAAGAAATAGCTTTAACATCGTTCCTATGATAGAGGTTGGTAGACAATATATATATACCCATACCCAATTATTTATATGCATATATTCAAGTGCATATTATACTGATCACTAAACATCACATAATCACCATTACTTATGATTGCACAAGTTGTTTATAATTAGATAATAAGGCCGTTGGAGGGTCTCAGATCCAAAGCTCGTCACTGATGAAGTCCACAAACTGGAAACTAATCTGGGGACATTGAATGAGTTGGCACTTGATAGAAATTTTATGCACAAATCTTCTTCCATCCATTGATTACTCTGGCTTGCATTGGTGGCACTACTGTATGGAGAGTTTGGCCTCTGAGCATTTTATACTGTGTGGTATTATTTTCTAAATTTGATAGCCATGCCACTAACTTGGAATCACATTGTGGTATACTAGGCTACTTTTGAGTACATACTGATATATTTAAGTAGATTTCATAGGAACATGGTATATGCCTTCACAATTTATCCATTGGTCATAGATATCATTATTTTACAGACCACCAGTTACATATACAAGAGATGCAATATGTAGTCATATTATGATTTTTCAACATGTTTTTGTACTGTAGAATGTTAATTAATATTTTTATTTTTACACTAGTAATTATAATAATGAACGGCTTCTAGATGGAAATTTGTAAAAAATTCAAATACTGAAAACGGTGAGGCTGGGCAACAATTAATAAATTTTGTGACGCAAAGTCTGCCACTTTGCCTCTGTTTTGAACAATTTAAGATTAAAGCAGAGATTCATTAAATTGTGCATTTGAATGATAAAGTACTATAAGTTTATAATTATGTAAATACTGTTCACTATTTAATTGCTTTCAGAAGCTTTTCAAAATAGAGTTTAAAATAATTACTAATATAGTGCAGCCTAATTATATCTGAATTCAATAACTTCTGCTGTATTTAGTACCTATCCAGATATTTTATGACCGTTGGATCAATAGTCTTCAAACTATTGATTTAATTAATTTGAAAAGGTATTTTGGAACAACGAATATTGCTTGCAATTCTTTCTGAAGACCAATTGCCAAAGCACAAAAAGAAAAATTAAAATTGTAAGTACAATTCTGCCTGCCTCGCTCCCTGCCTACCTCCCTCTCTCCTTCTCTCCCTCCCTACCTATCCCCTTCCCTACCTCCCTCCCTCACTCCCTACCTATCTATAAAACAGATTTCTTTATTTATTTTTAATTTACTATGAATTATTAACACTCTCTGACAGATGATAGCAGTTATTTTAATTAAATATATTATTGTTTCATACATATTTAAATTTTCAAGTATATTGTGTGCGTGCTTAATAGACACGTACATATGTGTTCATAATTGTTGATTTATTGTAAATGTAAAGATTGTAATGTCTTTATCATTTTTAGATTTGGCAAGTTGAATTATTATCTTTAACTGGTTATATAATCTTGAAGCACGTGTCAATGATGCTAAAAAAGCTTGAAATGTACATTCAATTCAATATATATATATATATAAATGTTGAAAATTTAACACCATTCTTCTTAGTGGTAATTTTTAAATATTTAAAAGTTCTTTGTCCTATTTCAAAATTGCAAGAACCCAATATAAATTATTCAGGTGTAAGTTACATTATTCTTTTTGTTATCTTTCCAATCATATATGTCATGTTTTTCTATAGTAAAACATAATTTCTAATGAATTTTTATTTAAATAACATCATTTAATCCTCCTTCCTTCAGTTTATTAGACTTTAGCAAGGAAAGACGTCATTAAATTTGTTGATGTAAAAAAAAATATTCTGATACTTATTCGAGTATCAACCATTCTTTTCTAATTTCTAGGCTGTTAGTTTTTGACATTACTTCATCATCTAGAAATTCCAAGATTTATTTTTGTAAGATATACTATTCCTTTAGCAGTGAAAAAACGAAGACAGGATAAGCAACATGTACTCACAAAAACTAAAAGTATACCAGATTCTTTACAGGACCACTTTTGAAAATACCACTAAACATAATGGAGCTGTACATGAATGAAGATCTTTTTGCAATATTTCCATACTTGAAGTTTCTCATTATACTCAAGTAATACTTTTTTGATAAAATTATTAGTAAAAATAAAAAATAGGTTCAATAAAAAAATTTAAGAAAATGTGAAATGGAAAAATTGTATTAAGTTGCTAAATGTCTATTCGGAATGAGAAGTAACAAGGGAAGAATATAGTCCCATAATTGAGTAGCCATTTGTAACAATAAACAACATATTAGGGCCGAAGTATGATGAGATGGGAATTCATCAACCCTACATTTAATAATTAAAATTAAATATGAAAGGAATGAGCATGAGAGTGAGCAGGAAATAAGACTAACTACAAGTTCACCAAGCATTAAACAAAAGTAATAATAAAATCATTCATCATTATGAACAAGCAACAACAAAAATCAACAGTTAACCTTGTGATGGTAATTGAAAGGGCCACTATAGAGAGGCTAATTATCTAGCCACTGCCAGACTTAGGGCAGAAATACAATACAATTATCTGGATGCACATACTTAAGTGCTAATCCATCAGAATATTAAAAATAATAAAATAATGCAAAGATACTGAAACATGCTGATCATCATCAATGCCCTGGCCATATAGTACAGTTAAAGCACTGGCCAACTATAAGCTTAATTGCTAATATAAATAATTAAAATGTAGTTCATGACCTTTAAATGTAATATCTTTGTGCCATCAAGGATTATCATCTGGATGTCCAAAACACCAACATAACCCCAACATTCATATATCTGTAATGTTCTAATCCAGCTCAGGAAGCAACAACTCTACAAATTGTTATTGTGGGCAAGAAATAAATAAATATAACAGCTTATTCTAAATAATATTAAATAATTTATCTTTAATCAACTATAATTAAATATCTTTACTAGGATAATTTAATAATCCCTAAACCCTAAGTTGTATTGAAATCATCACACACATTGCCAGTTTATATAACAGATAGTTGAAAGAATAAAGACATTAATTCTAGAATTTTTTAAAACAATTATTTAATAAATAACTGATTAACAATAAACAGAAATTAAAAAAAAAACATGATAGTATGAAAAATTAAACATTCATTTTCTAAAAAAAATACTTTCATAAAAATTATAATCAACCAGTTGATTTCTATTCCTCAAATTAATTAACCTTTAATTCATTAAGTTATTTCTTTAAATAAATAAAAGTTGGAAAAACAACATTTTCAAATCAGAGATAACAATCTTTAAATTAGTTTAATTAATCATTTAAGTTTTGGAGGGGAAATAAATAAATGAATGACAAGAAAAACATTTCAATATATATATATAATTTCTTATAAGGCATATCTAGTTCAGTTGGGGAATGTTTGGAACTCATATTCAGGTATAAGTCTGAGGTAGCTTTACTTTACAGACATAATGACCTTGTGCCTTTTTTCAGTAATAATGAAAAAATGTCAGATAACAAAAGTAAAGACTTTGACTGATTATACAAAATTAGCCTGATATAAATAGATCAGTATCAGATTCATAGAGATATAGTAGTTAATTAAGCAATTATTACATTTACTGGTCACAACACAATGAAACATAATGATGAATCAAAACTAACAATGAGGGTTCAAATGATGGATCTGTGCAGATAGCCAAAATGGTATGTGCACCGTATAGTTATATATAAGTAAAAATACAATTTCTTTTGCTAACTTGTGCATTCAAAAGTTTTACAACATTCAATAAGTATTGTGTTTTTGCCTAAAAAGAGAATCAGTTTTTTGGCTGTGGGGTAAGTCATGGATACACTGCAAAAAATCCCTAAAGGCTACCTTATTGCTTGTCAACAAAAATTTAGATAGGCAATGCATCTCTTCAAAATCCACATGATTTATTTTCTTCAGGAATGTTAACTGATATGCTAGATCCACCCAAAAACTATTTCTATACATGCTTTGGCTTTGTGATGAGAAGAAAATGATTTATAAATAGTTCTGATGAGTATGTTATATTTGCACTTTTAATGTTTATTTTGCTGTGTGGTTTCAAAAACATTTTACTATTTATTTATAAGAAAACATTTTATTGTTTATAAGCAATCATTTTGTAGTAGTCACTTGATTTCATATTTTACCTGGATTCTGCCTTAATAAAATGAATTTTTTTTCACAATATGAAAAATAAGACAGATAATTAAAAAAACTATTAATATTCTACATTGCCCTAAATTTACTTCTTTTCTGTTTAGCTACACTATGTATAGAATCTGAGTCATTTACAACCAGAAGAATATATAATATTGAATTTCAAAAATCTCACACACTTCACTTTTCAGCAAAAAACACTTTTATTATTGATTACAGTTTCGACTGTACCATGCAGTCTTCATCAGATCTTAATCTATTCTTTCAAATGTCCTCAATTTTACCAGAAGAATATTTAGACTAACTTATTCATCAATATTATTTTCTACTTATTCAATATACACACAGCCTGCAAGGAAAAATCTCTTACAGAATTTCTTGGAAAAATGAAAAGTATCAATGACTGTATTATGATGTTTTGAACTAATAGTTTGTTATAGGTAAGTCATGTTATATGTCAGCTTGTTGAACATTTTATAAGAAATGTAATGAATCTGTTAATTAAAAAAATACAATTTATTTATTATACTGAGAAATTCCAAAGAAACATAAATATAATAATTATAAAGGGGTTTTTTAAGTCACATACGTAATGACTGTGTTTTTGAACCTTATTACATTTCCTGGTATTTTGATCTTTCTGATAATATAAACTACTTGATTTTTATAGAATTCTAATTGAAGTTATTTTAAAAATTGTCTTATATCAATTCTCCAAAAATCCAATATGGTTGCTAGTGAGATGATACAGTTAAGGGGAATATTCTATGCATTATTATAATTTATCAGTACTGACTGTGATGTGATAAAACATAGTAAAAATTAAAAATAGACATTACAAATTGGAATTATATCTTTTGTTAATTATATTTTTGTCTGATTAACAATTTTTATAAAATCTGGAATGTTAATTCAAAGCAAAATCCCTTTCCACCTTAAAATATTTCAGGCAAAAATACATTTAATGTAAGATGCAACTTCACCTTGCATCGCCCATTTTTAATTGGCACTTTGTTTTATAACATCACTGCTGAAAAATGTTTATAAAAATAGAGTATTGCTGTTAAACTTCCAACATCTTAATCCATAAATCTGTGAAACTTCTGGTTAATATATATATATATGCATTAAGTTGTTAACAATATTATGTACGTAATATTTTCAAAATTCTTTTGCAGATGTATGCTTCCTGCTATTGCAAATCTCACTATTACGAAAAACAATTACAAAAAACTATTGTTGATAAAGTTAGATTTGAAATAGCCAGTGAAAACATTCTTTTATAGCAAAGTTCTATAAAGATTATATACATAATGTGTTAGTAACTTAAATTTATTATATAGGTTGTAATGGAGAAAGTGCTAGAATTATACATACATACACAATCATATATGCATTATAGATATTTAATTTCTTCACAAAAGCTTAAATGTAATAGACATTTAAAAAGTTCAGTTTAAATTTTTATATATGTGGACATTCGTTTAAATTTAATTTCTAAAACAATGAAATCATTTTGTATAATAATTAGTATTTAACAACTTGTAAGTATATTTTTAAAAATGAAATAATTTATTAAATCATCGATTTAATAAAAAAATACCCTGAACTTCTAAGATAGTTTCTCACTATAAAGGTTGAATTAATCTTTAATATATATATATATTAGTACAAGTAAAAATGTAATGTATTTTATTTTTATGAATAAAAATATTGAAATAAATAAAAATAAACTTTCAAATTAAATTAAAACTTACCTTTCTTCTTGACAGTCATCAGTTCTAATTACCCATGAGAGGAACAGGGTGAACTAAAATGTAGCCGTTTCCTACGTAGACCTGCTAACAATGTACCAAAACTAAAACAAGTATACATTTTCTTTAAAAATAAATCATTAATTTGTTAAAAACTGGACTGAATGAGATTCTATTAAAGTAGCATCCTTCTGAATGTGCCAGAATGAATAATATGGAACAGGCGGTACCACTCTGCTTATCATCTAAAAATTAATATTAACATTTTCTTTGATTTCATGTGATGTACTGTAGCTTCTTCTTAAACGAAATCAAGAATTTCTCAGCAATTATACCAAGAGAAATTTGTTAGCTACTTAATTTTACATTCCCCAGTCTAAGTTTTCCCATTTTCCACAACATAATCTTTGTCAACTCTATAGCCTTTATATCTAAATCCCCCTTATCTTTTTCCAAACCCAGCATAAAAACCAATAATCTACTTTCTGTATAATCACTTTTTTCATATGTATTTTTTCATAACTTCATTATAAGTGCCCTTTCTGTTTTCAAGCATTTACATTCAATTAATAAATGCCTAATATTTTCTATTCCTTCCTTACATAATTTACAGACTAAATCATCCATATTTTTCCATTTACATGTATATTCTCTTGTTGCTAAAGATCCTGTTCGAGCCTTAAACAATAAACTACTTTCCTTACTATTATCATATATTAACTGGCACCTAATATATATATATATTTAAACTCTTTTTACTCTCCATACTAGTTCTCCATCTCTCTAACTCCCTATTCTTTATTAGTAAATCTATTCTTTTATCTCATTCCTTACCACTGTAACACTCAACAATCCTCCTAACACAATCATCCCATCTTTTATATAAATATACAGATATAAATTCTTTATCCAAATCTTTTGCATACCGTATTACCTTTCTCATCCATCTTATTGCCTGCCCTTTACTCATAACCCAATTAAATACTATTTTGGCTATTCTTTTATTATCCATAAACTGCAATCTACCAAACATTTTCATTTTACTTTTTGCATCTCTCATGTGATGTGATGTGATGTATTTTGGTTTCTCCTTAAACGAAGTCAAGAATATCTCAGCAATTATGCCCAGATAAACCTGTTAGCCACTTTATTTTCCATTCCCCACTCTAAGTCTTCCCATATTATGCCCCATCCCATTTCCACAACATCTTTGTCAACTCTATGGCCTTTATATCTAAATCCCCCTTATCTTTTCACAAACCGAGCATAAAAACCAATAACACATTTTCTGTATACACTTTGTTCATATCTATTCTCCCATAACTTCATTATCTGTACCCTTTCTGCTTTCAATCATTTACATTCAATCAACAGATGCCTAATATTTTCTATACCTTCCTTACACAATTTACACACTAAATCACCTATATTTTCCATTTACATGTATATTCTCTTGTTGCTAAAGATCCTGTTCGAGCCTTAAACAATAAACTACTTTCCTTACTATTATCATAAATTACCTCGCATCCAATGTTCTGTTTACTTCTATATATATTTAAACTCTTCTTACCCTCCATACTAGTTCTCCATCTCTCCAACTCCCTATTTTTTATTAATGCTTCTATTCTTTTATCCTATTCCTTACCACTATAACCCTCAACAATCCTCCTAACACAATCATACACATTTTATACAAGTATACTGCTATAAAGTCTTTATCCAAATCTTTTGAATATCGCCTTACCTTTCTCACCCATCTTGTTACCTGCCCTTTACTCATAACCCAGTTAAACACTATTTTGGCTATTCTTTTACTATCCATAAACTGCAACCTACCAAACATTTTCATTTTACTTTTTGCATCTCTCATATAAAAACTTGACCATCCCATTTCTCCTCTGCTGTCCACATCTCTGCATCTAATGCATGTTTTCCTACTTCTTTTTGTACTTTCTCTAAATAATGTAAAACCCTTTTACTAACACGTAATGCATCATTACCATATGTTAACCCTGCTACTGCAACTCCCTTCCATACAATTCTAGCTACATCATATTTATTATATGAAAATAATGTTAGTTTCTTTACCAAACCCCTTCTTTTCTTTGCTTCATTTACCATTTTTTTCTCCCATTCATCCAAGCAATTTTCCTGATTACATAAGATGATTCCCAAATACCTATATCTATCCACCACACTTAACTTTATATCCCCCAATAAAAATTCTACATCTTCTCTTTCCCCAGTATTAACCATCATTATATTTGATTTTTCTTCACTAAATTTAAACCCCATCTCTTTACCCACCCTTGCATATGTCCTCAACATAATTTCCATATCTTCTCTTCTTTCTGCACACAAAAAGATATCATCCGCAAAAAAAAAGCCCCGACAAAGTATATACTCTTTTGCCACCTATTAACGGTATCTCTATCCCTCTTCATAGTCTTTCTATTGCTTTCTCCATTTCACTCAAAGACACCAAAAACAAAATAGGTGACATAGGGCATCCTTGCCTTAATCCCACCCCATTTTTAACTTTAACTGATTCTATATCCCCTAATTGGTAAGTATAATAATTATTTTCATAGAATTTCTTAATAATATTTACTAAAGCTTCATCCATTCCCAAATTTGCTAACCTTACCCATAATCTATTTCTATTTACTCTATCATATGCTTTCTCTATATCTCAATATAGGCTTGAGTCAACGCGCCATCTACCGCATTTTGTTAGCAACACATTATTGAGTCCCAAAGTTTACATCAACATTACTTAGCAGTATTCAATGCAATCGTGCATTTTTCTTTAATTTCAGCACATGCATACAGTATTCAGATATTAGTTTATAAAATTTTATAAAGATGACAGTTATAATTAATAATGTTCGATTTTCTCTAGATCTTCTCTAGCATCCCTTTTACAGATTGGAAGAGAACATAGGTAAATGTACTTAGTAATACATTTTACCAGTATTTTTTAAATTCAAGTTATATAATAATTAATTATATATTTTAAAAAATATACTTCAATAAAAATAAAATGTTTATATTGTACATTTTGGGGGGGAAAAAGGACTTTCTATGGTAGATTTTAAAAGACAAGTGTTATCAAACTTACCGAAAAATGTTGAAATTTAAATAATTTCTTATATCTTTTTTATATATTTTAGAAATTGTAATGTATATATATGCTTCAAAAGTTTTGATTTATACACCTTTCCTATAAATATATGTGCTTGAAAAAGAAATTATCAACACATATTGGGGGTGGGGAGTAATTTTTAATATTGTTAAAAAAACCTACCTTCTTATTCTTTTCTTTGATATATGTATAATATTTCCAGTGCAAACCACTATCTGAAATAAGTAATCAAATATCAAATCACCCCCAACGTTAAGCAATTTTCAGCTATGCCCATTATGAAATAAACATTTTGAATTAGCTGTTTTAAGATGCGAACTCTAAATGTTTATTTCATAGACAGCATAGGTGAAAATGGCTTAGCATTGGGTAGTTTACTGTTTAAAAGCTTGAAAAGCATATTTAGCAACAAGGCAATATACACATAAATGGAAAAATGTGGGTGATTTAGTCTGCAAGTTGTATAAGGAAGGAATAGAAAATATTAGGCATGTGTTAATTGAATGCAAATGCCTGAAAGCAGAAAGGATACAAATAATGAAGTTGTTGGAGAATAAATATAAACAAAGTGATTACACAAAAAATGGGTTTTTGGTTTTTATGCTGGGTTTGGGAAAAGATAATAGGGATTTAGACATAAAGGCTGTGGAGTTGACAAAGATTATGTTATGCAAATGGACTAAAGCAGGATAGAGAAAAATATGGTGAAACTTAGGGCAGGAAATTGAAAGAGAAGGTAAAGTGGTAACAGCTTTCTCTGGGGCATAGTGGCTGAGAGATTCCTGACTGTATAAGAAGGCACAGTGCATCACATCACATCGGGGATGATTTGATATATATATATAAAGTAAAATAAAAATGCAGAAGTCATTTATTTGGAAAAAATATTAAATGTTGAAGAGTTAAGATATCTATTGACGACATGAAATGTAGTAATAAATGTGACCTAGCATAGAGTGGAGCAAAAATAGACTGCTATTCATTACTAGTTTGAATTAATATTACAAAACAATAATCGAATGGAAGATCACTGACATGTGGGGGTCTTAATTCAGGGAAGTTTAAGATCTCCAATCTATTACTAAATGACAGCACTAAACAGAATAAGCATAAATATGAACTTAAATATCAGTCTGCTCTTCAAATGCAACATAAATTCATATCCAAAAGATTATCATGTGCAATCATTTGTAGCATCAAAATTATAAACTACTTTTCTCATTTGTTACTTCCTTACTATCTCTTCCACAGTACTTCATCATGCATTGATTAGATTTTAAGTATGCTTTTTTTGAATGGACTGATGGTATTTATATGCTCTTATTAGTTATAGTTTTTAAAATTTATAATCTATCTGACCTCAAACATTTTTCTCAACAGAAATCACATAAATAATTTTTACTTTATAATCAGAGTGAGATTTTGAAATCCTTTTTTGATAGTATCTTACCTATGCTTTGTTTTTTTTTAATTGTACAGCTCCAATATCATTTTCAAAGACTATGTCTGTACTTTAAAGATTCTTAACACTATTCATTAAAATCCTCCACTAATGGGTTTTTTTCTAGACTCCTCAAAAAATTGTGCAATATATGTAACATTATTAGTGTTATTATCTAAGTAATATGGTTTCAGTGCAGGTTGAAAGTTAAAATTGACTATTTGTTGGAATGCTTTCAAAAACTAATTATATTTGCCTGTTTAATGAGGTTCATTTAAACTTCTTTGAATTATAAATTTCAATGTCTTTTAGTTAAATAATCAATATTTAGTATTTAAATGTATTCGACTACAGAGAAAGGTGGATATCCACCTTTATCACACAAAAAAAGGTTGCCTTGATAATGTATTGAGTTTCTTAATATTTTGTTGTTTAGATATGGACTGCTTTTATGTATTTACATTTATAAACCAATCTACTGTGGAGCTTTATTGCCTAACTAATACATAGTTCCAGTGAAGTTTGAAAGTTATAATTGAATACTTGTTAGTCTGCTTTCAAAAACAGGTTATATTTGACTGTTTAATGAGGTTTACTTAAATTCTTTGAATTGCAAATTTCAATCCCTTTTAATCAAGTACCAATCATGAAATGTTTAAACATATTAGACCCTAGATAAAGGTAAGTATCCACCTATTATCACAATAAAAAGGTGGCATTAACAACAAATAAACAGAGCCCTGCTATTGTTTAGGTATGGACATTTTCATGTATTTATATTTCAATAAAGTATGAATTTATGGAAAAATACTAACAAATACATAAATTATAAGCACCAACAGGTAACTGTTTATTATATGTAAATTACATCTCCACTGCCATTATATGTAAATAAAACAATAAAATATTATAGCAATTCATTATCAAGGCAACAATTATAAAAGTTATTCTGTTTTGGGGGTTGTCTTAAGATTTATGATGATGATATAAATATAATAATACTTTTAAAATAAACTACATAAAATGTTATAAATATTTTTATAACTTCATTGCAAAATGAAAAATTCTAACAGTTAAAGCCATTTACTGGTAACCAATTGCTAATTACACAAACATTTTACATCTAAAGTTAGTAGTTCTAAAATATTGTATCTATAACATTTTATGTAAAAAACATTTTGCAGCCAAGATAACGTAATGCCTTCCATTCTGAAACCTTCTCTTCTCTCATATAGTTGTATATTCTGTTATATGCATTAGGTAATTAAAAAAAACTCTGGAAGTTCCATCTATTGTCAAAAAGGATTAACTGATGTTTTTAAAAATTACATGAATATATTCACATAAATGCTAAATTATCCGACTCGTATTTACATTTTAAAAAGTTATTTAGTATTCTATGCAATTACAAATATTTTTGCAAAAATAACTGAAACAAACATGTCTTGATTTACCCTTAAAAAAGAGAAAATTAGAAAGTCATAAATTTTCAACCTTTATTGTTAAAAGGTTGCCTTGACAACAGTTTGAAATTGTTGATTGTTATTGATATTGTCTAAGTGTTGACTGGCTTTTAATGAATGTATATTGAACCAGATACATTACCTGTTTCAAAGGTCCCTTCCCAAAACTAAATCTAACTTCTATTTTTATAGTTTTTAAAAAAAACTATTTAAAAGTTTTGTATATAAGAGTATGTGCAATAACATGCATATGTAGTTATATTTTAAAATTCAGTCATTTCTTTTCAATATATTTTATTTTTAAGTTTTCTTTTGTCGCTTGTTTTTCTTTATTAAAGTAATTAAAGGCAAGCAAACTTTTAATCCTTTTTTTTTTAAAAAAAGAAAAACATTTAAATTTCGGATAGTTTTAATTGCATTCTTGTTTTTTTGATTCTAATCAATTTTTAATTTATTTTAACAAAAGCTGAAACTTGTTTTTACATTTATTTTTTAAATTAATTCCGAGTGAGATTAGCCCTGGTCGGAATTTTTAATTAAGATAAAGACTGAGATAGATTTTTTCTGGTAAAAAATTACTAATTAAAGATGATGCGGAAGATAATGGCTCAAATAAATAGCCCCAGATTTTGGATTGATGATTCTTTGATAAATTTTATTATGCTGCTTGTTATAAGAAATTTTCTGCTGACCACTTTTTGCTGATGAATCTTATTATTCTGTCGGTGATAATTATTTGAATTGCTGCACTGCCTTACCTGATATTTCACTGATATTATATTACGAACTACTGTTGGCTAAATAGGAATCGTCAACACAGAATGCCAAACATATATGCTATAAAGAATCTTCACCTCATGCAGCGTTAAACACTTCTAAGACAAACTCTGGAGCTTCTGACTGTCCCACCAAGATCATGTCATAAAAGCCGAATCCAGAACTGACTCCAGGATTGCCTCATGCCTTCCAAACTGATTGATGGAAAATGAAATCTTTGTAGGAACCTTAAAGTGAACTGTGTGCGCTGCTGAAACTCATCAGCCAGACCTGACCATACGCCTCAAGGTAAAACATTTTCATATTCTCACCAGGGTTTAAATCTCTAGTTCCATCTATTATCAAATCTCAGCTTAATCTTAAAAAGAAACCTATCATTATAATATCTTATAAACATTAAATTTAAATATTTTAAGCATTCATGATCTATGTTATTATTGCATCTATAGTGTACTGGAATGTTTAAGATTCCATATTTAATTTATAATTTATTTATGTGAGAATATATTGGGAGTTTCTATTTTCCTATGCTTAGGTTCATTTTTTTATTATTATTTATATTAATAACCCTTAATAAATGCTTTGGCAGACTTTTGTAATCTTATTTTAACTCACCTGTCCTCTTATCAAGTATAGTGTTCTGATTTCCTGAAATTGGATTTTGTTTCTCTTTTCTTGTCTTGTACTGAAATTAACCTTGATAACTTTAAACAGTTTATCATGAGCTGTCCTGCGGACATATGACATTCTTGGTCCTGATACTTTATTCTGCGCCTAGAGACAGCTCACCCTTGCCATTTTTTGTTGATTTCCTACAAGACCCTATTGTTTTGCTCTCTGAATTAGGAAACTAGAATTGATTTTTTATAAATCACCAGCAGGAAGATATTAGAGATCTCTTTTTAAATCATATGTGAGAAAACAAACTTATATGCCAGGGTGTTTATTGTTTCAAAACTCATGTATACCCTGTGATAAATACACTGCAAAAATCTATGTCAAACATTTATACTTTCATTTACTTGGGATTTCATTTTTATTTTGAATTTAATAAATCTTAAAATTTCTTTATAAATGTTTAATGAATTTCAAAATTGTTTAAAATTATTTTGGCTGACGTTTGCCTTTGTGTTAATTTCTCAATTATCTGAACAATCTTAAAGATCTCTTTCTCTCCCTGGATCTAACTGGTATCAATCATCATCATCATTAATTTCTGATCACTGTAAACTAAATTTTCCAGGTATGCAGTGTCCTGGTGGTAGCCTCAGTAATCAAAAGAAAGATAAAAGTGAAATCAAAAGAAAGATAAAAGTGAACGTACAATATATAGGACTAGGCTAGATACTGTTTTCAACACAGGGCCTTCCCCCCTCTTTTCCCTCATTACACACATCTTTCATCCTATTATGTTCAATTACTTAAGTTAGTAAAAAGTCTAACATGTACTAACTTTTTAACCGATATTATGAGTAATTTTATGTGACTGTCATAATGTTAAACTTTCAGCAGCAAAGGACTGTAAGTTTGTACAAACATATTTACATACTTTAATTATATACTTCAATTATGATTATTATTTTTTTTTGGTTTCAACTCTCTGTTTCTGTTTTTCTTTATTTTATAGGTTAAAATGGCTTCCATCATTTGCAAAGGATCACAAGAGATTAATGACTTCTAACACTACAAACATATGGTTGCAAACATTGGAAAAACAATGCCATTGTTTATTATGAAAATAAATGTGTGTGTATATATATATACTGCCTTACTTCAAATTTAAGCAACAGTACGATTTTAAAATTGGGAAAAATATATAAAAATGATTTTATAATAGGTATTAAAAAATAAACATTTTTATTTACTTCAATAGAAATTAAAAGCAAAATGTGAACTGGAAATTCAAAATAAACTGTTCTCTCAATCATAATACCATGCATATGTGTAGCAGGTCAAACAAAGACCCAATCATTATAAATGGGAGATTGGCAGAAATAAGATATTAAAATATTTGCTTAGAATTTAAGCTGCATTCTAATATTACTTTTTCAAAATTTAAAGAAAAAGTGTAGCTTAAATTCGAAGTATGGCCAGAAAAGATGGCTCACGATTGTTATTAAATTCAATATCTTTTCTGAGAAAAAAACAAAATAAAAAAAGCTGTTTTTAATCTCAAATCCAGATATTTTCTTGACTGAATTCAGTCAAATCAAGAGTTAGAATCTAAGTTGGGATATAGTTTTCTTAAGCTAGAAATGTGAAATAAGTCCAGCTAACCTGTTGAAGTTCACAGAATCATTCAGGAGAAAGGTCAAAATTAACAAATATCAAGTGATCATGCAGCATATATAGATATGCAAGGTTTTCATGTCTATAAAATTCATTAGTATAAAATATTAAGGCTGTTGAAAAAAAAGTTTGATGCTTTCTTAGTTCTGAAAATCATATAAAGCAGACTTTTGTATCAAAATATTTGCTACCAAATCACTTCAGGGGTATCAAATCACAAGCTGTATTATTTTTAAGACACTAATATATATATATATTAGCATGTATATATACACATATCGTTATTATGTAAGAGGACCATTGATGAAAGTAATAAGATATTAATATTCTAGAACCCATAAGTTATCTTTATCACTTCAAATACACTGAAATGATCAGGATCACCAAATACATGTATCTTCTTTTCAATTTTAATCTTACCAATTATTCTTAAGTATAGGTGTATGCACATATTGTATATGCGATATAAACCAAAAAAAAAAAAAATTACAAATTGCCTTTTATAATAATTTCTTATTTTTTTGATAGTTATTTAATATTTGCTTTCATTTGAAAAACAATAAAACCACTGAAATTAATATCGTTGTTGTTGGATATATATAATTCTTTTGTTTTGAATTAGGATTTCAATGTATGATATATAAAAAAATATGTTTGAGTTAAGACTGAATAAATATAAATGTGTTAACATTGAAGGTTATTAAAATTCATAATCTAGGAGAAAATTCTTGGATATAATTCAATATAGATGTGGCAAATGAATTCCAGGAATGGCTGTGTGGTGTCACCCATGATCTATTTGTATTGAAATCACACGAGTATTAAACATTCAAGTTTGAACATGTTAGAGCTAACATGTGTATAAATTTTAAGCAGATAGATAATTGGTTAGCTATCAAGAGTATAAAAAATATCTGTGCATGGATCTTGGCATAAAAATGGGTCATGGTGGTTTCATTGTGAAAAACGTTTTGGCCAAAAAATCAATTGGACCATCCTGCCTATTAATCTATTCCAAAATTAAAAATAGTTCTAAAAGGACAAAGATTTTCTGATATAACCGATATTCAAAAAAGCATGTGAGATAGTTTCCCAACAGTATTTCTAAAAAATGAGATCCAGATGTGCTTCCAGAAATGGGGATGCCATTGTAGTCAGCACATAGAGGCACAAAGGGACTACTTTGAAAATGACAGTAGACATTAGTGTACACTTCCACACAAATATTTAACAAAGGTGTATTCCTGGAATTAAATTGTTATACCTGGAACATGTGCACTGATTCATATTTATTATGCTTATATGTGTATTTAAAGAGGATTTCTAGAAAAAGTATTATATGATAAAATGACTAAGTAATTATAAACTCCCTATACAGTAGTGCCACTCAGTGCAAACCAGAGTAATCAATGGATGCCAGAAGGCATGTGCATAAAATCCCCATCTAGTGCCTACTTATCCAATATCCCCAGACTAGTTTCTGGCTTGTGGCTTTCATCAGTGAGGAGATTTAGATGTGAGAGCACTGCAGCCAGATCTTAGGATCTAATGCAACCCTCCAGCAGCTACCTTTGACCTCTACTTAACTACAAAACTATGAGAATAAAATTGAAACTGCAATCATACTTTCAATCCAAGCTCATTAGCTTATACAGTCATATAAGCCTGAACTCAGTTCAGTACCCATACATTTTGGTATCTCTGAGCAAGCATAAGAAATGGTGATCATGTGATGTTTAGTGGTTTAACACCAATCCTGCCTAATAGGATAATGGTGGCTATGGTTATTAAAGAACCAAAAATACCAAAATGTATGAGTACTGAACTGAGTTCAGGCTTATATGACTATATAAGCTAATGAGCTTGTATTGAAAGTATTATTGCATTTTCAATTTTATTCTCATAGTTTTGTAGTTAAGTAGAGATAAAAGGTGATTGCTGTAGGGCTGCATTTGATCCTAAGATCTGGGTGCAATGCTCTCAGATACAAAGCTCCTCACTGACGAAGGCAAAAACTAGTCTGGAGATATTGGATGAGTAGGCACTAGGTAGAGATTTTATGCATAAGCCTTCTGGCATCCATTGATTACTCTGGCTTGCATTGAGTGGCAATACTGTTTGGAAAGTTTTGCCTGTTTTATAAGTTACGAGCAAGCATAAGAAGCGGTGATCATGTGATGTTTAGTGGCTTAATTATAAAAGTTGTGAATCAATAATAAAAATTATTTGCTGTTTCTTCCATGTTCTATTATTTTATCTCGAAATTTTACTTAATGAATATTATCTATCTATCTATCTACCTACCTACCTACCTACCTACCTACCTACCTACCTACCTACCTACCTACCTACCTACCTACCTACCTACCTACCTACCTACCTACCTACCTACCTACCTACCTACCTACCTATCTGTCTGTCTATCTGTCTGTCCGGCCGTCTATCTGTCTGTCTATATATATATATATACTAATTACATAGTAAATAAATATGTGCTTGGGAAGATGTTGAGAAATATATAGTGAAAATTAGTCGGAGAAATATGTATAATAATAGGTTCTTTCATTCATCTTTTATAAAGAAGGAACATCGTATATATAAGATGTTTATGTTCTGAGAATATAAGTCAAATTTAATGTGCATAAATAATAAAATATTAAGTTAATGCAAGATAAAATCGAAATGACTTTTCCGTTAATAATAATAAAAAAATAAATTCACGAGTATTAAAAAGTAATTTGATATCTTTTATTAACATTGATTTACATCTTAAAACAAACAAGAATTTAACATTTTAATCCATACAGAGATAACTACAAAAAATAATCATATTACATAATAAAAAACAACACAAATAACGCATTATTATAAATTATACACACAATAAAATAAATAGATTATACAAAATAAATTACATAGCTTACACAATGATAGTAACTACTCGTTTACATATTAACAAATATTTTCATCATAGGATAGGATTTATATATCGATTATACAAAATAAATTACAAAGCTTATACAATGACAGTAACTACTCATTTACATATTAACAAATATTTTCATGGCAAGGGCAGTATTTATATAACAAAAGATTGTATATGGATTGGCCTTGAAAGTTACAATGGCTAAGCATAAAGTACAAATTGCTTGCCTATGGTACCACTGATCGCTCCCACCCAATAATTGAATTAGTGTTTCTGAACTACCAGTAAACAATTTTGCAAACCATGCATAAAAATAGTCAGTGCCTTCCATATACGAATCTTTCTCCGCACGAATACTTTCTTGCCAAATGTAGCATGAGAAAGTAAAAAAGCACACACACACACACACACACATATATATATATAGTGACATAACATATTATCAACATGAATTCATTGATTTTGAAATAAATACAATAATAAATAAAACCAATAAGCTTTATTGCTTAGCATATCATATGATATATGGAACCCCGGTTTGAACAGTGATTTGTAGATCATAGTTCCAGAGTCCATCATTCTAATACTGTAGTAAACCATGCAATGCATTAATACAGTTTTTAATACTATTATTCAATTCCTATGACATAAAATTTATATAAAGGTTTACTTAGAATTTTAGCACTGAACTTGAAAGTATGCCATTGGATATACAGATAGCTGCTTTTTTTAAATGTTAAATGACATGTTACAATTATAAATCAACATTATAATTTCATGATAGTTTTTTTACATATAAATAATTAACAGCACAACAAATAATTAGTTTGCAAGTACCACAGGTAATAATTACTATGGAGATTGTAAAGTGTCAACATAAAACAAATAAAACTACTGATAATAAACATTTTTCCAAATTAGAGCAATAATTCATTTCCTACTTCAGAGCCATCTATTGTAAGCTTGAATCATCAGTAGATATTAATCAAAAGTGTTAATACCCAAATCTAGAGGAGCAAGCAATGCTTTTCACTGGGGGGAAAAGGCCAATATTTGGTTATAGAGATAGGGAAAATACATATCATGAACAACTGATGGCTGTTAATTACTTAGCTTTACAATAGATGGCTTTGGAGTGAGTTAGTTTCTAATGTAAACAAAGTGAGTAAACACTTTCTAATGGTAATATTGGAAATAAGCTGAGAAAATCATATAATGCTTCTTTCAAGAGAAATGTGGAATACAAAATTGATCATGCAGATGGAACAAAAATTAAATCAGAGCAATTAGTATACTGTAATAGTAAACAGACAAGGGAGTTGGCAATCAAAATAAAATGCATACAAAATTTATTGCAATTTAAATTCACTATCCTCACATACTATTATACCACCATTCAAAAATCTGCAATATATACTGGTCATAGATCACATCAATATATATATATATATATACAGTTTTTATTTTTAATTCAATATATGATGAAAGAGAATATAAAAGCAGGTGTAATGATAGTATATATAATTGCACTTACTACTACTATAACAATAGTAATGGAAAAAATAAACCAAATTTAAATTTTTATTAACTGGTTGCATTTGATAAATAAAGGGGAAATATTTTATTTATTTCTAAATGACCTCAAAATTAAATTTATATTACTATTTTTGTCTCAATAATTCCTAATTACATAATAGATTTAGTTTATTTTGAAAAGAATTCTGTGCTCAAATATATATTATTGTTGTTTTCCTACTAGGGAGAGAAAAATAAAATTCTGTCAGATTGAGGCCCTGACTTTCCCAAAATCCAACCCACTCAAGATACTCTTTTATCATGTAGAAAGATCACTGAATAGTATGTAAATAATTATATAGAAGTGTTTTCGCAACATGTGTCGTGAACCATTTGTGTATCACGATAGTTCCTCAGGTGTGTCTGTAAAATATCAAAATTTAAAGTAAAAAAATAATACAAGCTTAGTAAAATTAAAAATACAAAAATCTGGGAAAATGCCAGCAAGCTACAATAATTCTGGAAAAAAATATTGCCTTTCTCAACTTTGTATTTATGCGAAATGGCATATTCATCAGTGACCAAAATTACAAGCAAAACCGAGACTACTTTCCAGGGAACAAGAACCCAGAATTTCCTTATCTACTATTCATCCTAGAATAAAGATAATTATGCAAAGAACAATACACACAAGTATCACATTAAGATTAAAGCTTCTTGATGACTTTTTAAAATAAATATAAATATTATAAATAGAAAATGACTAAAATTTATTTTTTGTCATAAAATTTCTGGTGTGTCACAAAAATCTAATTAATTTTGAAGTGAGTCGCTGGCAACGAAAGGTTGGGAACCACTGGTATAGAAATAAAGACACAAATGCATCTAAAAATTAGGATGTTTACAGATTTCTAACATGTAGTTATATTTATTAAAAAATATCAATTTTCCATGGAACAAGAACTCAGAGTTTCCTTATCTACTATTCATCCTAAAATAATATCACATTAAAATTAAACCTTTTTGATGATAAGTAAATATTATAAATAGAAATTGAGTAAAAAAAAAATTTGTCATAAAATTTCTGGTGTGTCACAAAAATGTAATTAACTTTGAAGTCAGTTGGTAACGAAAGGTTGGGAACTACTGGTATAGAAATAAAAACACAAATGCATCTAAAGATTACAATGATTACAGATTTCTAATATGAAAGTATATTTATTAAATAATAAAAATTATTTTTTGAGGTTTATTTTTTTATGCAAATTTCCTCAAATTTAATATTGGTTGTATGGGTATATGAGAGATAAAAAAATTCAATTAACTTTTAATAAATAAGATTGGCGAAATGATTTTTATCATGAAATACAAAATGAATGTACATTTAACTACGTATGAACTAATATAGCTGTTATAGATGCAACAAGAAACCCAATACAGGATCCTGGTGAATCAGGGAAATTCCGGATAATTATTTTAAAACTTTGTAAATTAAT
Source organism: Epiperipatus broadwayi (assembly GCA_028023455.1). Taxonomy (NCBI): domain Eukaryota; kingdom Metazoa; phylum Onychophora; class Udeonychophora; order Euonychophora; family Peripatidae; genus Epiperipatus; species Epiperipatus broadwayi. The sequence goes on from JAQFVV010000274.1 coordinate 1,056,490, forward strand.
ATCGTCTTCAATAATCGTTATTCTGAAAGATATAAATAAAGGACTATACTTTTTATAAACTCTCAATTAATGATTATTTTTATGAGTAGATCCAGAATTTAAAAGTCGGCTTTCTTTTCATTTTCATCATTTTTTAAATCAATTGATCATGCGTTGTGTGGCAGGGACAAAAGTTTTGTTCACAAATGTTAAGACAATGGTTGCTGTAGCAACGTGCACTGGTAAAAGGAGCGTTTACAAGGATTGATAATGGAAAATATCCGAAGAAAGAAAGAACATTTTTTTTATTACTTATCATGGACTGGAGTTTTGCATAGCTATGGTTAGTTAGGGATGGCATGATGCACTATGGCATTAATAAATAAAATATTTTATAAGTAGCATGCAAAAGAAATATATTTAATGATAACCATAAGTAGTAGACAATTAAATAATATGGAATCTAAGTATTTGGAAGTAATGAAAAAAAAATACTGACAGTTAGATGGTAGGTAATATTACCAATAATAAGAAAGGATCTATACTGATCCAAATACCTGGAGTGTCTATTAAAGTTGAACAATCTCCATAGATGCAAGGAGTCAAATGACTCAAATTCAGGAAATCCATGCTAGTGAAATCACTTAAGCACATGAAATTGAAATAATGCCGGATGTACAAGACCCCACTGCCTTAGTTCAACTACTCCAAGCAATGATGAGCATAAAGGCTGATATGAATACTATGAAAGGTGATATAAACAGTAGGATAGAGAATATGGCAACCAGAGATGATATAAGTAAAATAAAGGAAGAATTGAAGGATGTGAATGAAATGAGAGAACAAATGGGAACAAAGATTGACAGTGTTGAAACTAAGCTGCCTGAAGATATGGGACAACTCTCCCTAAAATTAGAAAATGTTCAAAAAGATAATGTTGAGCTGAAACAAGGAATGCTAGAGATTAAGAAAATTGATAAAAAAGATGCAAGATGCTGATAGCAATTTGATTATTTCAAAGGTAGCTTCATGGAACAATTGAATGCCAAATATGATGAGGCATACAAGAGCCAAGAAATTTTTAGACACAGGGTGCTTACAGAATAGGATAAATTCCAAACCAAGATCCGAGGTGAAATTTCAAAGGGTTTGATCAAAAATAGAACTCTCCATAGTGCAGAATGATGAGGTTGAGTTGAGCAACAAGACGTTAGTAGTGTGGGATCAGCACCTTAAACGAGTTGAGAATAGAATAGTTGAAGTGGAGATGTACATAACCACAGACCAAGCCAGTATAGAGAAGTTGGTAAAAAATACTAACAAAATAAAGTCAAATTGATAGAATGGGTGAAACATTTAATCAGACTGATAATGCTTGAGTCTCAGCTGTGACCAAAAATACCGACCAGTGGAGTGGAAGAAACTGAAGTTGACATAAGGATTGGTAGGAATCATCACTTAGAGATTTCCATTAAAGACCCACAAAGAATAAGTTACCGTTCTGAAAAAAACCACTCCCCCATGCCACATCCTGCCTAAAGCAGAAGAATACCCTCCTACCTTAGTTTAGATAGTTTAATCCTGGATAGTTATCAAACCCACTCTGATGATCAAGTGTTGACCCGATCCATGAACAGTATAGAAATCAACAAGACACTTAACCATATAGCACAAGTGAGCACTATTAACTAATTTATCAAACTAAAGAAATTCAAGGGATCTACCAATGAAGCCCCACTGAACACATCAGGAGCCTGAATCTATTTCTCTGTGAACTGAAACTTGTCAGACAGTGAAAAGGTTATTATTGCATATAGTCCATTCAAGGTGATGCACTGGTGTGTTGGGAGATTTTGTTTCAGGCCCCATCTACCTTTGACGAATATCAAATACTGCTAGTGAAAAATTTCTGGAACAAGGATAGGCAAAAGGCCTTACTATTCCAGCTACTCCAGGAGAAGCATAGAACAGCATGTGAAAAAAACCTTGATGAAGTTCTTCTGCCACCAAGTTACAAAATTAAGAACACCTATTGCCTGAGTGAAAGCCAAATTATCAGAAATAATAAAAAGAAACTTACCACTCAGTATTGAACAATCACTATTGTGTACCAATATTAGGACCATAGAAGAAGTAGCCAAACTATTAACTAATATAGTGTGCCCTTTTGTATGGGTCTCCATAAATTGTTATATCAATTTGTTAAAAATTTTAAATTTAAGATATATTATAGCTATATGATGTTGATTTTATTTCTAATAATCTTTCAAAAGTTTAATCAAAGTAAACTATGAATATTTGATATGTGAAATTGTGCTAATATTTGGGAGAGACGTTTCAATAAAAAAATGATAATATTATATGGTTGGGAAAACTGGCCATGATTGATACTGCATTAATAAGTTTTGTAAATAAATGTTTAAAGCTAAAAGTTTAAAAAAAAGACAAGTTTAAATTAAATGCATATATATTTATTATTGATAAAGATTAATATTTAGTAAGTGAATGTAGGTATTTTGTTATTGATAATATATAATAGAAGATTAGTATTTGATTTTATAATATAAAATTATTATATTAAAGTTGTTATAATATATTATTTGTTTTAAAAAATATTTATTTTCTAAAATTGAATTGTTAGTTTATTTTTAGATAATTACAAGCGTTTATATCTGTGTTGTAAATCAGGTGACAGATAAACATATGTACACATATGCTTGTAAGTTTTTCTAGTAAAGTTGCAAAACTGTTTTAAAATTCTATTATAAAATTTATAAATATTATATTGGCTATCACGAGATAAAAATAAAAAAAATATTAAATCTGATTTTTAAAATACTGTTTAAAAAATATAATGAATAAAATAGACTTAGTTTGTTTAAAAAAATAGTCTTATAAAAGTTAAAAGTGAAATAAAGTAAAATATATCTTTTTAAAAAAATGTTTAATGGATTTAAATAAATGATAAAAATTAATTTAAGAATTAAGTAATGTAATAAATAATAAATATTAAATAAGTCAATATTTATTTTTAATTTTGTATTGTTGGTAAGATATGTAAATAGGCTAGCAAGGTGATTGTTTAATTTACCAATCAAGTGGGTAATTTCTTCCGGTATAAAAACCGAGGTTCAATTGTTCAGAGGGGGATTGTAATTTCTTTTAAGTGAAGTGTGCTATTAAATATAGCTAAGTAAAAAATTATAGATGCTCTCGTAATAGTTTCTTAATTTATAAGAGAGTAGTTCTAAATAATTTTATAAAAGTTTACTGTTTAATATGCAGTGCTAATTTATTTATAGTTCCCTATTGATCGTCTCTATCGAAGCTCAATTTTACTGTCAAATAATCATGAAAATATCGTATATCGATAAAATGTGTTGGAAACTTTATATTAAAAATATAGTGAACGCTGGATTAACTAAGAGAATTACTAGTTGGATAAAAATAATATATTGGACATTATATATGAATTTAAAAGTTGATTATAATTAATTTTTTTTTTATATAACATGAAATAATTTATTATTATATGTAGTAAGTTAGCAGAAGAAAATAAAGATTTTATTGAATTAGTTTATAAAAATATATATGATGAGGTATCATTTGTTAAGTCAGTAAATGATAATTTAGGAAGAAATGAATTTTTTTTTTTTGTCAGAATAACTAGAAAAGAAATCGAGTTAGCTGTTGAAGTAAATATTTTAAATAATAAATTAGTTAATAAAAGATAGAAGAGTATAAAAAAAACTCATTATAATGACTAAGGGAGGAATAAATGAAAATAGAGAGTATGTTAAAATAAGTGATAAGAGTAAATAGATCTTATGAAAGGTCAGTTTATGAAAAGAGTTATGGATGAATTTAAGAATTTTCATGAATATTGTAGTAATGATCATAAAATTAATAAATCTTCAGGGATAAAGTTAATCTCTTTAGATGAAAAGTGTCTAGATTTATTAGATAATGATTTATTAAAAACTGCTAATGAAGCTAGAAACAAATTTAAAAGTAAATGCAAGATGTGATTCAAAAAGGTAGTGTTAATTATAGAAATATGTGTTCACAGTTTAGTTTGTATAAAAAGGTGTTATTTAGAGGAATTAAAAAACTTGATATTTCATGGTAAGATTAGAAAAAAAAATTTTTTTTAATCTAATTAAAGATATAAATAAAGGAAAAGTGAGACTTAATTTTATAAAATAAAAGAAAGTTATGATGATTTTATTTAAAAGTGTTTTCTAGTTGAGATTTTAATGTGATGTTCCAATGCTTTATAGAATTTCATGTTAAAGTGATTTATTATGATATTCAATGATAAGAAAAATTTTAACTATATACAAAATGGAGATGATAATTATAGATTAAAGAAGGTGAAGGTAGATGGTTAATTTAAAATTTTTATCCGAAGGAGGAGGATATGTGCCCTTTTGTATGGGTCTCCATAAATTGTTATATCAATTTGTTAAAAATTTTAAATTTAAGATATATTATAGCTATATGATGTTGATTTTATTTCTAATAATCTTTCAAAAGTTTAATCAAAGTAAACTATGAATATTTGATATGTGAAATTGTGCTAATATTTGGGAGAGACGTTTCAATAAAAAAATGATAATATTATATGGTTGGGAAAACTGGCCATGATTGATACTGCATTAATAAGTTTTGTAAATAAATGTTTAAAGCTAAAAGTTTAAAAAAAAGACAAGTTTAAATTAAATGCATATATATTTATTATTGATAAAGATTAATATTTAGTAAGTGAATGTAGGTATTTTGTTATTGATAATATATAATAGAAGATTAGTATTTGATTTTATAATATAAAATTATTATATTAAAGTTGTTATAATATATTATTTGTTTTAAAAAATATCGTATATCGATAAAATGTGTTGGAAACTTTATATTAAAAATATAGTGAACGCTGGATTAACTAAGAGAATTACTAGTTGGATAAAAATAATATATTGGACATTATATGAATTTAAAAGTTGATTATAATTAATTTTTTTTTTTATAAACAAATATTTTAAAGAAAGATAAATACTTCTTTATGAAGAAAATATTTTAAAATTATATATTTTAATATATCTTTTGGTAAAGATATGGAAGTTAATAATAATTGCAGAAATACTTGCCTTATTAAGTCTTTGTTATTTAAAAGACTAGAGGTCGATAGATTTTTAAAAAACTGATAATTTGGAAATTTAATTGATAAATAAATACCTATAAAAAACGTTATAATATTTAAATTTTATATGCTGGTTATATAGAAAATTTAAAAAAAATGTTTTGCTGAATATTTAAAGAAATGCGCACAGAAGTATACGAGGATATCCAAGTCAATTTTTATAAAAAACTTAAATTAAATATTTAACTATTGATTAATCCTAGGAAGATAATAACTTTTAAATAAATCCGGATCCTATAAACTGTTTTAATTATTATTTTGTTTCTTTATGGTGGAACTTGTTTTATCTTATTTTTTTTTTTTTAAAAAAAAAAAAACGTTTTCATTTATTTCATAAAAACTGTTTAAACACGTGATGTACCGGAAAAGGATGTGATGTTGGTAAAATGTTGTGCCTAGGAAAAAAGAACAATTGTGGGTGGAAAGAAGACACCGTTGGATTTTATGTAACATATTTTGTTTTCTTAACTAACATAGATATTTAATTATTTATTGATCTATTAGAGATAAGAGAGGTACATTTTTTAAAAGTAACTACATAATAATATAACACTTAATTTCATAAAGTTTATTTTTTTATATAATTTTACAACACGTAATATTTTAAGAATAATTGTTGAGTATAAATGTGATATTATTTTTGTAAAGCTATAATCTTGGAGGACATCGTTTGGCTGATTATAAATTGGAGTATTATTTATGGTAATAATTATATAATATTAGTAATTTAATGTATTTTGCTTTGTTTTCTTTAGATAAACCAAATATTATTTGATTGTTGAGTGAATGTATAAATATTTAAAGAACATACACACATAATATTATCAATAATAGTTTTATTTTAATATGCATACTTTATTTTATAATATAAATTTATTACAACGTAATAAGAGTTATCCAGAAATAATTATATGATTCTTTCGTGAATAAACTTTAATGTTTCTATTATAATATTAGGAATTTGATTTATTATATTAGTATGAGTCATTTATATTTATTTTCAAATTAGTAAGAGGTAAAAATATATCTATATTTTTTTTATTTTTTTTTTATTAGACAAGTTAAATTAATTTTATATAGAAATTTATATTTTGTTTGAAGGGTTTATCATATATAGATGATGAGATAGAAGAGAGTTTGGATAGTCATTTTTTGTTTTAAAAAAAATTGGTAAGCTGATACTGAAGTTAAATAAGATCAGAATGATATTTGAAGATAAGATTTTATTAAGAGGGAATAGGAATAACAAGTAAAGAAGAATAGTAGTTTAAATGGAAAAGAATCATAGAATTTTATTTTAATATAATAACTTTATAAAATTGGTAATTTATAAATAAAAATTTTCATCTTTACAAAATTGTTGAATAATTTTAAAAATATTATTTTAAGAAAAGAACATATATGTATTGCATATTTTGGTAAGACATATATTATGAAATTACATCAGAATGAAGTAAATAATTATGTAATCAATAAAAGTCACATAATATTATAAAGTTATATCAATCTATATATTAGTTGATCTTTAGTTAATGCTAATAATACATGTAATATATAATAGCTACATTATAATAGAAATAGCTAGAATACTTAAATGGAGTAGCATTTTAATTATTAAAGTTTGTTTATTTTACATGTGCTACATAAGTGATATTTCACATAAAAGCCTTCTATTGTACTAAGTGATTATAAATGATATCTAGTAAAATATAAGTTCATAGACTCAATTACATGTTACTAATAAAACATTTAAGAAATATATGGATTGTTTATTTTGGATTATAGAAATAACAACAATGTAAGAATCTTGTATTATTATTATTTTTTTTTATTTTTTTTTTCTTGATTTCCACTTGTAATGTAAATAATGTATATAAGTTGTTTATTAAATTTGATATAAATAAATTTGTTTAAGTTGTTTTAAAAGTGTGTCGAATTCATTATTTTGCACCACAGCATTTGACAACAGATAATTTGAATAAAACATAATATTTGCACAATATGAATTAAATTATTATTATTATTTTTAAAAAGAAATACAGTATTTTCTTAAGATAATTTATAGAAATTCATTGACATTAACATATTATGTTATAATGGTCACAAAAATAATTATAATGCACAATATAAGAGTATAATATTATTTATTGCCACATATTATTAAATTATAAGATTTTATTATATTCTTAATTTAGATACTATATGAAGATAAAAGACATGTAGATGATTTACTTGTTTTCTTAATGATTAGTAGTATAATAAAATAGATGAGGTTAACTTATACACTGGAGATTGTTATTTAGTTATTTATTATTATTATAGGTTAGGTGTAGTTAGGTCTGATATTAAATCCCTTATCATGCCTATCTGCAAGAAGTATTATTACTTTAAGATAATTAAAAGAACCTGAGATTATTTAGTTATATTTCTTTGATAAAAGATTGAGATTTATTTATTACTATTATTGAAGTTAGTTAATTTTTTATAAAAGACATAGGAATGCTATAGATGTATTAGTGAGATAATAAAGAGGTAATAGTATTCTTATGCCATTGAGATAATGTCTTAGAAGACATAGGCTCAATGTAAATTCATATTACCACTTGTAACTCCACTTCATAGTCTCATGATTTAATAAATACTTATTTAGTTAGTGCATGATATTGAACTATATTAATTTTCTGTTAGTTGTACTAAATCTGATAAGATATAGTATTATAAAAATATATTAATAATAGTTATACATATTTTAGTCGAGCATAACAATTTAATTGAGCTAGTCATATTTTAAGTTATATTATATTTCTGGAAGTGAGGGTACAATAGATATAAACAAAGCAAATCTGTCAACTAGGATGGATGCCTGAAAAAACAAGAGGTTTTACTGTTAATGCTATCTTTTATAAAAAGAGAAAAAATAATAAATGTTATCTACTGGAAAGGGATGTCCTTACAAAATAACTCTCCCTATATATGGTCAAAAAGCCTTGTTCACACTTAAAGTGGAGGGAAATTGCAAAAGTGAACACTTAAAAAGAATTGTAAGTATATCTTTTATTATTGGGAAGTTTTATCACACAAGAAAGAGTTGTATTTAAGTAGATAACTTAATTTAATCACTAAAGTAATTCTATGAAAATGACTGCCAATGCAAAATCAAAAGCGAAATGAAAAAATAAATTACTAAATTGTCAAGAAACGAGTGTTATCTAAGAAGATGACTTCAAAATTCCGAGTAAAAAAATATCAGAAAAAAACGGCAAGCTAATAGTGATTTTGAAAAGAATTACTCATTATAATTACCAAATAAACTTAAGAACGGTGAAAGTATAATAGGAAAAATTATAGGAAAAAATGGATTCTGAGAATCTACAGCTTCAGAACAAATTAGACAATTTAAATCCTGGTTTTGATGTTAATAACAAATCAAATATAATGAAAAATAAAATTAATAAAACAAAAAAAGAATTAAATGAAAACTACAAAGAACAAAAAAGTTATATTGAAAAAACTGGCGACTTCCAAAAGTTACTAATTTTCATGACGAACCAGAAGTCACCAGCAGCGGGAAAAAATTGTCAAAGAAAAAAAAGTGGTTAGGAATTAAATTCTGCTTAACTTTAAGAACTGATATGATACAGGATGATGAAACCTTAGATTTAAGACCAGTTTCAGAACTTCTGAGGAAGGAAAGGGAGACATAAGAAAAATAACAGCCCAGAGGTGGCACCATTGAAAAAATCACATCTTAAAAAAACAGCAATAACAGAAAATGGACATTTAAAGTCTAAAGACCATATAAAACATCAAATTGAACCTTCTTCTGGAGAGAATCATTTTCAGATCCGGGGGGAAGAAATAAATCAAGGAAATAAAAGCAAAATAAATCAGACCAGTGAAATAACAAGGAACAAACAATTTTATGAAGATTTTGAAAATGATAAATAAAGACATAAACAGTCCCATAAGAGACCTTAAAAATGGTTTTTATCAGGAAAATGTTTCAGAAGGGGCAAAAACTAAAAATGTACATTCAACACAGCAAAAAAGTAAAATTCCTACTATTGCAAATAAAAAATTAAAAAAGTTTCCTGTTGAAAATACACTAGGCTCACCAAAATTTAAAAAAAAAAATAAAAAAAAGTCAGAATGGTAACCCTAAAGACAAAACAAATAACCCTCAAAATCATTTAGGGAAATTTTAATCATCTTTAAAGCTCAAATTTTCCACCATTGAAAGCTAATAATTCAAACTTTACTATGCAAGTTCCATCGATATGAACTAAAGAAATTTCAAAATGTGAAAAGAATTGAACCAATATCCTATGCTGAGAAAGCTATGATTAATAGTAACTCAAAAAATTTAAATGAGATAAACATGGAGAATAAACCCCAAGAATATGAACAAAATGAAAATTATTTAAAATCACTGCAAATTTTTGCTAAACGAAGAAAGGGATCTGATGGAAAAAATTACATTTGACCCTCAAAGCAATATGATAAAGGAACTCAGGAATAACCCAGAGCTACACTCAAAAATTTTGAAAAAATTCAACCAATCAATTCTGGCAGTTCTTAAGAAATATTTTCAGACTTATAAACATGAAAATGCTCTTATTATGCCAAACAGATAATACCTTAATTATTTTAAATTTCCTATTCATGATTTGTATAGGCTCCTTAAATAGCAGGATCTCGGACAATCAATATACAAAATATTATTCCATCCAAATAATAGATATGTGATTATACAATTCATTCATCAAAGAAACATTCAAGAACAATTTCAAAGTGTTGGCAAATCTTTTTCTAGTAGTAATTGATCTTAATAGGCCAACATGCATAGAGGGAACTATCCACAACTGTGAAATTAATTTCGAGATTGAAGACCCTGGCCATTAAATATTTCGATGAGCAAATATTGACAAATACAGTGGTATTTAAAATATTGCTAAAGAAGGGAATTTCACCTTTACTGATATCTGCCCTTGTGGGTTATAATGAATCACTATTGATTATTATTTTAAGAGGTATAGCCCCACAGTGCTTCATTGTAAGCAGTGGAAGGATTTAATGAGAATGCCCAAATAGAAAGTGCAATTGGTGTGGGCTATAAAAAATAAATCACAGATGCCAATTTAAAAATCCAACAATACAATCTCCATGGCCTACAGTGATTTCAAGAGTTGAACAAAGAAGTGACAGGAGATTTAGTGAATGGTCAGAGACCCCAAGCAATAAAAGACCAGCAAATTGAAGAAAATTCCTCCCAATCTGATACTCTAAGATCTTCAACATGTGATGATATTGGCACTTCAATAAAAGAACAGGCTTATCAATTCTAAGGGCGTAGTCAAAAAGAGTAAAGAAACAAGAAATGGAATTGGTGGGCTTCCTCAAAGAAAGAAGAAATATAGACCTAAGCTTTCAACATCTGCATCTCCTAAGGCTGTTTTGGATATTGAAGATGTGCCTATTCTGATCAATAAACTGTATTTTCTCTGCTTCCTGGTAAAAAGTCTCGACTCAACTCTCCGAGTTTAGCATACTTTCTTATTGAGGCAAGTCCTGAAGATATTTCTGAGTGCAAAAATTGATGTAATTATTCCACAAACCAATGAAACCAATTGAATAAGCCAGATGTCGAACCTGAATCCTCCTTTATTATTGACCAAGAGACAGGCTTGACCCCAGATCTTGAGTTAGAATAAGATGAGCTAAAAGAGACTGGGAGTAATAACTAAGTCCAGAGATTTTCATTGAAAAAAAGATATAATCCTCATTATTCATGATCAGCATCAATCAATATTAAAGGTTTGAAATCTCATGATAGAGCCTTTGCCTTAGAGCATTGGTTTAGAACTCAAACACCCGATATTTTGGGTCTTGGAGAGACAAAGATGCATCTCCGGACTGGTCCACTAATAATCGAAAAAATTAACTCACTGGGTTTTTTTCATTATTCCTTCACCAGTGTGGCTGCAGGAGGGGTTGCCATTATATTAAACAAAAAGTTGCCAATTAATTTCCTTTAAAATCATTAAAGTTGACAATAATTGTCTTATTGCAATTATAAATTTTCATAAATTTTACATTTAATCTACTTAATGTGTATTTATCAAGACAGCCTGAAATAATTCATAAAGTAATACAATACATTAATATATGACTGAAAACAAGCCCCTTTCCCACGGTAATAGTTGGTGATTTTAATCTCACTTATCAAAATTTTCAAAACAGATATACTCAGTCAATCAATATACATTTAATTAGTTGTAGACTTCTTTTTCCAGAAAAAGCCTTTTCCATTTATAATAGGAATTCGAAGATCTTGATAGACCTGCTCTGTCTCCCCAATATTATTTAAAACATTAACAGTGGGAGCTTTGGCCAACATTGTTCTCAGACCACTTTTCACTTGAATTTAAGTTCTATGGCAAAGATTTTAGAGAAGTGGTATCCTAGCTCCCAAAAATGATAAGGATGTTGACTCAGGCCAACATTAATACTCAAATGATTTCGGAAACCTACATATTATTTAATAAAGTCAATTTATGTAGGCTTCTGGCATATGATGTATGGATGTAATTCACCAAGATTTTGGAAAAACTAATAAATAATTGTACCACTAAATCCCAAGGCCCAATACACATGTTGGGAGAAATGGATAAAATAGTCGGTAAATTGATTGGCTTGCCTCTTGAAGTCCAAAATGTTGACTTGATCATTGAACTAAAATCCAAAATATAAAGCTACACAGAGGGTGATTGCCCAGTACCTCTCAGTCAAGAGGATGCAGAAATTTATTCACTATCAGCACTGTTGGACTAGGGGTGACCTTAGGGCCCTAGGTTCCAGCAGGAAAGCTAAGGCACCATGGATGATTGAGATGGATGGCAATGTATATGCTGGGAGTTCCATGTGAAGCTATACATATATACACAAGGAATATATATATATATTGTACCGAGATACATCAGGAAGGAGTGTGCTTTCTTCGGAGTTACACATAATTTTGGAAAAAATATAAATTGATAAAAGATTTGTTTAAATATTTAATAAAAATAAAAGGTCTTGTAGGGTAAAATAAGAATAAAAAGAATTTTTTTTTCTCATAGAAGGGTTTATCGGTAAAAGCATAAATTAGACAGTTTTATAAGATATAATTTTTGAATCACATTTAAATAAAACCTAAAGAATTAAAACTTGATTTAATTAAAAATTTGATTTAATTGAAATTTGATTTAAGATTGCTTTTAAAAAAAGAAAAAAAAAGCAAGGTGGAGTTCGTTTTGTCTTATAATAACAATAAAAAAATATAATCAAAGGAATGTAGTGAACAATGGGAGCTAATGACAAACATGAGAAATTTCCATTAAACGGCTAGTTAGTGAAATAACTCTAACAAAGAAATTGAAATTTGCAATCATCTAAAGAATGACCAATGAAACTGTGTAGAGAGTCGAAAGAAAAGAAATAATTGTCCAATAGCAGAAATTCAGAATGTAGATTGAATCCGCAAGATAAGGACCGTAAAATATAAAAGGGGCGAATTTTCTATTGTATTATTAGAGTATTGAATTATTAGATTGAATTTGATATTGTGATTAAAATTTGATTCTGATTTATTCTTAATTTCATAGTCATATTATTAATATACGTCTAAAGTTAAATAAAACATAATGCTGCATTGTTAAACCCATCGTGTGAACAGCCGGCCGAATCCTTCCATGCAATACCAACAGCATTCAGTTCGAATGTCGATTATGTTCACGTAAAACAAGAAGGAAACAGAGTGTCCACGGTGAAGCCCACAGGATCCCAATGACATCGGGAAAAGGATTGCAAAGAGTTAGCTCTAACTGACCCAAGGAAATACTATCAGAAGCTACGCTCGGAACCTTGCATAAAGGAGAAAGCTAGGTAATATTTATTTCATTTTTAATTCACTAATTAAAAGCCGTAATAATATATGGAATAATAAACTCTGAACTTTATATTACGAACAATAATTACTAATTGTCTTTAGCTCCATTACCCAGAGATTTTATTGTGATTTCAAATATAATTGTGTGCGTATAATTATTTTCTAAATGTATGTATAATATGATATTTTGGTTGTATTAAATATTATCTAAACTTGAACAAAAGTGTAATTAATTATATTATAAGACCAAACGAAGTGAAATAGCGTAAATGGAGACTTAATGGGTTAGTGATTACTTAAATTAAATTTGAATTAAATAAAAAAAAAAGCGAGAAAATTAGCGCAGAGAAAGATTCGTAAATTGATTTTTAGGTAGGCGGAGTATATATTTTATTGATTGTTGTAGCTGAGCTAGCGGGAGCGGGTACTAGATCGTATTGGTCAAGCAGACTTGTCGACAAAGGTCGGCTGGTGCCCATTGGATTTTTTCCTTTAAATAAATAAAAAGTTTGATTGGCTAATGTGTAATCTAGTAAACGAGTATTAATGTTATTGGCAAATGTTTGCAAATGATATTGGCCACTCTACCCGAGGTACCGACAGCCCCGTGATAGGATTTTGTGTAAGAGGGAGGTACAAAGTTCTGATCGAGTCGTTATTATAAACATTAAATATTTTATTGATTTTATATAAATGATGTTTATAAAAAATTACAAGACGACGCAAAAGAGGCTAGGTATAATATATATATATGTTTGCTTCACCAGTCACTGTGGTTTAACTAAAGACTCTGAGTCCAACCACAATGAATGTAGACTAAATTTAAAGAAAGTAAAAGCTTTAAAAACATTCCGTAAATTTTAGAAAAATAAAATGAAAAGATTTTATTTTAGTTAACAAAGTAAAATTTCTAGAACTCATTGGAGAAAAAGATTAGTTAGATAAGAATAATTAATTAAAAAACACAGCAATAAAAATAAGATAGCAGAACAATGGAGATTGGAATGCAAAATGGTGAACAAGCTATGTATAAATTGAGAACTTTTCTATTGTTCGCTCTTATCTGTGTCTGCTCTACAGCTTAGACTGAAATCAGCTACACAGATATTTTATTGAAAAAAAAAATAAAATTAATTTTTTCGGAAAGAACTCTCTCTGCAACCAAAAAAAATCTTAGCATCTTGCTGAATAAATTCTTAAGCTACCAGCATTCGATAAACAAGAAGAAAAAAACTTAAAATGGCGGCTGTAAAAAAAATGGTTGAGTAGACTTTTTCCTCTATCTCTCAATTGTTTTTTTCTGTCTGCTGGAGCTTGGTAAGATATAACACCAGAAATGTAGTGTGCCAGAATAATTTTGCCTGACAATTTCCTGCTGCTATAAATGGATAATCGAGGACAGAAATCACCATAAACTATCAGTACTGACTGCTGACCAGAATGTCATGGCCATTTAATAAAGACGTACACAAATCTTAAATCATTACTGATAACTTTAATTTTTCACTTGTATTCTATGTTTGGCTTAAACTGTAAACTTAAGTCATTTATGTTATAATTATAATGTGTTAATATATATATAGCCTGAGAATTTTAAACATTTTCATTGTTCCTTTTTATGTTTGAACAGTATAATGGCAATTCTTAATCCTATTAATATATATGTAAATCTTTTTCTTTGGTTATAGGATTGCCACTATACATTATTTGAATTGTATACTAATATTTTTTTTAAAAAAGAAAGAAACACAATATTCTTTTATTGCTTGGCATAAGCATATATATATTGTGCCCTTTTGTATGGGTCTCCATAAATTGTTGTATCAATCTGTTTAAAAAAATTTTAAATTTTAAGATATATTTAGCTATATGATGTTAATTTTGTTAATAACAATCTTTCAAAAAGTGTAATTAAAGTAATTTATGAGTGTTTGATATGTGAAAGTTGTGCTGATGTTTGAGAGAGACGTTTCAATAAAGATGATAATAGTATGTGGTTGGGAAAACTGGCCATAATTAATACTGCATTAATAAATAAATGTTTAAAACTAAAAGTTTTTAAAAAGACAAGTTAAAATTAAATGCATATATTTATTGTTGATAAAGATTAATATTTAATAGGTGTATATAAATATTTTAATTATTAGTAGTACATAATAGAGGATTAATATTTGATTTTAATAATATCGAATTATTATTTTAAAAGTTGTTATAATATATTGTTTATTTTAAAAATATTTATTTTTAAAAAATGAAATTGTTAGTTTATTTTTAGATTATTACAGGCGTTTGTATCTGTGTTGTAAAACAGATGTTAGTTAGACACATACACACATGCTTGTGAGTTTTTAGTAAAGTTGCCAAAACTATTTTAAAATTCTGTTATAAAAAATTATAAGTATTATATTGGCTATCACGAGATAAAAATAAAGATAATTAATGTGAAACATTAAATCTGATTTTTAAAATGCTGCTTTAAAAAAAACATAACGAATAAAAATAGACTTAGTTTGTTTATAAAAATAATATTATAAAAGTTAAAGGTGAAATAAAGTAAGAAAGTATATTTTAAAAAATGTTTTAATAGATTTAAATAAATGATAAAGATTAATTTAAGAATTTAATAATGTAATAAATAATAAATATTAAATAAATCATTATTTATTTTTAATTCTGTATTGTTGGTAAAATATGTAAATAAGCTAGCAAGTTGATTGTTTAATTTACCAATCAAGTGGGAAGTTTATTCTGGTATAAAACCAAGGTTCAATTGTTCGGAGGGGATTATGATTGTAATTTTTAAAGTAAAGTGTGCTATTAGAGATAGCTAAAAAATTTATAGACGCTCTCGTAGTCATTTTAAAAATTATAAGAGAGTGGTTTTAAATAATTTATAAAAAAATTTTACCGTCAAATATGCAGTGCTAATTTAACTATAGTTTCCTATTGATCGTCTCTATTGAAGCTCAATTTACTATCAAATAATCATGAAAATCTCGTATAAGGATAAAATGTATTGGAGACATTATATTAAAAATTTAACAAACGCTGGATTAACTAAGAGAATTACTAGATGGGTAAAAGCAATATGTTGGACAGTATGTAACTTTAAAAGTTGATTGTAATTAATTTTGATAAAACAGATATTTTAAAGAAAGAGAAATACTTCTTTATGAAGAAAGTATTTGTAAATTATAAATCTAAGTATATATCTTGGTAAAGATATGGTAAATAATAATGATTATATAAATATTTGCCTGGTAAAGTCTTTGTGGTTTAAAAGACTAAATTTTGATAGTTTTAAAAGGCAAATAAATTGGAAGTTTAATTGGCCAAGAAATACCTATAAGTAAAATTATTATATTATTAAAGTCTGAACGCTGGTCGTACAGAAGAATTAAAAAAAAATAATCTTACCTAAATTATTTGTTAAGGAATGCGCAAATAAAATATATGTGGATATCCAAGTCCATTTTAGAATAATTAAATAAGAACTTTATAAACTATTGACTAATACTAAAAATAATAACTTTAAAATAATTGCCTTTAAAGAAATGAATCCGGATTATATAAACTATTTTAATTACTATTTTATTCTTATGGTGGAACTGATTTTTATTTTTATTTTAATTTTTTAAAAAAAAAGAACGTTTTCATTTCTTATAAAAACTTTTAAAAACACGTGATGTACCGGAAAAGGAAGTAATATTTGGTGAAAGTTTGTGCCTAGGAAAAAGAACAATTATGGGTGAAAGAAGACACCGTTGGATTTTATGTAATATGTTTTATTTATTAACTAACATAAATATTTAATTAATTATTGATTTGTAAAGATAGGAAAGGTACATTTACATTTTTAAAAAATAACTAAATATTAATATAACATTTCATTGCATAAAGTTTATTTTTTTATAATTATACGACACGTAATATTTTAAAGAATAATTGTTGAGTGTAAATGTGAAATTATTTTGTAAAACTATAATCCTGGAGGACATCGTATGGCGGACTGTACATTAGAGTATCATTTATGGTAAAAAGTATTTAATAATAATAATTTGATGTATTTTGATATGTTTTCTTTAGATCAACCAAATATTATTTGATTGTTGAATGAATGTATAAATATTTAAATAATATACACGCATAAGATTAGTAATAACAGTTTTATTTTAATATGCATACTTTGAATTTATGATGTAAGTTTAATACAACGTAATATGAGAAATCTAGAAACAATTATATGATTCTTTCGTGGATAAATTTTAATGTTTCTGTTACAATATTAGGAATGAGATTTATTATATTAGTATAAGTTGTTATTTTTCTTTTCAAGTTAGTAAGAGATGTAAAAATCTATATTTTATTTTATTTTATTAGATAAGTTAAGTTAATTTTACATAGAAGTTTATATTTTGATTGAATGTTTATCGGATATAGATGATGAGGTATAAGAGAGTTTGGATAATTATTGGTCATCTGTTTTTCTGAATTTGAATAAGGTTAAAACGATATTTTAGATAGAAGTTTATTAGGAAGTAATAGGAATAACAGGTTAAGAAGAGTAATAGTTTAAATAGAAAAGAATCATAGAATTTTATTTAATATAATACATTATAAAATCGGTAATTGTTGAATAATTTTAAAGATTATTTTAAAAGAACATATACGTATTGCATATTTTGGTAAGACATGTAGTATGAAATTACGTTAGAATGAAATAAATAATTATAATCAATAATTATTATTGTATCACAAAGTTATATCAGTTTATACATTATTTGACATTGGTGTAATGCTAATAGTAAATGTAATACATATTAATACATTATAATATAAATAGCAGAAATACTTAGGTGAAGTAGCATTTTAATTGTTAACGTTTGTTTATTTACATGTGCTACATTTTAGGATATTTTACATAAAATTTTCTTGTATTAATTGATGACAAAATGATATCTATTAAATTTTAAGTTCATCAACTTAATTAAATGTTGTTGATAAAACATTTAAAGAATGTATAAATTATTTATTTATGATTATGGAAATAGTAACAGTGTAAAAAAAACTTGTATTATTATTTTTTCTTATTTTTTTATTTTCTTTGATTTCCACTTTTAATGTAAATAAGTTATTGGTTAAAGTTGATGTAAATAAATTTGTTAAGTTGTTTTAAAATGTGTCGAATTCATTACTTTACACCACAGCATTTGACAACAGATAATTTGAATAAACATAATATATTTGCACAATATGAATTTATTATTATTATTATTTAGAAAGAAACACAATATTTTCTTAATATAATTTATAGAAATTGATTGACATTAACATATAATATTATGATGGTCAGAAAGTAATTATAATGCACAATATAAGAGTATAATATTATTTATTGCCACAGATAGTTAAATTATGAGAATTTAGTATATTTTAAAAATTAAGATGCTATATGGAAATGAAAGACATGTATATGATTTACTTATTATCTTAATGATTAATAGTATAATAAAAATAGATAAGATTAAGTTATACACTAAAGATTATTCTTGTTAGTTAATGTTATTGGAGTAAGTTAGGTGTATTTAGGTTTGATATTAAATCCCTTATCATTCCTATCTGCACGAATTATTATTACTTTAAAATAATTAGAAGAACCTGAGATTATTTAATTATATGTCCTTAACAAAAGATTGTGACTTATTTATCTATTATTATGAAAGGTAGTTAATTTATAAAAGACATAAGAGTGCTGTAGATGTAGTAATGAAATAATAAAGATGTAATTAGTATTCTTATGCCATTGAGATAATGTCTTGGGAAGACATTGGCTCAATGTAAATTCAATTACCAATTGTAACTTCACTTCACAGTCTCATGATTTAGTAAATACTTATTTAATTAGTAGATGATATTGAACTATATTAATTTTTGATAAGTTATGATAAATTTGATAAGATATAGTATTATAAAAAATGTATTAAAGATAGTTATACATATTTTAGTTAAGCATAACGATTTAATTGAGCTAGCCATATTTAAGTTATATCATATATCGAGAAGTGAGGGTACAATATATTGGAGGAATGGAAGAAAAAATTATCTAATTTCATTTATTTCTATTTGTCCAACCCGCTACTAAATATGGGAATATTTCAGATTTATAAAAAACTCTTTGAATAAAATCTCTCCTTTCAATTCTCCCCCGTATTGGTTTCACAAATTTTCTTAAAAATATATATCAGAATGAGAGAGAAAGCAGAACATGCAATTGTCTTTATTTTTTTATAGAAAATAATTCAATGTTTCTTTTAATTTATACATAGAAATATAAAAAAAATGACATTCGAGTATATATATTAAAATGTTCAATTTTTATGCATTTTATAAGAAAAAAACAATCTTTTTTTATACTCTCTTAAAGTCAATCTGGGTTTTACTAATATATATCTATTTGTCTAAAACAGATATAGCTTAAGCATTTTATAATTTGATTAAATATAAGAGGGGGTACGGTAGTTATATATGTGTAAATTAAAAATATTAAATCTTCATTAACTCTAAGGGTGAACTAGTTAAACAGTGTTTAATTAATATACCTATCTTTTTATATATTTTAATGTTAGAAAAGATGCAAAGTAATTATTTCTAATAGTAGATATTCTCTCAGTTTCAGAAAGATTTTGAAGTCATATTATTTCATATGTGTATATTTTACCTAAGGTTTTAAAGTTTAATGGTCAGTTGACTGCATTTTCTCCTATCTTGTTCTACTCGGTGATTTGTGTGGGGGTCTCAGCACTATCCATAGCTCCTGTCATCTTTGATTCATAGGCTAACACTGCTCCGAGATTACCACTAAATGATAGTGTATCTTGACCCTTCTTCGAATATTACTATTGGACACAAGCACATATACGCCATCCTGAACTCGGATTGCACCGAGCCGAACGAGTTCAATTTCTCTAACCCTTGTGTTAGACACGGGGGTGCTATCCAGACCTCAAGTTAGCCATATGTATAAAAAAACTTTGTGCTTTAGAGACTTGCTTCTAATCTCATATAATTAAATTACCAAGGACCACAATAATGTTTAATTTCATCATAGATAAAACCTTAACTTTGTAATATGCTCAAAATATTGTTGAGTAAGTCTGAGAAGTGCCCACTGGGGGGGGGATTTTTCTTTACTTTGTTGTTTAAATGCAGGTTATATTTGAACATGACCTTAATCTATTTGACTAGTTTTCTTTAATCAATTGTTTTTTTTTTTGTAATTTTACCCTAGAGTTGTTTTTCCTGTATCCCTCCTTTAAAGTAAAGCACCCAGTTATTGATTAATCATAATATTGTTTAATTATATTAAGTGGATGTTTCTAAGGCATATCGATACATATTGTAACGGTTTGTACCCGGCGTAAACACATATATAGGTGGTATACGTTTATTACGTATTTCAAATCTAAGTTTCTGCTCTTTTTATTTAAACGAAAATTATGATGCGAACACATATATATATAGTTGGTTCTGCAATGTACTCTTATTACTCGCCCAGCATATTTATGGACATCAATTTGACTCCAAGCGCCAATCTTACTTACGAGTAAGAATTATGCTGGAAGAGAACGAGTATCTATTTCTAATGATTAGAGCTTATACCTCTGGCTAGCTCACTCAGGGATAGTGGTCGTTGACCGTGGGAAAGAGGTGGAGGGAACAAATCAAATGCGCACGAAGCGCATAAACGATTCGTTTTACTTTCTTACTTTTGTTCCTAATGCTACTCTAAGAAATTAACACTAAACACACATGATTATATTTAAAACACTATTTAATATTTATTAATACAAAAAAATAATAAAACCCAATAGAATCATGTAATTAGATATTGGTTTGTGCCCAAATATTTAAATGACCTGCATGCAAATACACACTTGCATAAGTTCATAAATGTAACAAACAAAACATATATATCATAGCATGAAAAATAACTGCAATCAGACATTACCTTGTCTATTTAGGCATATAGTTATATAGGGCATTATTTCAACTGTCTCTATTTACTTTTAACCCCTTTACGCATTATTTTATTAAGATATGTTCTCATTCAAGAGTTTACTATCATTTACGAAAATATTTGAGTTACTTACTTTATCTCACCCAGGTGTAGATTAATGGTAATTTTCCACTGGCTTCGTGCTGCGATGTTATGAGTAAATGATCTTTCTTTCTTTTGTAGGCTTCCATAAGGCAATCAATGGCGTCCGGTGAATGCTGTTCGTTCCATAATTTAGGGAGGCTTCCCTCCTACATGGACAGTGATGATGGTATCTCCGCAGGATGAATGGCAGAGCCCGGTCTGTTCTGTTCTTCTACCCCAGCCTGTTCGTGATTTTAAGATATATAAACCTGTTTTCTTTTACTAATTTCTTTCGATCCTGCTCGTGGCAGTCACAGTTCTAGAATCCCTTTCAAAGTTCAGCTTTCCAACTCCAATTAATCATGCTATTGTTCTCTTCTTTTTAATTAAACCACATGGTTTGCAAATAGAAAATCTTTTCAATAACTTTTCTTTGTTTTTATCTATGTTCAGGAATTTCAATTTTACCTTGAGATCTACACTCGATTGTCCATTGTCTCTTATTTATAACATTTTCTTTTATTAATTAAAACGGCTTTGTCTCGAGATAGCGATCTGCAACTTTTTGTGTCCTTTCTTTGCAATTAACTTATCTTTTAAAATTTGTAAAATCTTTCCTTAGTCGACCATCTTGAAATCAATTTCTTTTTAAATTAAAATAGCTTTATTCCATAAGATAGCGATCTATAACTTTCTGAATTCTTTATTTCCAATTAACATATCTTTTAGAATTTGTAAAATCTTTCCTTTAGTCATCCATCTTGGAATCAATTTCTTTTTACGAAACTATTACATTTACTCACTCATGCAGCAATATAAACACACATATAAACAAAATATAAGAGCACAAACCATATAATCCCCCGTCCCTCTTATGTTTCAATCTATTTTTATTTACTTACTTAAAATATATACACACACGCATACAAAACAACAACGAAAAAAAAATAAACTTAATATTACACTTGATTTGAGTATATATGTATGCTCAGTGGTATCGCCTATGACTTAGAACAGGGTTTGAAATCAGCTCTGTTATAATATCCATGTCTGTACATGCAAGAAAATAACTGGCAACATTTGTTTTGTTAATTATTTCTTCAAATTGTCATTTCTTTTAACTGAACAATAAACTTTGATTCACTAATCTCATCAATATCTTGTCTGTGTCAATATAGACTAAACCTGATTTTTCTTTTGTTAAAATTCCCCTTTAGGATCACAATTCTCCCTGACCACTGGGCATACATGAAGAAAAAATTCTAGTGAGGTTTGGGAAGTCGCTTAGTAGTAATCTGGAGGAGTAGGTGAGGTTCGAACCCCCTCTACCTGCATCTCTAGATTAGGTTAAAGCAGCTCTATTTTTCATACCATTACACATGCTTACCAAAATTCATGACTATTATGCTGAAAAGTTCCAACCTCCAGGAACAGTGATTACTAGAGAAACTTTTTATGTAGAGAAATCACCAACACAAAATTACGTAAAGTAGCATTATTCAAAGGATTAAAATGATGCCTGAGAAGACGCATCCTGGTTGGCATGAAATTCCCAGATACCTCTTACTTCATCTGAGTGCATTTACAGCACCCTTTATAACAGAAATGACTGATTTGTTGGCTGATTGCAGCCGGGAACTTCTAAGAATCAGCCCAATAGCTTGATCCCCTTAGTCAAGAAGCTGGAGGGCTCTTGGGACCTGGGTAATTTTAGGCATATATCAATGATCCCTCTACTGATATAGTCGAGGGCCTGATTAAGGTTGATATTCAAGATAACATCTTAGCCCAACTGTCTACCTATCAGTTTGCCAAGAGGAGAAGTCAACGGCTGATACTGTAAGTCAATTTCGCCTCCTGGTAGATCACGTACAAACGAAAAAGATGTCTCACCTAGTCGCAGTTCAGCTCCACTTTGCTGCAAACTTTGATTGTGTCAGAGTTGACATACTCCTGAGGATTTTGGAGGGACACAAAGTGCCCCAGGCATACCTCCAGATCTTCAAAATCATGAAGTGATTCTCTCTCTGGATGGATGAGTCACTCCAGGTTTTCAACCATGTCTCCATTCCTCAGGGCTCACCTTACAGCTTATGTGAATCCCTTCCTGTTAAGCATCAAGGCCTTTGCTAAAGTAGAACATCCATCACATTACCTATGAGGATGACAAGGTAGTATTTCTCTCTTCACAGGCAGAGTTTACAAAGTTGGAGGAGCTCTCGGACCGATTTGAATTAGAATTTGGTCTAAGGGTCAATGAAAAGAAATCTGCCATATGGTCTATTAAGACTGGAAAGCAAATTTCTGGCAGGCTTAAGGCTCCTCCTCAGAATTTCCTGGGATACCATCTAGCTTTCCCCCTTTTAAAATGAGAAATCGAAGATGTTTTATTAATTAAAATAGAGAAATTTGTCACTTCCCTGGGAAAAATCTACTTATCTCTACTTGGGAAAGTAGTATATTGATGAATGCAGTCATGCTTCCAAAAATAACATATTTCCTTGCAGGTTTTTTCCAATGAAAGCCTTCATAAAAAATGTAGAAACCAAATGTAGGAAATTATGTTGGAGGGGAAAGGTTCCTGTCATCAGCCTAAGTCTCCTGCAAAGACCTAGACAATAAAATGGATTAGGCCTACACTAGATTAGGACATTTTTAGTGCAAAGCATGCACAGTATTTTATGCAAACTGTATTGATAATCCAGAGATAGAAGGTCCAATCCCATCTTAAGAAATTATTTCTATGGATCGGCCACCTCCCAAAATGGGTAAACTTTGGATCCAACATAGGATGAAACTGGCACTGGATAATTTCAAGACCAGTGTCACCTCAACACTATTTTAAAATAAGATGAATTATTGGAGCACATATAATGCTATAAATCTTAACAAGCCAAATATTGAAAATATACCTCCAATTGGGATTCTAAGATTCTCGAGGATGATAAAGCGACTAAAATTGGAGCCTAGATTTGTTTAATTTTCTCATCAGGGTCAATATCAGGGCCTTGCCTATGGCTACCTTCTTGCACTATCAACCGAGCTATGGATGGATCCTATCTGTTCAATGTGTAAAAAATGAGGAAACAGTGGAACAAAAATTGGAAGAATGTGAAACATGGATTAATTTGCTCAACACTTTAAAGTCATTGATTGCAAACAATGAGCCTGCCTGTGTGGATTTAATTAAGGCCTTCAAGAAAGGTTATTTTGGATGGATTAGACTTGCAACATTTATTAACTTTAGTATTTGGACTCAGGAATAAAATAGACTGCTTTTTGAAAAAGGTACGAACATTGGCCCATTAAAAATGATTTTGGAATCATTACAAGAATTCAAAGCTAATAATAAGAAATTCTGCTAGAGATGGTTGACAGACCAAACATGGTGGTTAATAAATTTAAGACAATGATAAATACCGAAAGTAGTTAAGTAATAAAACTGCACCCAGAGATAGTATAAAATGGATTTAGTAATAAAACTTAATGAAGTTATTTAATCTAGAAACTGAACTATTACATTAAGATGGATGTTACAAGAGAAATGACAAGCAGACAAGGAAAGATATACAATTGGTGAATTATATTACCGAGCAAGAAATTTTTTTTGTTGTTTGTTGTAAAATTATACATTTTACTACATTGTTCTATTTATTGTAGTTTCTTTTTAAATGTTATAGTGCTTAATTAATAAAATATTGAGAGATGTGTTGCAGTTTGAAGTTAGGTTACATCTATGATTTTGTCTTGAAGAATTGAACAGCCATGTTATAAAAAGATGTAAAAATTCAACTTTGATAAGTTTAAAACAAATCAAGTATAAATTAAAATTTGTTCATCTAGAGAAAGGAGATTATATGGATAAGAATTTAACTGAAATGTGTATAATATTTTGTCCAAACAGTTGATATGACCCATAAAGGAAATACTAGATTTAATGTATTACTCAATGTTATGCAATTCCATGGTTGTGCTATGTATTGTAATTGAAATTTTGTATTCGATATGAATATTTTGCAAATCCATTTTGGGTGTGAATAAATGTTCAATTTTGAAACTATTATATGGGAAGAGTTAAATATTATTAATTCATAATGTGACATTTCTGCTATGTTTCACAAAATATAATATCCTATAGAAAAATACAATTTAAATCGTAAATGATACATAAGAGATTTAAATTATGATATAAAAATAAATACTAATACAAGGTTATGGAATGAAAGTTCATAATAGTCCATCAATTTAATTACTTAAAATACATAAATTAGTGGCTTATTGATTGTATAAGATTTGATGCTTATACTATTAAATCCTCATTTAAATGTATTGATAAAAGTAAGGCTGAATTTAAACAGAATTTCAAAATAGAGATCAAAGTAGCATCACTAGATATAACTGAGCTTTATGGCTCCATCAATCTGAAACATTCTATTAATATAATCAAAACTAAATTAATAAAGAATGATTATCCACAAACACTCATTAGGTTTATCGCTGAATTTCTGGTATACCCTGGATAATATTATGGTGGTATTTGATGGTAAATGATTCCACATGAGATGGATGGTGGATAAGACTACCAATGAGTGGAATCATTTCTAGAATACTTCTCAGGTATTACAAAAAACAAACTATCCAAATACTACTACTCAGAACCTAAAGTATTACACATGCTATGTAGATGACTTGTTCATTGCTGCACTGGAGAGCATAACAGTAAACATTCAAGATGAACTCCAAGCACATACAAAGTTAACATTGAATGGAATATGGGAAGATCCAAAACAAGAAATTAAGTAGTTGGACAAACAAGTGCAAAGAGATGTTATACAAATTAATTGCTGCATTATCATCAAGCCACTAGCGATGTTATGAGGCTATACATACCTAACTTTAAACTCACCAAAAACAAATTAGCAAGCCTGGCATCATTCCTATTTATAAACCTTCACCTCTGTAAATTTGAATCTGACTGCAAAGATAACTTAATGCACTACCTAAAAGACTTGATGAACACTGGATTTAAACAAGAAGCTATTAACAGGCAAGTCAAACAATTTTACAATAAACTAATATCTAATCTAGCCAAAGATGATAAAACCACGTATACTATTACTATATATTCCATCTAAAAAAATCATCAAAACATTCACAAAAGCTTTTAATACAGGCTTTCACACACCACAGGCCACTAACAGATTAATCAACAATTCAAAAGACAGAATAGCACCTGACCAAATGCCTCAGGCAGTTTACAAAATCACATGCCCCAGGAAAACTCGTGCAGCAATCATCATGAGTATTGCAACACAGATACACATTGTAACAGTAGCCAGGATTAAACCCTGTTACAATGGAGTGAAATAATATCCACTGACAGCCCTGGATAAAAGTAGTTCCTATAAATTGGCTCAATATGTTGGACTAATATTATAAACGAGAGTGGAAAAAAACTTCAGTAAAATCTTACAGAAGAAATTTAAACTGGGATTTAGAACCCCTCCAAACACCAATAGACTTATTAATAATACTAAAAATAAAAGAAACATTGAAGAAACCCTCCAGGTAGTTTATAGAATTGTATGCCCTCAAATAGGGTGTGATTCGATTCGTGCCGCAGTGGGCAATAGATTGGCTCAGTACAAAATACGTATATACAAGAACAATAACTAAAAAAGAAGGCAGCTCTGTATTTGCTGACCAACAGCAGGAGCTCAACCACAGATTTGAGCTTTCCAAGGCTGATATTTTATGTATGGAAAGAAACGATATCAAAAAAAAGGTTAAGGAAGTTTGTTTCATCCCCAGCGATGCCAAATCAATAAACAGAAGACACTTGTTTCACCATTTTTAAAAAATGGATGATATAGGAGGCAATTTGCATACATTTGCATGTAACTAATAATCTGAAAAGACTAAGAATATGGAGCAACAAGGGCTCTGAAAGCGCTAAGTCTGTAAATCAGAATATATACAAAAGCCTACAAATTATTACATAAAGTTTCACCGCACGTTATTATTAATTTATAACATTTAGAAATATATTGTTATAAAAAGTACTAATTGAGAGGTACAATTATAGACAAATATATTATTTTTTTTATTATTACTTGTTTTAAATGTACATTTTTGTTTTATCATATGTCCTATTTTTTTTCCATATGTCATAGCATCGGCCAGGATGTGAACCCACAACCGTCTGCAACCAACTACTTGCTTGCAAAACAGCTGCGATGAGCTCTCGGCTAACAATGCTTGATATGTCCTATTTTAAAGAGGGTAATGAACAGACTTTGCTATATATGCCTCTAGGCAATTCTTTGTTATATGTTATAGTACTTAGCTTCTCTAAATTCCAAGAAATCATAGTTGAATGTACCATGAACAAAGAAACCAAAACTAAAAATGTTAAAAGCATTCCAGAGAAAGAAAGATAGATAGAAATGCTGATAAACTGATTTAGGAGATCAAAAAAAATAATAAATTAATTAGAAAGTCGCAGCCATAGAGAATAAAAGACATTTTGAAAAAAAAATACATGCACTTTTTTTGGTATTAATTTGCATGGCTATGCTCTCATTGCTCTAATGAACCACTGAAATTCACTGAAGTAAACAAATTGGAAAGAAAATGTCTCTTTGATATCAACTTATTGAAAATGTCTATGATCTTAATGATGGAGTAAAAACTAGATACATGTAGAGCTATCACTCCATGCTCTAAGTATATAGCTTTTCCTGCTCACTGCTTCCCATGTGAGAACGTAAAGGATTTTACAGATCCACAGCCAAAAATCATCCAGAGAGGAAATAAAAAATGTTGAACCTCAGATGCTGATCAAACTTCCATTAACATATTTGTTAATCACCATCATCATTATTCTTTGTTTCCAGGTTAATGCCACTAAATATATGCTCATTCCAGACTTATGCCAATAGCAGACATTTTCCTTTCTTCAAGCAAAAAAAAATTTCTTCTTTTGGATCACTAATTCAGAATGACATAAGCTTATATGGAAGCAGACATATTTTTATTAAAATCTCAGGTTCCCGAAGGTAAATATAATTTTCTTTTCATTAAGTGAACTTAGAATTGCACATCATTATCCTCAAAAATGCATATTCATTGTTAAAAATATTTATTAAACTGTAGTGTATAACTGTATTCTTTTACATTCTACTCCATATTTATATTATCTATTACCTTTAATAAAATTTTTTTTTTTATGTTAGATTTTGATATGTGAATTATATTTTTTTATGAACATCTATTTTAATAAAATACGAAGGAATAAAAATGTGTATTTACTTTGAAATTGTTATCATTTACTGAACATTAGTGAATAGATTTATCATTTATACTTTCCAATTTCTCTTTTCCTACCAACATACCTAACAAAACTAGCTAAATAGTCCTATATGGGTAGGCACCTATATTAAATATATTTAAAACTCGAACCTTAAGTTCAATGAAGAAATTTTATTGCTTATTAATGGAATGAATAGTCAGAGGAGGGGAAGTCAAAGCCACTAATTTTAAATTATACACTACCTAGTTTGGGAGACATAGAAAGAGGGGAAATAGATCGTTCCAATACACAAATTCCACCATATAATCCTTTCATCCAATATGTTTCCTCTCAGCCCTGACTGAACTAGCTAGGGTCAGGCATCCAATTAGATATTTTAAGATCATTTAGTATTAATAATAGGGAAATTATAAACTCTTGCAGCATTAGTGAGATTGGTGCTTGAGGTCAGTCGCTACCTGATGCTCATAAAAATACCTATTCTGGAGGATTGTTTTACTGATGGAATAATGGCTACTGCAGAAAATTCCTAACTCACATCCTTATATAAGATATGAGCATGATATATATATATATAAGTTTTACTTATAAAATTTCCTAAAAAAAAAAAGATTCATATTTGAATTCGATACAGTAGACAGTGTTCAAATCCTACCTACAAGTGTTATGGTGACTAAACAGCCATAGTTTTATATTCATTATCATGTGTGGTTCACATATCTTTTTTAAACATATATATTTTGTGCAGACATGGTAATTAATACTTAGGGTCAACTGTTATTAAGTATATAACAAAGCACATCAAATCTGAGGTTAGCTCGATATTTTTTAACCATCAAAAATCCACAGGCCACATGTTTGAACCCTCTGTAGCAGAAATAGAATGCACCAACCACCAAAACAACAAATGCAAAATAAAGGAGATGTGATATATAGCAGACAACCCCAGTGCCATCAATAGGAGAGAATCTTGCTACTCTATTTGTAAAAAATGGGCAGTGTGAATTATTTGTATATACTGAGATTATATATTGTGAGAGTACCATATGAGCCTCACCTAAAACAATTTGCGTTTCTTTGTGAATTTAACTGTGCCTATATCGAATCAACAGATATAAATAACTTACACCTATCTTAAGCTTTTCATATATCAGCTATATACATAAACTAGTTAGTATTAAAAGAATAATTCTAAAAATGAATAATTCTAATTTGTTTATACACACGCATAAATAAATGTTTCTAACAAATAGTATTTTTTTTTATTAACTAAAACTTGACATTTGATAAAGCCTTAAGTCAACATTGCATTTTTATCAGTTGAAACAAAGGAAATAAACGTTTGGGGTTCATTACAAATTGTATATGTTAAACAATAGAGAGCGTGAGCATGATTATGTGATATGCTCGCAGAAATTAATCCAGTATAAAAATGAACTAATATTGTTATAACAATAATCTTCTATTTAGTTATGAAGGCAAGAACTACATCTGTAAATTTAAATGTGTTCGAATTTAGAACACATTTAAGAAAAAAAAAGAAGATTCATTATTTTTAAAACTGTCTTCGAGTAATTAATTTACTTACTCTTAATATTATAAAAAACTATAAAAAATAATCATTGAAATTGACATGGTTATAAAAGTTATCAACATCGTCAAAATGAGTTTACAAAATATATATTTAAGACAAAAATTTACAAAGATGTTCTCTGGCTAGACAATTTATACCAGGAATTTCTGCTGATGTTTTAAACCTGAACATGTAAACGTATTTCTACTTAATGCCTAAAGTATAATCATCGTAATTCCCATTTAAAAAGCTGCCTTAATAATGGAGTATTATATTGAAGAATATGTTAAATATTTTACTACGCAAATATTTAAAAGAATGAATATGTGGATTGCCTCTTCGAAAAATGACCAATGAACTTTATGCTTCAACATTCATCATCATTTTATTTCGTCTAAGGAGGGATATAAAACCATTATTCTTTCTCGGATTACTTCATTGTGTATTTTAATAACTATTAAACTTTATTTCCTTTGTGGATAACTATATTTACGTGGAAAAATTACTTTGTATATTAAATTGGAGAAATGATAAGATGAACATTTTATTTTTATTTATTTAATAAAATTTAGATGTTGATATTTTGATATATATACTCTGATGAAGTGACGGCTGACTAAGGTAAAAGTTTTTAAATTATTTCAATTTGGAAGTTTTATTATATTCCAAATTAAATCTTACCTGACAATTAACATAATTTCTTTTTAAACATACATAACTAATATCAGAATACATTCTATTATTAATCTAGTGTGAATGGATGTTACCTTATATAGGCATA
Source organism: Epiperipatus broadwayi (assembly GCA_028023455.1). Classification (NCBI taxonomy): domain Eukaryota; kingdom Metazoa; phylum Onychophora; class Udeonychophora; order Euonychophora; family Peripatidae; genus Epiperipatus; species Epiperipatus broadwayi. Next base: position 1,087,399 of record JAQFVV010000274.1, read on the forward strand.
TAACACACACTGAATCATTTTAATGACACAATATGTAGATTTATAATGTATGGTGGTATTATTTATTATACACATGATTTTAAATTATATATATGTAAATAATTACATTTTTTTTTCTGAATGTTAAATAGTTTATTATTGTATTTAAATATAAGCACAGATTATATTTCTAAATTTTAATATTTTTATTATTTATGTGATAATATTTTTGTTTCTATTACGGATTAAAATGTGTTAAACTTGATTTTAAAATTAAACAGGTCTCGTTTGTTTATTTTATTTAGTCGTTTTATAAAACCAATAATTATAAATATACATACTCACGCATATATATATATATTGAATCAACTTAGTGATTTAATATATATAAAAAAGTTATATATAGCTTATATTAAATTTATCATTACTATGGGATATTTGTGGAAATGCCTGAAGAGAGTCAATTGCGATTTCTACTCTGAGCTCGAATCCCGAGAGTAACGAGGTTATTAATAGAGGAGTGGATTGGATTATATTTTAAATCACATCATCCATGGCATTCTATAAAAAGACTCAAAGTCCGACTATAGTTAGATGCGACTTTATCGAGTCCTGAAAAGGATCGACCCGTTATAATATACGATTAACAAGCACTTTCATTAGACTATGAATATGGGAACTAGACATTGCTAAAAGTGCTTCACAATTATATATTTTTACTATAGCTTCATTTATTTGTGTTTTAGCACAATATAGACATCGTTAAAATGGTAAAATTATTATGGAAAGTAGATAAGTAGTATATATTTATTAATTTACTGTATTTTGTTAGTTATATTGTACTAGCTTGTATGTCCACTTTTAAAGAAGTGCAGCTAAGAGGAACATTATTTTAATATTAAAAAAAATTAAGAGTAAAAACAAAACTGAGCTATATTAATGCTGAATATATTCTATTTTATTCCTAAATAAAACATAGGCAAATATAACCTCAATGAACTAGTTTAAATAAATAGCTTTTTGTAAAAATATATGCATTTTTTTATAAGTCTTTCAAAATGTTGCAAAAGTCATGCGTGAAAAATACATTATTAATTAGTTAAAATAATAATTATTATTAAATGACAAATTTTATTTTTTGTTTTTGTTTATTGAAATTATAAGTGAAAATATAAATGACCATTTTAAAATAACTAAGTTGGTACAAAATCCAGTTGCAAAACAAAGACAAAAAAACACATTGTCTGCTTTTCAAACAGGTGGAAAAAACTTCACTTTTTTGTGGAACCTATAGAATAAATTGCTCCATCCTGAACTTTCCATTGATATAGTTCTTATGGAGGTACAAATAATGTCCTACTAGTCAATAATGATTCTGACAACCTAGTGACTCATTATGGATGCTAAAATGTGACAATAGCACTAGTAAACCTGTTATTCAAGTGTTTGTTCAAAACAAAATACACTACAACAAATGAATTAAGTTTTAAAGGTTTGACTCCTCAGTTACATAGAGCCACGCTTTAAAAGAAACTTAATGAAAATAAACCATTGACAATTATATTAAAAATATATAAAAAAAAAGATCTGTATGGCCAAATATCTTGATTTGAAATTCTACCAATGTAAAAAAAAGTTGAGCTCAACTGCATAATAAATAGATAACAGAATAAAATTCATATTAAACTTTTATGAATTATTATGAATAAATTTTGTCATGGATATTCTTTATACTAGTATGCTGATATAAATTGTTATATTTTATATTTGTTAATTAAAATAAGTGGTTATTATTAATAATTTTCTTGCTCATTTATTTCTCATGCAAATTCGAACAGACAATTTTACTTTCTTAGAATTACATCTTAAATGTAGAGAGAATAATGACTAAGATACATGGTTGGATCTGCACAAAATCCAATTCTTCATGTATGTCCAGTCTGATTATTATCAGTGACTATTATAAAGCAGTTAATAAGCAGACACCCATCTGATATTCCCCTGGACTGAATGAATTCGGGAATATTTTTATTTTATTATATATTTTTAACTAATTACCAATGATTGTAGTATTGTAATTGAGCAGGCAAAATAATTAAAAAACTATTAACAATATATAATAAACAATATATATATTGTGTAGGTAGCTAAAAATCGCTATCCAACAACCTACCTAAGCAATCTGAAATAATGAAATATTTTTTTTATTGGCTGGTAGAAAGATCAAAAAGAGTTTTCTAGAGCACTTTTTGATGGTTTTATATTTTTTTTTTCTAAACAGTGGAATCACTACTTACTAAGTAGTTATTAATGATGGGTAATTGACCGTAAAAAAAGAATATACCCATATATATTGAGCTGATATTTTAAGTCAGCTCATATATATATAAGCTCACATATTTATAATTTCGTCATGGATATTTTCCGAAGTTAAATAGTTGTAAAATAAAAATTAACAAATGATTTTAATTTAATGGGAAGGGTAAAATCTTAAACTTTTATTTTTGCTATAGATTTGAGCAAAAATTTTTTAAAAAAAAAAGAAGAAAAAAGATAAAATATAATTTATTGTCAAAAATGTTAAAAGTGTTTAATTAAAAGGGAGAAAACTCGAGAGATAAAAGGGTGGGGAAAGAAAACAAAATTAGATTGTTGGTAGTAATTAGACTCTATTGTGGAAACTTTCACAAACTAAAAGTATTTGGTTAATAATTGCTGTTACGCTAATTAAAAAGAAAAAAAAAGATAAGAGAAAGAGAGATAAAATCGCTTTTAGAGTAAGTAAGTTGACTTGAGAGACCAGCAAGGACAATAAAGAAAAAAAAAGAGAGAAGCTGTGCTCTGAAAAAAAAATTATTATAGAAATTTTTTTTTTGCGGACTCTTTTCAAATGCATAGTGGCTAAAGCTATCAAAACCTTCCCCTTTGGGGAATTGGCCGCCACTCCATCTGAATGAAGCTACCAAGAGTCAAGGAAGGAAAAGAAATGTATATTGCTAGCCGGACAACCAAAGGAACATCCATGGACACACCAGAATTCTTATATACAAGGACAAAGGCACGACAAATGGAATGTGAATCTATGAAAGTCAGACCACTTCGCTCTGATCGATCAGGGTAATTATAAACTTTTCAATTAATGGGAACTTTAGTTAAAGCGTAATAGAACTTTATTTTTGATTTATCTTTCGTTTATCATATTTGTTACGAATGTTTCAACAATAGAGGTGGGGAAATAAATTTATTTAATATTGTAAACTATTTATGTTAATTCTCGCTAAATATTTTTATGCAATATTGGTATGACTGTATATTAAATTATTTAATATCTGTTCGATCTAGAGGGTAACAACAGGGTGGGGTATAAAAGTGCGCTGCCAAGCAACAGAGAACCTTAGGGCGTTACTTGCTTGTTAGCAGAAAATAAGGGAAGTGTTGAAAGTATAAGAAAACGAAAGACACTTATACGTTCATTTTATGTTTTTGCAAGTTATTTATTTACCAAATAAAGTGGGGTTTAAAAATAAACTTCAGGAAAGATTATATACTATAAGTTGCCTTTGTATACACGCCTGCTAGAATCCGCAGTATTAGTGTCGGCAAGAGTAAACCCATGGTAGATAGTTGGGAAGAATACCTAGAAAGTTAACAGTTTGAAAATCAGAAATTGTAAGTCAGTTCTCTCTGGATCGGGCAGAAATATAAGGTTATTAATAATAATAATAATAATAAAGGAAAGTTTTTTTGTATCCAACGCATATTTGAATTCTTTAATTATTTATAATTAGTTAGTGTCCTTAAGTGAAAACCCCTGTCAGATTATAAACAAAATTTGTAATCAGTGAATCGCCGTTCGAAAATAAATAAGACCAGGTTTACGTAAGGCTTTGTGGCCAGGTTGCAAGAGAAATCCTTGGTGGCACCCTCGACGGCGATTCTAATAATTAAGATTCAGTTATTAGGGGAAGGAAAAGAGTTGTAGTGTCACAATATATATATTAGTAATATAATTTTATTACTAAGAAAACGTCAATCTTAATAAAAAAAAAAGTTGTACATAGTTATATATATGTTGATTGTTTGTTTTGTATTAGTTAAATTGACAATGACTTAAATAAAAAACAATAATTATAACAGTAGAAAGTGAATCAATATTTTAAATATAGAATGAGATAAAAATATTATAAATTTATTTTAGAACGTGTTGTATTTTTTTTTTTAATTAATCAATGTAAAAAAATATTTTAAAAGCTGAAACGCTTGTTTTCAAATAATAGAAATAGCGCCAAGATAAAAAGGAAAGAATTAAGAAATCGTCTGCTTTTTTTTGGTTAAAAAGGAAAAAAAAGATCGGTCAAGCTAGTTAGATCAGAAGGATTATATTTTTATATTGTTCTACAAAATAGACAATTTTTCATAATTGATTCGACATTCGAATAAAAAAAAATAAAAGAAATGGATGGAACATTAATCTGATTTATTCGATAGAGAAGTGGAAATCATTATTAATTCAAATTTAAAAAAAAAAGAAAAGTAACCTGATGTTTGTTTAAAAGGAACTGAAAAAAAAAAAAAAAAGAAATTCAAACAGTTAAGTTTTATTCTGTCTACAGAAATATTTTATTAGGCTATAAATTTATGTAAAGTTGTATATATATAGTTCAAGCATGAAATATTTTGGCTAAAGAGCATAATTGTATTGGGGTTGAGGCATTGTTCCTATCGAGTATGACCATATGAAACAAAGATATGACTGTCTACTGCCTGAGAAGTTAACATTTACATGGGATAACTACACAGACTGCCCACTGAAATACTTCAGGATGCTCTGTAAATCAAACTGGAGTTCTACCAACATCTATTTAACAAAATACATCAACCATAAGGACTTTGTATAAAGGAAAATTGTAAATTATGTTTTATTTTATTTTTTATATCAATTTGTATCTTTTTGTTTTTAATTTTTATCTCATCTTGTATTTAGAAAAAGCTGTTGCTAATTATATAGAGGGAGCAATCCAATATGGAAAAATATCAAGAGAGTAAGAGGGGTAGGGGGGATAGGTTGAAAAGTTATTTAAAATTTAATAAAGTTTAGATGATTTACTTTCTACTGACAGATGTGAGATAGAAATATGCACAAACAATTAAGTGCTTCACTAGGCTATTTTACGGTAAAAGATTTTTTTTTTATTATTATTAATTTTTTTTAAGCCACTGATATAAAATATGTACCACATGACATGACTAATTATATATATTATACCGAGACAAAGTCGGTATATGTATATACGCACACACACAAGCAGTGTAAATACTCTATATTTTATTTACTTTCAGTTTATGATAAAAATAAATGTAGTTTTATTTTCAATGCTTTATAAAGTACACTATAAAATAAAATGTTAATATTTATGATTAAATAATTTAAGGCTTTCATATAATCTATAATAATAATATCCTCTAAAAAATAAAAATATAAAATATTACTAATATGCCATTTTTTTAATAAGTAAATTCTACTTGTATATGCCGCGGGGGTAATTAAAAAGGGGTTTTATTTTAAATTATAACTATAGCGAAAGTTAAAAGCTTATAGAGATGATTTTGAGATTAAATGCTCGACTTTTAAACTAATGTAAGATTATATTGTTCTCTCAAAACACGCACACACGTATTCATCAAAGGTGTGAATAAGTATAAATTTTTAAAATGAGATTGCAATATGAGATTGCCTAAACCTAAGATTGCCTCAAGCATATGGATTGAATGAACATTACGTAGGACACGGACCCCAACGACAACTCAGAGAATATTGAACTCTGGGTGGAGATTGGATCCTAAGATAAGAACCAACCCAGATAAATATGAGTCTTAGTCTTTGTCTTCACGCTCGGTTACAGTTTTTACATGCTTTGTTTTGTTTTTGCTTACGCTTATAATTTTTTAAATTCTCCCGGAAGCTACAACTAGAACTTTCTTTTTTTGCTATCCAGTCTATCCAATATGACCACTGTGAAATTAACCTTTAGAGCGTCGATCGTCATGATGGGCTAAGAAACCCCTCAGTGATTGATCGACGCTCCGCCGCCAGAACATCTCCACAGCTATGAATGATCAACAACATTGCCATCCAAACATCGTATTCCAATCAGTCCAAGAACGTTGCTCCGTTTAACATATAAGAATCATCCAAACATACTATGCTGAACTTATATAAAATGAATAACCATTTATTATGGAAACAGTATCCAACAGGTTCGAACCCTCACCAAGTTAGAAGCAGCAGAAGACTACGCAAAATCCTAGGTAAACACTTTATTTCTTTTATGCTCCCATTCATTCTTTTCGTAGACTTTAAAAGGCAATCTCATAACTAATTAAATTCAACTTTCGTAAATCAAAATATAAAATGATCCGTAATCCCTCATATTTGAATCTTAATATTTTAACCTCAACTTTCGCAAATAAAAATCAGATGCTATATAGTTCCTCATATTTAAATCTTAGGACTTTTCCTGTTATGGACTTTAATCATAATTATTGTTCTCTTTCGCAACTAAATTATAACACACATTTATATTATATCATCCATGTTTATTATGCATAATATGTTCTTTTCTGTGCGAGTGTGAAAATGCGTGTATGTGCGTGCAATTAAAGCAATCAACTAATGTTTCATTTTTTTATATTCAATAAATTCTTTTTTTCATTTTAAACAAGTCGAGCATTCCTCAAATCATTCTCTATAATTAAAATATATTTTAATAGTATAATCAGCATTTATTCATGAAGTTAAATATTTTACTTTTAAAATTTATCTTTCTTATTTTTTTTGTTTTGTTTATTTATTTAAGTTCCATCGTGCCGTAAGTCACGATGTTTATTTACTATGTAGTTAAGATAGACTTAAGAGTTGGGAGGGTCTATTATTAATAAGTATAAATAATGTCAATAAAGCTAGTATGAGTAATTCTGTTGGACTGTATGATAACGGGGGGATGATATTATAAGCTTCTAATTTTTATATAAGGATGCATAAGTCAAGCATTCGTATTAGTCGCCAAATAACCAATGACCCGATCCAATATTTGGACCGATCTGTAAATCAACCAAACTTTCTCTCCATTGGTTATTATTGTGTTCTTTTACCAAAATGATATTCTTGAAACAATTTCATCGCGACCCTGAGTGACCCTTATTGGTCCATGCTGGGAGTTTGAGCTTATGGGCGGGGATTAGACTTCGAAATCGTTTTGATATGACGTAAGGTGATGCGAGAAATTAAATTGTAAATTAAATCATCGTATCTGGCGCCCCCTTGTGTTGATAATGAACAACTATCGATGTAGGAAAATAAATAAAGCTTTACGCTATATCATGTTTGTTTCGGAGCTCTCAATCCCTATATGAACGGATGAGTAAGGGTCCGGTTACAATATATATATGTTACTAATATTTCTTAAGATAAATTGAATAAATGACTAACATTTTTCTTTTAAATAATATTCTTTACCTTATGTTCTATCATATTCTGTGTTGTGTTATCATTATATTTTTTCACGATTATTATATATGAGGTTGCAGTTAAATTTACTTAGAGTCTGCAATCTCATTGTGAATTAATCATTTGCTTTATTATAATGAGCCTAGACAATAGAAACTGTAAATATATAAAGATATCCAAGTAATTTATGGGCATCATTTTTTTTTTTCAATATTTTCTTTATTGAGATTTTTAAATCTTTTTCGTTATATAAATTTTTTTTCTTTTCTAAATTGTTAAAGAATTTATATTTATGTTTAAATATATTCTATTTTTGTTTGTAAATAAATATTATGTAGTTAACAAGATCTCTGTAGTTTTGTTGATCCGGCATTTACATTCAATTAGGCACTTACATTGCATTTAATGGTCTAGGTTTTAAACATGCACACATCCACATTATTGTTTAATAAGCATGGGAGAGAACATTAAATACAGGTTATGTTTTGTTTAATAGATAGGATATATTATTTTAGTTATTGATTGAGAGTATGGATAGATACATACCTGTTAAGAGAGTCGAATGCGAATTCTTCCCAAGTTCAAATATCTGAGGCAAGGGTTTTGGAAAAAAGTGGTAAGATGTGAGATGAACTAATTTTGATTGCATGTAGATTTAATGGATGATGCTCAGACTAGTCTATTGAAGATGGATGTAATCATGGGTCAGATATTTCGTTTTATCTCTAGCATCCTACATGAACACCCTAGGTCTGACAGTAGTTAGATGCAAGCTTGCTCTCTTTCACTTATATACATGGATGGATGGTTTGTTGCATTGGGCACTATCAACTTTGGGATATGGCAGATAAGTGCACCAGCACTTTTAGATAGGACGTAAGTTGGTTATATGTTATGGACGAACCAGCTGATTGTTAAAGTTGATTTGTGTATTCAAATGTATTTGCAGGCAGGAACATCCAGGTATATCGGGACCATACTGTTACAATATATATTGTACCTAACTGAAGTGTCACTTAATTCCAAGAGGTAATCAAGGTTATCTTAGCTTAACCTTTTGTTTAAAATTTCGGATTTAAAAAAAATAATGATGATGAAAATGGAAATTAACTTAATTAATTATTAAAATAGGATAATCTAAATATTTTAATAGTGTCAGTTGGATTGATAAGGGATGTTAGGTAATAACTGAACATAAGCAACTGTTAAAAAAATAATTGTGAATTGATAAATAGTATTAAATGTATTCTCAAATAATTACTGTATAATCCATTCTAATGTCTAAAGAATAATAAGATATTATTATTAAGTTGGAATAAATAAGTAATAAATTTTAAAAAAATGATGTAAATTTTTATTAAAAAGGAAATAAGAATATTTGTTATTAGTTTTGTAGTTTAGCATTCCAGTTATAAGTTAGATTAAATAATCATTAACATTTTATTGTTGTAATTTTAAAAATAATTTTGAACAATTAATGTAAGGCCAGACATAGGTGAGAATATATGCATGCATAGACATGAAAACAAAAATAAAAAAATTATTTACCTCCCATATTGTTTAAAATAAGTAAATAAAGCAAATGTGTGGATAAAATTATTTTTAATGAAATATTTAAGGGTTTAATAAAGGGTATAACTTTAAATTTTATATTTATTACTATTGTGTTGTATAAAATATCATAAAAAAAATTTGTTGCATAATATTTGTAATACTAAAATTTTGACTTTGCAGCTGAAAGTCATGTGGTATGGGAAAATTATATTGATTACGTCAGTAGATTGATTCCAAGCTGGTTTGGCAGAATATTAAAAGTTAATAAAAATAGTTTTTATTGGTTTTTAAATGAATTGTAGGCGAATGAAAAATTGTGAGATAAAACGGAGACCGAGGGATTATCCAGGGGCTGATCTTGTTTTGATTCGACTGGTGCTGGATCTTAAAATTTTGTTAATAAAAGTAATTTTTTTTTAAAAAAAACTTTGATATTTCTAAAAAAATACAAGTATGTTTAAAATATTTAAAATCGTCCTGTAATGATGGAGGGCTAAAAGAAAGGTAATCCATTTTTCTGACAATTTGAATTTCAGTCGAGGCATAGAAATTATAGTAAAAAAAAATGTCTAGAATAAATGAAGTGTCTCACATATTATTGTAAGTCAGTATCGTCTATCTGGTTAACACACTGCAGAATTCAACCCCCAGACACGAAACTGAACATTCTAGGAGGGGTTGCCTTCTAGATATACTAAGTTCGAATCTAAAGCCCAAATTTCACAGCGCCATCTACGTGACCACGCATCTGATGCCACTACTAGTATGACCTTTGACCAGTGCCTGGTGGTCAGGGAGAAACAAAAGTCTCTATACTAAAAGAAGTTTGGGTGGCTAATTAACGTCTATGGATTTACAAAAGAAATGCAGAATATATATAGACCGAGACAGTGATAGGGATCAAATAAAATAAGAGATCAAATTTAGTTTCAAATAATTTCACAAAATTTATTTAAATAAAATATATATATATAACGCCACTGTCTGCTTATATGAGACAGGGACGCGTATTAAATAACTGTGGGCATTATATTTCAATAAATGACAAACAGGTTTTAAAACAAAGTGATATATTCTATTCCTCAGGCTAATAGCATTACGATAATGTGCTTGACGAGATAGGAACATGTGCAAGGTGCTTTGAGCAATTATACAAGTTTAAGAAAATATTTGAAATTAAGTGTTATAAAATATTTATTGATTTCGAGAATAGCACGGACAAAAGCTTACTAAGCAACAAAGTGGGAATGTGATCAAAGCATTTATTTGAGAATACTAATAATAGAGTTGCATTGGGAGGTCAATATTGCTGATAATGAATTTATTAAAGTTGGAAGTCACGGATGCTTTGTAAAATAAACATAAAATAAAACAATATTGAAGATCCGGAATAATTACAGAGGGCATCTCGCCGCTAACCCGTAGGAAAGTATTTTATGAACAGCCGAAACTTAGCGACTGTGTGACGATTGCGTTTAATTCCCAGGGGTGTCATTTGGGACACCCTCTGCCTGGAAACTTGCAATAAGCGAAAAGAATGGACTTTGCCGTGTAAAGAATCCTTGGAAAAATAAAACAAAGCGGTCTCAACAACCAATTCATTTACCAGCAATACGAGACTAGTGAAAACATACTGAATGGGTTTTACTTGGATTAAGAGAAATGCCCAATCATAATTCCCAGAAATTCATTTAAAAGGGTCCGCACATTCTCGACGTCAATGATGAACTTTGTAATTAAAGTAGAACACGGTAATTAAAATAGGACAATGCATGCTTGCGGGTTTGAAAAGTAAGTATAGATTTATATACGCAATCATGCATTAGGGGGCACATTTAATCATTGACCTCGCACATACTCTCATATTAGATTAAAATCAATAACATGTAGATTTTAAACTGTGATTATATTATATATTAAAGAAAAGAATCGCCCTCGAATGAGTGATTTGCAAGATAATAAAATTGCAAAATTATAAATTTAAAATATGCCTTAATAGCAGCGTCTTACTTTCAATAAAGGGAATAGTTCACTCGGTCAAAGACAATTCTGACACATTATCATAATAAAATAAAAGAAAGCTTTATAAATAGAAAGTATTAACCCAAGGATAGAGCAAAACGGTTGATTATATTTGAACACTTTAAAGAAGTACCTAATAAAGTTATGTGAAATTTCAGAAAACAATTTAGAATAGCTATAGCATGTTAGTTAGGAATCACAAGAGCTCTTGGGTTAATTTAGGGTTACCTCTGGAGAAGCATTTTTAGGCAGATTGATGGTTGGCAGGTTTTTATATAATTTAACAGCAAAATCTAGAAATGTTCATATTTTTGGCAGCAGCAGCAGCAGTTCCGGGGTTCCCTATGTGATGGCTTCCGCTGGTCTGGAGCAGCGGCTGGCTATTCCGAGGGGACATAGCAATCTTAACGCCTCTACTCTGTCATTTCAAGGTTAGCAAATTATTAGAATAGAACTCAGAATGATTTCTCTTAGAAACATTAGCAAAAAAAACTGGAGAACAAAAGAAAAACATTCTTTTTATAGTAGACGTTAACAATAGAACTGCCCTGGAGCATTACAAAATATATCGGACTTATCAGCTATAATTAAATCTATCTGAATGTTTAAAGGAATTCAACATTAATTTCTTTTGTTAATTTCCCTGTCGACATTCGGATTACAAACTAGATTTAATTAAAAATTACTTTTATTAATTAAAAAAAACCTTAAGTGGACATCTGCTGTTTTTAGAGAAAACTTATATAATATTAGCTAATTAAACTATTGTCCCTCATTTATTTTAAAGAAATATTTGAAATGACTTTTATTAAACGAAAATTATTTTACTTTTAACTTGCAATATTTGAATCTATTTACTAAACGAATATTTACTAAATGAATTTTATTTTAAATCAAAATATATTACGACAGTAATATATTTGTAAATAGATTCAAACAAAATAACTTTAACAATTTATAATTTTGATATGTTTTTAAAATGCATACCATAGTGTGTGCGCAATTATGACTTATATAACCTACTTTTTAATAAATCAAAATTATGTGAACATATACATAATCTATAACGTTTTATTTATTTGGGAATGACTTATATATATAATACGAGCATTGTACTCGTGGTTTAAAAATAGGTGGGATTTTCGGTATATAAGCGTATTGCAGACACACTGGGTTCAAACTAAGGTATGAGGATAGGAAATAGGTAAGAAAAGGTGAAACGAAGATCTGCAAAGCAGACCCTACTGTTTCATTATATGACTTTAACTTGTTTAATTTTCTTTACTTGGAAGTAAGGTTAAGGAACAAATTATTAATCATTTCCATAGATAAACATTCGGTTGCATTAAACTAACTTGAAAGTAAAATATTAATTGTTTTTCCTGTTAGATTAAAGGTATATGTAAAAAAAAAAAAAAGGAAATTTTTGTTTTAAAGTTTAAAAAGAACATTATAAGGAAGCTACTACACGTTCGATTACAGTGAAACTATAAAGAATGATGATTATTTTTTTTTTTTTTAAAAAAAGAATTTTTTACTTATATCTTGACATATGTGAAAATGATTTGTTTAGCTAAACGCAAACAGATAATAGATACATTTTAAAGGATAATTCTTATTTACACCGTAAGAAAGGACACGTATTTGGAAATAAAACTTTAAAGCAATCTGTAATGATTAATAATGAATTTATAGTTATTGAGTACATTATAAATGGTCATACTTGTCAGTATTTAGAAATAACTTTATGGCATTAATTATAGCGTATAAACGGAGAAACGTCTTGAACGGTAAAAAATTTCTACTCTCATATTTAAAAGTCATCAAAGGAAATTAATTTTAAAAATAAAATACATCTTGGAATATTATTAGGAAAAGTATTTAAAAAAAACTATATTTCAAAAGAAGCATTTTCCTAAAAGAGGCTAAAGAAATTCAGATAGAAAGATATTCTTCTTATTATTATATGCAATTTTGAACTCGGGATCCTATAAATAAATTAAAGTGTGTTCAGCTGAAAAATTTATTTTGTTTCATGCCGACTTAATCTTATTATTTAAGTTTTTTTTTTAAAATTGTTTTTAAAAAAAAATTAATGAATTATTGAACATTTTCGTTTGAAAATCATTGCCATGTGTATAAATGTATTAATTGAAGCTTTGAATTCGGATAGATATCTTAACCTGGATAAATTGTCTACATATTATGAAATGGAAAAATCATTACGGAGCCGAAATATGAACTTGAATTAATGTATTTTTTTTTTTTTTTATGGTCTGTTTTGTTGTTTTTTTTAAAAAAAAAACCTTAAAATATGTATGCTATTAATTTTTTTTTTGTAACACTTTTGCATAAATATACAGGTAAACTAGGGTTATAATTTTAAAACAAAATAGGTTTATTTGAATGAGCAAATTTTTTTTTTTTTTGCCATTCTTAAGCAGATTTAGTTTATTTATTAAGCATTACATTAGCTAGTTTCTATTTAATAATTTTATTATAGAGATTTAAATATCACAGTCTTATTTTCATATAATTGGGATGTTTTACTCAATTTTTATTTTAAATTTACTAAAGAAGTTTATCAGAGAATATCCATTCATTTGTTTTATGAATGGTATATAATAATTACAAATATTTTATATTCATTGAGAAGTAAATATTCTTGTATTTAATTTACAATTTTAAAAGTCCACTAGTTACTATATTTTAGCATTTAATATTTTGTTATGTGTGCATTGTGCCTTGACTAAAATTTTATATGCATTTAATTTCAAAGTATTTTCTACAGTAGTCAGATGACACATAGTTTGCTTTGTTGGTTCGAACACTGGATATACATTTTGTATTTTTAAACTTCTTAGGAAGAACTTAGTTAATTCAGGTGAAGTATATATCTTGCTATTAGTTAGTATTTGTTAGCCTCAAGAGTTAGGCTTAGTTCATAATTTTGAATATGCTTTATGGAGTAGAGAAAATCCTCCATCCTTATTGTATTGTATTTCCATGATTTGATAGTGCTTGTCCCCCAAAAAGAGAGTATTGTACTGTATTTTTCAGTGATGATGATCATATTTACAAGCATTGGAAATCCTGTGTGCTCCTGTTCCTAGATGTACTGTAGATGAATTCCAGACATCTTAGTTTGCCTCGTAGTTAGGAATTTTGGAAACCACCACATTCTTTTCCAGCTCTGAGGAGCCTAGTATTTTTATATATTTTTTGCCTATCATTCATGATGACTTAATGCTAATTCCACCACAGTAGATGATGTTGCATTTGTTTTAAATTTGTGATGACAAGATATGCTTGTTTGAGGAAATGTATTTCTTCGGGTAGTTGTAGCTAATTTAAGGCTCATAGGTATATCAATGTTTGAATTGTGTTGCTATGATAGTTTTATCACGCACAAGCTAACCAACAATAAGTTATATTTATTTTAAAGTATGTTAAATATGCATATGGTATAAGTGGCAATTCACACATACTAATTTAATATTTTCATCTAGAATTTTGCCACTGGATTTGTAAGTCTATTACATCATTATCTTTAAAACATTGAGGGAATAATTTTATGTGGACTAAAGTTACTTAAAAAAGTATAACTGATCTCTGATAAATGATTGCCCCATACACTTAATTTAGTTTAATTTTAATATTAGCTTAATATGATTTAAACATATATCTAGCTATGATATTAATTATATCTGTGAAACTAGTGATGATATTTTTCAAAAGTATTGCTGAATATGCTTATTCCAACTTAGCGTTTGTTAGGTTTAGGAGTATAAAATTAAACTTAGGGTTTTCAATATAAACCTAGTTCTGTGTGCTATTCTGATTATTAGATGACACAATAATGGTATAAATTAGTCTAATAAAGAAGAATAGTAGTGTGCTTATTAAGTACATATGATAATTAAAGTTTAAGGTATTTTTTGATAAAAATCTAATTATTAAAAGAAAGTAATATTGATTAACCTTTGTCGGTTATTAAGTGTATTAATGTAAGTTTAATAAAACTGTTATATTGGCACTGTTTGTATTCTACTACATTTGTAAACATTTCACCTCATTATTAATAAATCAAATTATTATTATTTCAAAAGTTTTGTTTTGTTTGTTTTACTTTTATATGAGAATATATTATTGTATTGGGTTCCAAGTTCACAAAATCTTAAAATGTAAAAGTTATTGAATCTTTAATTCAGAAATTTACAAGTATATTCTAAATTAATTAAATATAGTTAATATTGTCTTGAAAATTAAAAAAAAAACTATGTTAAAGTAAATGATTCTCATATTGAATCATAAATACAGATAATTGCATTATAGCAGATACCTAATTAAATACTTAGTTAAAAGTTTATTTTTTTTAAATTATCAGTATATCTTTCAGACTAAAGATTATGCAATATCAGATTAACAATATTAGTACTTCGGAAGAATATTTTAATTAATATTATTTTAGGAACTGCACCTTATCTTATATTTACTGCACATCATCTATCATTATCTTAAATCTGATATATTTAAAGAATTCTACTTCATTTGCATTTGAGGTCTTTAGTGGTTGTCTGTGAGTATGGAAAGGCATTAAAAGTATCCTTGCTCTTTTCTCTGCTCAAGTAATATCTTAGATAATATGCTATTATTAGTTAAGTTTAAATTGATTCATTAAATTTTGTGAATTAATGTTTGATTTCTTTATTATTTTAAGATTGAACATATTATAATTATTTTATGGTCAGCTAAGATGTCACTTATTTATTTATTAATCACAATAATTCTTTATTAGGCAACTTAACTTAAACTTTAATTTTACGCAATAGTGTTAGTTTTAAAATCCCTGAGGTTATTTACTCTTGTTGTTTTAGTAAATATAATTCTGTAAAATAATATTTTAAAGCAAAGCATCATAGGTCTTATTCAGAGAGTGTATAATCTATTAGTAGGACTAATATGGTAAGCATTGATTAGTGATTTAGATAATCTTTTGTATGGTTTATTAACATATTAATATGCTGTAGTAGATATAGTTCATCAGTATTGGATTTGACCTTTATTTGATTATACATCTCTGGATCATCATCTCTTTTCTTTAAATTTATTGTAATCCCACTGAGCCGAGTCGTTTAGAGTCTCTCATTTATATTTCATTTCATTTCAATTTTATTCCATTTCTTTTCATGTCATTTCTCATATCTTTCTATCATCTCAGCCATTTAAAACATTTGTTAAGAGTTTCTTCTATCATCTCATTTCATTTCTCTCTCCTTTATTCCATCTTCTTCTTATATCTCTCTTTCATATCTTTCAATCATCTCATTTCTTTTCTCTCTCCATTACATATATCATTTCTATTACTTTGCCCCATTTCTCTCCCTCCTCAATTCTTTTCTTTTCCATCATTTATTCTTACCATTACTATTATCTCCATTTCATTATTAGCATTTTCTCTTCCTCTTTCTCACATCCCTCTCTCCTTTCATTAGGATACAATTTACATCTCTCTCTATACCTCCCTTATCATCTTCTCTTCCTTTCCACGTACCTTTCATCATCATCATTTTTACCTCCATTTCCTAATTTTCTCCCTCTATTCTCTTCCTCTTTTATTATTTCTTTTTCTTCATTTCTATCTCTCTTTTCTATTTCTCACACCCCCTTCTCATTCTAGTAGGGTACAATATATATATATATGTATTTTATATATTTAACCCATGCAAATCTTCGTTTTAACATATATATATATAGCCCTGTACTTTGTACATTGGTTCTTGTACAAGCTAATTTAAAGGTAATAGTCGATAGTGGCTAATGTTAAAAAAAAAAAAAAGTAAGTAATAGATAATATTTAGCTATTTAGTGCCTTCAACCAAAATTGCAGTCTGTAATGCCATTTGCTTAAATTAATATTTTAAAGTTAGAAAAAAAGCTTGTTAAATTAGATTAGGTTATAATAGGATGTATTATGATTAAAATTTAATTAGTAATTTTAAAAAGTGTTGGCTATTAAAAATAGGTATTTTAAATAAGTAAAGTGGTAAAGACAGTTTAGCTTAAATAAATTCAATTCTTATAGTTAAATAATAATTTTAAATGCAGTTGTTTAAATTAGCCTCAATTTAATGTTAAAGTAGTTTAAAAATAAAGAACTAGTTAACTTCCTTGTCTAAATGTGTGTGCTTGAATGTTTGTGCTTGTATGTGTTTAATAATTACTTGGTCTTAATTGCTAAATAATATAATTCTAAAACTTAAAATTTCAATATTAAAACATTATCAAGAAAATATGCAGAGTGGAGGGTTAATTTTATTAATTTATTTTGTTATTAAAAAAAAATGAAAGAAGGGATTATTTTATTTAAGAATAGAATAATTGTTTAAAACATTTTTTTATGTTTTAAGTTTCATTAATTAGTAAGTTATAGAGTATCTCTTTCATTCAGACAGTTATAGCACGTGATTTTTTTTTTTTTTTTTGGATTGAGTAGATCAGAGTGACGTAATAGTTATTAATTGACAAAAGGTCAATTAAACCTTTTAAAACCCAGGTGACCCTCCTAAAAAGAAGTGACTAAATTTGATTGACTAAGGTTTTTTTTTTTTTATAAAAACAGCTGATCATCATGATAAGGGGTGAGAATTACAACTTGGTCAACAGCTGCTTAATTCCTGTACGCATTTCCAGAAGTGTGTAATTTTTTTTTAATTATTATTATTTTTTCTTGAGCATAAGTTTTAAGATTCATTTAAATTTCAAAACCATTAATAATGTGCTGAAAAAAATATAAGGTAAAACTGTCTTTTGTATTCTCTTTCAACATTTGGATTTTCTTATCTATTACTTAAAATGTCTCAAAACACTAAACCAACTAACTCTTCAATGTAAATTTCTTCGTTTTTGTTTAACTTTAAACTGCATAATATTTTGGGTAGTATGTTTCAAAAGATTTAGTCATAATTTCATGTCGAACTTTATACTAATCCACTTTTGTTGCACCTATTATTATTGTAAAAGGAAGAACAAGTCAAAGTTTAGAGAAGAGCTTATTTTAATTATAACTTAAGAAAATTATATGTATCGTTTTACTGATGTTTCTAATAGGATAGGCTATTTGAATAGAAAAATTGTTTCCTGTTACATATTTGATATTATGTTTATCAACTCTAAGAAGAAAGGAGTAGGAAAGAATTAATTATGCAATTACAGGATAATAAACTATTGTTTTAGACTAGAGATACTGCTAAGATGTATTTGTTTTCTGTCTTGAATTAATACTATTAAAAACTTATTATCTGCAGAAAACCTGAAAATGACTTTTATTTATTATTGTTACTATATCATAAAGATATGAAAATAATTGTCTATGCTTCGTTGTCATCTATAATGTTAAAGGTATAATATTTTGTCAAGATATGAATGGAGGAAACTTTAAGAAAGGAAATGTGTTTAATTAAACGTTACTAAAAAAGAAAAAGAAAAAAAATGCTTTAAAAGAAATTTATTAACTTTAATTACCTAGAATTGACTTTTATCATTGCTTCATGAAAACTTATATATACGCAAGTGCTTATTAAAAATTATGTAAAAACTACAAATATATTATTTTGCTTTTATTTAAAACTATGAATCTGGAAAGGAAAAAAAAATTCTATAAAATGAATAGCGCTATATTTTGACGTCGTTAAACAAATATATTCCAAAAATATTATTATATTGGCCAACTTCTATGAACTACCACTAATTTATAATATATTATTAGAATTAAGAACTTTAATATTTATTTTCTATTATTATTATTGTGCTTACCAGAATTCCATTTGCCATATTTTAAAAATGTTTATTCTCATTGACACACAGTACGTTTCCCTATATGGACAAGCTGTAGGAAAAGGACTTTACACCCCCTGTAAATCACAACGGAAAGTTCCCGTTAAATGGACTCATGTGTTTATTATTTTTTTAATTATTCAAATATGTATTTGACTTTCTTTTGGGTTATAAATATTATTATGATATTATTATAATTTCACATGTCAAAGTAATTATATTGATATTATTTTATTTAGGGGTTTATGCTGGAATATGTTGGGATGTCCACACATTCCCAGGTAATTTTATATATCTATTATGTGCTGGTTTTTAATTCCATTCGCAAAGTATTTTATCAGTAAGAGATATTGATCTCTTTCATTTATTTGCTATTTTAAGATTTTGAGTATTTCAGTCACTCAGTAGGTAAACAGTGCTTAAATATTTGCTGGAAGTCTAGTATTTTTTTAATAATTATTATAACAGAATAGTTTACAGTTATATATCAGTTAATCGAGAATCTAATTATTTTAGAGTGCCACATTTTATTTTGCATTATGTCCACTTATTCATTTAATTTATATGCTACATTTTATATATGTGTGTGCTTCTGTTATCCATTGCCCAAATTTATGTGTTCTTAGTCATAAATAATTTAATAGTCAGTTGACAAACTGCTAATGCTGGTTTCAGAGGTTGGTCATGGTTTGATAATTTTTATGCATATATTAAATTAGTTATCTTTAGTGTAAGTTGTGATCTTGCCATTGTTTTTTTATATGAGGTGTCTGCCTTAGCAATTAGGCTTATATATTATAATCTTTTATTGTGCCTGCGTGGGATTGAGGGATTCTCCCCATGGCTTATAGTTATTCCATGAGTTTGATAGTGTTTTATATTTCTTGTGATACTGATCATTTTATTGTTATTGAAGGTACCTATATCCCTGAAGAGGATCATTTATATTTGGTGTGTTTTCCCATGTTTTCCTGGTGCACTGTGATGGAGTCCAGGCATCTTCTCTTTTCTGCCTCAAAGATAGGCGTTTGGAAGCCACCATTCTTTTTGATATTTACTTGCTCTGTGAAGCTTTGTTGTGCCTATATATATTCCACCATAGTAGGTGAGGTAGTATTTGTATTTGAATTGACATGGCAATGATTAGTAAGTTTTGAAGAGTTAGTTCTTCAGGTTGCATTATGTACAATGCTTAGTGGTAAATGGCAATGTCTGTATTGTGTTGCTGAGTCGATTGGCCAGCCACAAGTAAACTAGCAATAGATTATATTTGTATACATTTAATATCTAGCACTTGGCATTTGGATAATAGATACATGACATGTTTGCTGTATGCCCATTTGGATCACCTCACCGATGGAATTGTAAGTTCTTTGGTATTTAAATATTATTATTATTATTAGTATGTGGACAGTAATTTAGTATGATTTATGTGTGACTTCTGGTAAATGGTCCATTTCTATTTAAAAAGTAATGTAGAAACTTAGATTCATACCAGACCATCTTTGTTAAGTTGATTGCATTCTTCAATTATTAATATTTTTACCAGCTTGTTAGTTCAAATTTAGTTAATGCATAGTGCCAGATTTATATAATTGCCTGTATCTAATGTTCATTGATATTGTATTAGTTTAATTTATATAAAATTAGTCAATTACAATTTAGCTAAATATTGTGTTAAATTGCCTTTCAAGGTTATAAATTACTTGACAAATATAAATCCTTTGAGTTATATGATAGTTTAACTTAATCCAGCTAAAACTTTTAGTATCATTTCTTTAAAATTTCAATATGTTTTAAAAAGTATATCAAACTAGTTTGGGATGACTTAATTTCATTTATAAGTTAGTTTTTGTGGGAATGTTTGTGTCAAACCCACTTATTGGTCCTGTAGTTAATCCTTATGATAACTAATAATAAAGGTTTGGATGTGCTTATGTGTCAACTGATAAAAAAAATGTATAATGACATTTGTGTTCTGAGTATTATCTGTAAAATAAATTAAAAAAAAAAACTTGTATATAATATTTATGTTTGACACTTAATGTTTAATAAATTAAATTATTTTATTATTAAAACATACAGTTTCTGTTTTCCTTTTCTATATGTCAATTGTCTTGGGTTCACACACAAATCTCCATATATCTATTAGAATTAATGAGTTTATCATTTGCAAAGTTTATAATGTCACAGTTCTGATTTCTGTCAGATAAATTTGGGTGGCAGATAATCTAAATTTGCAGTTCCAAAAACTTGCTATATTTAATAAAAAAATCTTTTGTGAAGCTTTTCAATTTTAAAGAATGAAATTTCATAGGAGAATAATTAGAATTGAATATTGTAAATATTCACTCAAAATTGATATAATTTAGGTTTAGATTATTCTAACTATTCATACTGCATGGATTTTATAGACCATTCCATTATAGTGTGGATATACAAATTGTGTACTTGATAATTTAATTTGAATTTGTCTGTGGAATAATGGAGGGACATAAAATGTACCCTTTCTATTATTTTGAATGACGTCCTGGATAAATAGCTATAGCTATTCTGAATTTTAGAATATTTACTTTTGCCATTATTTAGCAAATGAGATACTTTCTTTCTGTAATTGTTTCTCTTTTAAGTATATGTTAGGAAGCATCTTCTTGTAAGAAAAGTTTATGCCTCCTAGAGTCTCCCAGGATATCATCCATACATTGGCAACCAGTGGGTATAGAAGAAACCTCCAAAGTACTTAAAACCCTGAGATTATTATCAGTATTAGTATGCCTTTCTTTATTGTAACCACCACTGAGCAAAAGCCCATTCTGTAGGAGTCTCTTTATTATTATTATCACTTTTCCCCACCATCATATTCCCCCCTCTCTGTATTCCTCTCCCTATCCGCCATTCCCATTTTCAATCTTCATCATCACCATTTTCTCCCTATCCTTCCCTGCCATTGTCATTCAGCATCCCTTCACACGTCACCCCGCACCTTCCCAGCAGGTTACAAATTTGCTCCACAATGTGGGGCCACGATCGATTGATGATGATGATTTTGGTATATGTTTTCTGTACGACTAATGTGGCCATGATCGATTGATGATGGTGATAAAAAACAGGTTACAATTGTCACCCAATCATGGTGGCCTGATAGATACATTGTGGCATCAGTAGATGCGTTGTGGCCTATGGACATATTTTAAGATTGATGGGCACGTTTGGTCACAGTGATAATTGTGGAGGACAAACAGGTTACAAATTGGCACACTAACATGTAGGGCATGATGAGGGAGTGATGATGGATGATCATAGTGTGGGTTTTGGGTGCATCAAAGTGGTGGCTCGATTGATTGAGTGATGATGATAGGGTAAGCAGGTTACAATATATATATATAAGCATACCAATTGTAAATAGTATAAATATATCGTTTTCTTTTTTATTTGTTATAATAAAAAAACTGTTAAATTTGTTTTTCAAAATTTGTGTGTTCAGATTATTTTCTTTCCCATTACAATGCATAATAAACACAGAATATTTGAATCAAACATAACATTTTGCACAGAAATAAATAAAGTATTTTAAAAAATTATAATATTTTACGTTATCTTTATAGTCATAAGTTGATTATTATAATAGTACATCGAATTATAAATGCTATCCGTTGCAACATATATATTTTTCAGATTATAAAATGCTACCACATATTTATTACATTATTATATTATATTACTTTCTTATTATTATTATTGTGAATAAGAATTATAGTGGATGAAATGATATATATAAAATTAGATCATCCAATGGAGAATATTATTATTTATTATTATTAGTATTAGTTAGGTGTGGTAAAGTATGACATTAAATCCCTTATCATGCTTTACTACAGTGATTTTGATTAACTTAAAGTAATTTTATGAACCTGAGATTTTATTTAGCTAAATTATTATAGATAAAAAGATGAAGATTTAATTATTAGTTTAATCTTAATGATTAGGTTTTATTGAAGTCATAAGAATGCTATAAATTTAATTATTTAAGGTAATAATAGGGGGGATAGTGTTCTTATGCCATTGAGGTAATATCCTGGGGGATATTGGTTCAATGTAATTTTTCTTGTCATCTGTATCTCACTTCCAAGTCTGATAATTTAATAAATATTTATTTATTTATTTTATAAACTGAACCTTATTATTATTTTATTAATTTGAGCTAGTAGAATGTTTTAATATTAATGCAGAATATTTTATTTATCAATTATTTGCATTTAGCCAAACGTAAACGTTAACTGAGCTAGACCCATTTTACTTAATATTATATTGCCCGGAAGTGAGACTACACATGCATAGGGCAGAATATATAAGCATGCTCTTGATGACTTTGTCAATTTTTTAAACTCCTTACACAACAATATCAGATTTACTACGGAAATAGAAAATAATAACCAATTACCCTTTTTAGGTGTTTTAATTGAAAAAAGGGAAGAAGGTTCTTTATCTCATGGTACATATAAAAAACCAACACACACTGGGAGATATCTACATTTTTCTTCTCATCACCATCCTGCACAGCTATTTTCAGTGGCAAAGATATTGTTGGATAGAACTAAGAGACTTTCTGATAATAGCCATTTTCTCCAGGATATTTATGCTACTAAAAAAATGCTTCTTGATAATGGTTTTAATTACAGCATTACTAATAGGACTTATACATATAAAAAGAAAAAAAGATTTTGATACATCAGAAATTAAGGCAATTTTGCCATATATAAAAGGAGTAACTGATAAAATTGGTAACATTTTAAAAAATAATAATATGCACACAGTTTACACTACTTACAAAAAAAATTAGTGAAATATTTCCACTTCCTAAAGACAATTTCTTTGGAGTGCCATAGTGTATATGAAATTCCATGTAGGGTCTATTCACATACATATATTGCACAGACTAATCGTAGAATAAATATTAGAAAGAACACATTAAAAATCCAATTCATCAGTTATTTATTCTCACATAAAATTAAATAATCATGATATCAATTTTGATAAAACAAATTATTGTAGCAAAAATTGAACAATATGACCAGAGATTGCTAAGAGAAGCTATAGAGATTTTTAAAAAGCCCAAGAGCATAAACAAAATGTGTGAATTAAAGAAGATTAACATCATTTGGAAGAAACTATTGGAGGACAAAATAAAATTTAAAACTTTTCAATCAACAGAATTTAAGTATGAGGAGAAACAAAATGATAAATATGATTTTAAATCTCAGATGCATTCATATGATTTGAGAAAGAGAATGCTTTGAAAAAGGTACTTGTTATTGTACTGAAACATCAGCTATTCAGCTATTTTACCACATGGAATATCCCAAAAATAATAATAATATGAAATCATCACTTATCTGAAAATATTGGAATTAACATTATTAATCTTTACGGGAAAGATTTGTTTACAGAATGGAGGTATTTTGAAAGAATGTGTGAAGAAAATTAAAGCCATTTGTGATCTTCAATTTTTAGTCAATTGTAAAAGAAATGGACTTTATCCTAGCTGTTGTAAACATTCCTTCCATACACATATGAAGAAAATTGATGCAGCTTTAAATAAGGCAAGTTTTGATATTTTAACTTCTTTTATTAAAAATACGAGAAAAAAGATTTTTTAGATAAAAAAATTGTTACAACTCCGCCTTTCATTAAGTAACACTTTTCATCCAACATTATGGTCAATTTGCGATAAGGTTGTTGATTTTCAAGTGACTAAAGAAAATGATTTTAAAATTCGAAGGCAAAGAAATAAATTCAACAAACTGCTTAAAAAGAAACAGAAAATGTTAACGACTTTGTCTGAACGAGAAAATATATCTGCTGTAAAGAATTATCAGATAGAAAATTATCAGTTACTGAACTGAGTTTTGAATAAAGGTTTTAATTTTGCGATTACACCTACAAAATTAACTTAGGAGGATATTATTTGCAGAGTGGGAAGTAGTTTAACAAAAATACCCTGCGGTGAAGCACACATAATGAGGGGGAAAATATACGATATTTTAAATAAAGCAAAACCACCTAAAAACTAATTTATCAATTAATGAAAGAAAAGCTTTGTTTGCATTAAAAGTGGCAAATCTATTATTAGCCTTCCAGCAGATAAGAGTAATACTACAGTAATTTTAAATAGGGTTGATTATTATAAGAAAATCCATAATTAAATGATAATATAAGAAAATTTATAGAGAACCTATGACTTATCTTGAAAAGAAAATGAAAGCATTAATTTATTCTACTGATCTAGATTTAGAAACAAAGATCCAGATTACTCCCAGGGAAAAATCTTTTTATCCAAAATTATATGGTTTACCAAAAAATCATAAACCATGTATTCCACTGACGCCGATTGTAAGTGCAGTTGGTTCACCAACACAGACATTAGCTCGTTTTTTGACTTCTTTTTTACAGCCACATTTAACAGAAATGTCATCATATGTTAAAAATGCCAATCATTTTCTTGAACTTATGGGGATATTAAATTGACTAAGAATGATATTTTGGTAAGTTTTGATATTGTTTCACTTTTTACTAGTGTACCTGTAAATGAAGCTATTCAAGTTTTAAAAAATATTCAATTACCTAATTTTGCTGTGGTTTTGATTGAACACTGCTTATCTAATACATTTTTTGTTTTTGATGGGCAGATGTATAAACAAACATCAGGTCTAGCTATGGGTTCACCAATTTCTCCAGCATTAGCTTCTATTTTTATGGAGGATTTGGAAAATAAAATTTTGACTTCAGCAGTTAAAAAACCATCTATATGGCTGAGGTATGTTGATGATACCTTTGTTGTTTGGCCTCATGGTAAGCATGCTCTTATGACTTTTTCAATTTTTTAAACTTTTTACACAACAATATCAGATTTACCATGGAAATAGAAAATAATAACCAATTACCTTTTTTAGATGTTTTAATTGAAAGAAGAGAAGATGGTTCTTTATCTCATGGAATATATAAAAAAACAAATACACATTGGGAGATATCTACATTTTTCTTCTCATCACCATCCTGCACAACTATTTTCGGTGGTAAAGACATTGTTGGGATAGAACTAAGAGACTAGCCATTTTCACCAGGATATTTTTGCTACTAAAAAAATGCTTCTTGATAATGGTTTTAATTACAGCATTATTAATAGGGCTTATATATATAAAAAGAAAAAAAAGATTTTGATACATCAGAAATTAAGGCAATTTTGCCACATATAAAAGGAGTAACTGATAAAATTGGTAACATTTTAAAGAATAATATTCACACAGTTTACACTACTTTAAAAAAATTAATGAAATATTTCCACTTCCTAAAGACAAAATTTCTTTGGAGTGTTAGGGTGTTTATAAATTCCACGTAGGGTCTGTTCACGTACATATATTGGACAGACTAATCATAGAATAAATATTAGAAAGGAAGAACACATTTTGGCAGTCAGAGAAAAATCCAATTCATCAGCTATTTATTCTAATACAATTAACTAATCATGATATCAATTTTCATAAAACAAATTATTCTAACAAAAATTGAACAATATGACCAGAGATTGCTAAGAGAAGCTATAGAGATTTTTAAAAGGTCCAAGAGCTTAAACGAAAGGTGTGAATTAAAGAATATTAACATTTGGAAGATGCTATTGGAGGACAAAATAAAATTTAAAACTTCTCAACCAATAGAATTTAAGTATGAGGAGAAACAAAAAGATAAAAATGATTTTAAATCTCACATGCCTTCATATGATTTGAGAGAGAGAGAACGCTTTGAAAAAAGTACTTGTTATTGTACCGAAATATCACCTATTTAGCTATTTTAAATAACCACACAGAATATCCCAAAAATAATATGAAATCATCATTTATCCATTAAAATATTAGAATTTATATATATATATTGTAAAGGTTGGAAAGATCCACCCTTTCCATCAAAGTGTCATTACTGTTTTTTTTTTTTTTTTAAATATTTGATTTGGTTTCGATATGGGAGTTCATATAATCTGAAGCTCAGATTATGCTTCACGATTATTAAAGAAAGTGAATTAATATAATTGTGGACATGCAGCAAGAGATAGATTTAAGCAAAATATATACACACTTTTACCATAATAATAAGATGTATATGAATTTGTTGGGAAATATATATTTAAAATTTTGTATATTTTATTAGTAATGGCGGCATGAGATAAGGTGTTCGGGTTGTAAATTTCTAGAAGCATTACTATGAGGTTTAAAACAAAAAAAAAAGGGGGGGGATTAATTATTGTTACTCAGATAAATCAAAATTGCTATTAATAAAAGTACATTTTCCATTAGCAGAAAATTAATCTATTGAAGAGATCTTTCACAAATATTAAAATAGAATTTAAAACAATCGTTCAGGAATTTTTCAGACTGATCATATTATCTTAAACTACTTACGTAATAAAGGCAGGCTTCCTGTGGAAAAATATCCATTGTATAAAAATTACACAGTGCTTCAGGCTACAGGCATTCCAAATATCCAGGAGATCATATAAAGAGTGCAAAAATTTGATTGTAATTTACTTTGTTTTTTTTTTTTAGAAAGAATTGTTTTAACTTACTTCACATCACTGTAAATATGGAAGAGAAGTAAAACCTCCCCGCCTTCCCTTTTGACCATTCCTGAAACACTCTCTACTGATGCCTCTTTGAACTTAAAATGAAATCATGAACTATTTAACTGTGTCCTAAACATAATGCAGAAAATTATGCTACCTGCCTTTAAGTTTTGAAACATGTCAAGAATAATGAACTGATACCCAAGAAGGGGATCAAGAAAGTATTGCAAAAGTAATAGTGCCGCTTCTCACTTATTTTCTATATCTGTTGTATATTAAATATAACCAAGATTAAATGGAAACAGTGTAAATTCTCATAAAATTAACTTACCTATGTAACAATATTTAATCTGCTTTCTACATGATTCTTTATAAAACTAATCATGTAATTTTCTATTGGCCTCACAAAATTCTTATTCTAAAATGGTGCAGCATTGATTTTCTATATAATTATAACATGTTTTTGTTGTTCATGTAATATGCCAGTAATTTATTTCCAAATGCTGCAAATGTGTTTAAATTTAGCTTAGTTTTCTGTCATTAAAAGGGAGCAGCATTTAATTAAGTTGTTTATTACAAAATGGTACATTTTCCAGGTTGGAAGAATTTTAACAGTTACTTTTCTTAGTATACTATTATTGTGATTTGATGAAAGGGGGAAGCAATGTAAATAAGTTAAGATCGCAGATTTTGGGAAATTAGAAAGTAAATGATTTTATATCTTTCATGTCATTTCTATATTTAATCATCACCTAAGTTAATAATTATATGTCATGTAATAATCCTTCTAAGAGTATTAGCCACATAAATAGGTAAATTAATGCTGTTAAAATTTTTTGATCACTGGGAGTCAAATCCAGAACAATGTTAGTTAAGGTTAGATGGCGTGGGGGTGGGAGAAGTTAGGTTCTAAATTTTAAATTTATTAAAAGAAAAGAAAATTACTAAAGCGAAAAAATCAGTCTTATATTTTGTAATATACATTGTACTGTTAGTTATTTTTAAATAAGTCAGCTTAAGCAATTTGATCATACCATCAAGAAAAAAGAAGAACTAATATAATAAATTGAAAGTATGCTAGCCTTTCTCACATGCGCAATTATAACAGAGAAAGCCAATCAGATGTTAAACAGATATCTAATAAATAATCAAGCTTAGACACGAGACAGAAATTTTGATAGAAAAGGTTGATACCAACCTTTTCTAAACTTAACTTATATATATATATAAGCCAGTCTTAAGCATTTTAGCCCGAAAGCTTTAAATATATAAACATACTTTCAATTTATTATCAATTTTCAACATGCGATTTAGATAAATATTGTTTACAAATGTTACTGCTATGAAAATTGTGGTATAGTAAATCTGAGATTTCGTGTCGTAATATATTATATTTATAACACAATGAATGATAATTGTATTTGTTTATATATTTAAAGCTTTCGAGCTAAGATGCTTAAGACTGGCTTATATATATAAAAGTTAAGTTTAGAAAAGGTTGGTATCAACCTTTTCTATCAAAATCTCTGTCTCGTGTCTAAGCTTGATTATTTATTAGATATCTGTTTAAAATCTGATTGGCTTTCTCTGTTATAATTGCGCATGTGAGAAAGGCTAGCATACTTTCAATTTATTATCAATTTTCAACATGCGATTTAGATAAATATTGTTTACAAACGTTGCTGCTATGAAAATTGCGGTATAGTAAATCTGAGATTTCGTGCCGTAATATATTATATTTATAACACAATGAATGATAATTGTATTTGTTTATATATTTAAAGCTTTCGGGCTAAGATGCTTAAGACTGGCTTATATATATAAAAGTTAAGTTTAGAAAAGGTTGGTATCAACCTTTTCTATCAAAATCTCTGTCTCGTGTCTAAGCTTGATTATTTATTAGATATCTGTTTAAAATCTGATTGGCTTTCTGTTATAATTGCGCATGTGAGAAAGGCTAGCATACTTTCAATTTATTATCAATTTTCAACATGCGATTTAGATAAATATTGTTTACAAACGTTGCTGCTATGAAAATTGCGGTATAGTAAATCTGAGATTTCATGCCGTAATATATTATATTTATAACACAATGAATGATAATTGTATTTGTTTATATATTTAAAGCTTTCGGGCTAAGATACTTAAGACTGGCTTATATATATAAAAGTATACCAACCTTTTCTATCAAAATCTCTGTCTCGTGTCTAAGCTTGATTATTTATTAGATATCTGTTTAAAATCTGATTGGCTTTCTCTGTTATAATTGCGCATGTGAGAAAGGCTAGCATATTTTCAATTTATTATCAATTTTCAACATGCGATTTAGATAAATATTGTTTAAGAACTAATATATTATGGGTTAACTTTAAGCATCATAAATGGTTGTTATATTTTGTCCAAGCATTGATAATGTCGGTCTATTTCATAAATTGTTATTCGTCCAAAGCCATTTAATCTTCGTTTCCAGTCCATGATAGAGGAATAAACCTTGGACACTGTGCCTGCTTAATAATGGGATTTTGCACCATCAAGTGATCCCATTCAGGCTAAATATCTCTTCACTCCAGAATCTGACCTCTGAAAATTTGGAGCATGGCAAGCCGGTCTCATATGATGTGAAACAAAAATCGCATTTCCTGATGATAATCTTAAAAGCATAGCATCGTGTCTCATAAATAAAGTCCTTAACATAAAAACAGCCTATGCATTAGCACCATATCTTATTTTTTTCTTTAGAAAGTCCTATCTAGAGAATTCCATAGTTTGACGTGATCACTTGCGGCTGAATTATGTGTATCTAAATATTGTTGCTTAATATTATATTTAAAATTCATAAATCAATGTGTTAGTACCTGACTCCGGATATTTAATATGCTCAGAATGCCCTTCCCCTACATTCCATCTGAAATCTAAAATCTCTATTGATGTATAGTACTCTAACACAATAAACTAGTTGCATAAACAAAAGATCGGTAATTTATTCCCATGTTAAATGATTGTTTACAAAAACTTATATATAATGCATGTAACATTAGGTTGATGGTAAATACTATATTATTCAAGAACTGCTGTAATCCTTTTTTACTCCATTAACACAATAATAAAAGGTTTTGGACATATCACTAAAATCGCACTAGAAATAAATGCATACAAAGAAAATTTATGATAGAAAATGGAGAGGAAGGGTTAAAATATTTAGATATTTTTATGAGGAAGGATGTGACAGGTAAGATTGTTGTAAGACATTATATTAAAGAGAAAGATAAAAGAGGTATAATAGATCCAAGTTCATATCAACCATGGTCTCAAAAAATGGCAGCACTGAAAGGGTTTAAAGAGAAAAATGATAGGTTAACTTTAGATAAGGATGTAGTATTAATACAAAAGTTGGAGGTTGAAAATGATTATATTAGTATGGGATATAAAAGAAAAATATAAGTAAATTTTTTAAAAATAAAAATGAAGATAGTAGATATTATAACAATCACAAATTAACTATAAATAATAAATGGATTTCAAGTCCATATTTTGATAAAGTATATAACAAATTGATAAAGGAAAAATTACCCTTATAATATTAAAATAGGATGGAAAAACAGTAGATCATTAGGGAAATGGATATGTAATATAGAAAATAATAATGAATGATAAAGCTGGATTAGTGTATAAGATTATTTGTGAATTTTGTAACAAGATATTATAACGTTTTCTATTTTGCTAGGCCTCTACATGCTAATATAAACTGTGTGCGAGTTGATCAAGTTATGTCGAAAAGAGGAAAGTTGTATTTCTATTTTAAAAACATAGCTATATTTCCTGATCAACTCGGCCTATTAATTGTTGAGAATTATGCTATCGACGAAATCAGCTTTTAATTTATTTAATATGGGAGCCAGGATCTTTTATTCTAAAGAGTCTGCTAAAATCGTCAAATAACGTCTCACGAATAAAAAAAGAAAAATATTTTTAAACTAATCGGTATTACATCATACCGTAACGAGAATTATTTTTTTAAGATTATTATTCCTGGGCTTATTCAAACATATTGGCAAAGGTAAATTACGTTCTTAAATCTTATTAAACTAATAATAAATTTAATAACAAAAAATAATAACTATTATTAATAACGTACAAATGAAAATTGGTATTAGAAATATTTTTATTCAAATAGATTAAAAAAATGTTTGAAGTAAATTATTTATCAAATAAATTGAAGAGAACACATTTAATTCAGTTGTGAAATATTAATAAAATAAATAACAGTTAAACAATTAAAAAGTTCTTGGTTAAATAAGAGTCTCTTGATCAATTAAATTAAAGTCACTATCGGGATCCTTTTATACATATATTTTTAAGTATTGTTTGCGAACGCTTAAATTTGTCACAATCAGGATAATGAAGCATAACTTACCAGTAAGTTTAGTGAATTCACGATGGTTGTAGATAACTATGCATAGTTTTTCAGGGATAAAATGAGCTCAGGGCCGTTGATTATTAGTTGATCTTGTAGTCTATTTCAAAGGCTAGTCGCAGAGGCTTTTCTGTTGTCCAACTTCAGTAACGATGTCAGAAAAAGCTCCGGTCTACTCCCGCATGAAGGATTATTTCATCGTGGAGTGGTCTTGGATTTAATAATCCAAAACCAGCCAAAGGAAAAAATAGAAAAAAACAAGACGTTCTTCAAACTGGTCTCTGCTTTTTATACTAGAGGCCCAGTTTTCAGACTTCTGTGCATGTTATTATCATGGCGTTTTGTGTTTATAATCTTATACAGTCTTTATCATTTTTCAATTACTAAGTTCGCATATTTTAGCAAATCTTTCGGCCATCTTTAATTCTTTAATTAGCTAAAATATTTTTCTTTTAGCTTATCTTTTTACTTGCTTTTGGAATTCTTTTGTTCTCTCCAATTCTACTTTTATTTCTAATTACATTAAACAAAATATGAATGAATAATTTAACTTTCATTGTACGTTTTTTTTTTTTTAAATTATAATCAAAAAAAAATCTAAATTTACTTTTATTTTTTAGCTTTTATCAAATGCCAATATATTTGCACTGTATATAAACGGTACAATATACATTGGTCAGACAGAGAAAACTGCATTAGAAAAAGGTAAAGAACATGATAGAGCAATTAAAAGGAAGGATATTAGATCAGGGGACATAGAATAAATTGTGAAAAAAACATTCAAGTAATTAAATATGTAAAGAAGTATAGTGAGAGGAAATGTTATGAATCTTTGTATATACAAGAGAATTTTGAAAAATGTATTAATATAGTTAATAGACATACAAGCCAAAGCACTTAGTCTCTATAATGACTTGAATAAAAACCAAAAAACAAAAAATGAAGAAGCAGGAAAAACTAATGAAATTTTTACAGCAAATCGTGGGTGGTTTTTTTCATTTTAAAAAGTGAACTGGCATTCATAATGTCCGTATTGTAGGTGAAAGTGCAAGTACAGATAAAAAAAAAAGCTGCTATAAAATATCCTCAGGAATTAAATGAAATTATAGAAAAAGGCTCTAAAGATGAACCAAATATTTAATGTTGAATGTTTTGGAAACAATTACCAACACAAACATATAGCAGCAAATGAAAAGGCATGCCCTGGATATAAAATTTCAAAAGAGAGCCTAACACTTTTATTGGATGGAAATGCAGCAATATGAAATTAAAACCGATGCTTGTGTACCTTGCTGAAAATCGTAGATGTGTTAAAGGTTTCTCAAAGAACACTTTCCCCGTATTGTGGTGCTCAAATAAAAAGCATGGATCACAAAAAAATTATTTGAAAATTGGTTTACCAACTACTTTTGCCCTACAACAGAGAATTATTGCAGAGAAAATAGTTTTGATTTTAAGATTTTAGATAATGTACCAGGTTATCCAACTGGGCTTTGTGATTTAAATGAACATGTAGACCCAAGTTTTCAGTCAATGGACCAAAGCATAATTGCAACTTTTAAGACCTATTATTTGTGCAAAACTTTCACACAAGCCATAAAAGCCACAATGGGGGGGGGTGCTCAATTTTTAACAGAATTTTGAAAGAGCTTCAACATCAGAAATGCTATTGAAAGCATAGAAGCATGGCTTGAAGTTACAGCCAGTAATATGAGGGCAGTATGGAAACATAACACATTGTGCAAATGATTTCATTGGTTTCAAAGCCCATTTTGCTGAAGTTATGAATAACAGTAGAAATTGGAAAAGTACGTGGTTTTGAAGAATTAGATTCACACAAAGTGGTTGAGTGTATTGAATCAAATAGAAAAGTTTTGGATAATGAAATCCTTATTAATATAGAAGACCAACGAGCTTATGAAAAAGATGAGACCAACTTAGATAATGCAGTTACATGAAGTTCCTACAAATGAAATAACATCTAAAGAACTTGAGAAAATTATTAACATGGTTGAAACTCTTTCCAACTATATAATGGAAGTTGATTCTAATATTGAACGTAGCTTTACAATTCGCTGAAAGATCAATACTACAATTTGATGCTACAAAAAACGTCCGAAGAGAAAAAGCCAAAGAAGAAACCAGTGCAGACATCAATATTGCAATTTTTTGGTAATAAATAAAATCTTTAAAAATATATACAGTATATTTATGTTATTATTTATACATATCATTCTATTATTTATTTCAAACATGGAAATCATCATTAATATATCCATAATTGAAAAAAGTGCTAACAAAAAAAATTATTGGAACAAATTACCATTTTTCCTATAGCTTTCATTCCTTGATTAGTATGGTTTCAAACAATGCAGAATATTCCCAGAACCAATTAGCAGCCCTAATTGAGACATTCCTGTATTTGGGAATAGAAAACCAATGGAATGAATAGCCAGCCATTCAGATATAGCGATCCAAAATAAACATAAGCTAAATAGTCAAACTGATGTATCATTTTAACTAATCTGTCATAACTTAACCCAGTTAAGAAAAAGGAAAATTGCTACAAGTTAATGGTCTATAAAACTAAAGTGTCATGAATTCATGCATCTGCCAATTTAAACTATTTTGCATGTTATCTTAACCAACATCAGAATGGAAAAAAACACATTGGACAGTTACTGAATTTTGTTATGAAGAAATGGTAAAAATTAAATGTAAAATAAATTTGATCTTTTTTTTTATTTTATTTTTATATGAGTTTGATTTTAAAATTAAATATTTATATGTATGTAAACTAGTTTGAAGTTTAAACAGTCGTTATTTTTTAAAAAAAAACGTTAATTTTCATGAGGTATTAAATTTTTCTATGTATTGTAATTCATATGCAGCATATATATAGTCATAGATAATATAAGTAAATGGTTATTAAGTTTTGAATTTATTCATATTAATAATAAAAACGCCAGAAGTCATCATTGAAAATTTTTTTTTGACTTTTAATTCTTAAATCTTATAAATAAACCAATTTTAAATCTCAATTTATCGACAAATGATCATATAGTAGATATTATTTGTCAGCAAGATCCATATTAATTAATTTAAGCACATCATACAGGCATGTTATGCATCTGTCAATAATAAAAACGCCAGAAGTCACCATTAAATTTTTTTTTGACTTTTAATTCTTAAATCTTATAAATAAACCAATTTTAAATCCCAATTTATTGACAAATGATCATACAGTAGATATTATTTGTCAGTAAGATCCATATTAATTAATTTAAACACATCATACATGCATGTTATGCATCTGTTGTATGTAATGTAGGCTAGAAATTATATCAATTGCCGTCTGCATTGAAGTCCTTTATAAATATAGACAATGAATTATATTGTTTCCAAATTTATTATCTTTTAATATTTTCAAAATTTAACCATGATCTCATTATTAGTTTTAAAAGGGTAGGTCATGCCGTGGATATTTGGTGTCTGTGTTGTAGATACATATTTCATCCCATATGATAGTTGTTTCTATTTTTCTTTTATCTATAAAGGTATCACATACTAGGGATTATATAGTTTGTGATAAATATTTATTGAAATCCTAGTTGATAAAGATAAAGAGAAGGGTATTGAATTTATAGCCCAGAATAGAAGCCCTGTTATAAATAATAACTACAAAGAGTTTGTACTTGTAATATAAAAGAGAATGAAACAAATCAATATCCAATACAGTAGGAAAAGAACTTTTAAAAGTTTTTTTTTAATTAAATGATCTAATCTTGAGAAATATATCAATGACTCTAAATTATTAATTTAAGAAGTTATTATGATTTTATCATTTCTCCTCAATTACATCTTTAGTGTGTTAAATAATAAATTATTCTTATGTACATACAAATGTCAACCCATGCTTATTGCTTTTAGATATTGTTAATTTAAATTATACTGAATTAAAATGGGAACTTAAAATGTAAACAAAAATGTAGGTGTTCAATATAATTATTGCTATCTTAAAAAAACAGATCAAACCACAATCAAAATAAAGTATATACCATTTGTTTTATATGAAATGACTGTGATTTAGTTCAAATTTATTGATATCTTCATTTTTCTCTTTTCAGTGCAGAGGTCAATAAATAATGATTGAGACTTATAATCACTTGAGTGATACTTTTGTGTTTTGCTAATATTCAATTTCAGGATCATTTATTTAAGCCATCATTAATTAGAATGTCGTTTTATGTGTAATTCCCATTTGAAAATATAAGTTTGATCCAATAAAATTCCATTTGTTTTCAATTTATATTTTGGTGAATAATTAAATCACTGATCAAGTTAACCCTGAGAATAAATCATTTAATATTTCTTTTATTATTGCTCTTTGATATCTTGTATATATTTATGTATAGCTAGTCGGATAAGCAATACAATCAATGAAGAGAGTTACCCATTTCCATTAGCTCCTGATGATTGGAGTGATTAAGCTTACCATTACAGTATGTATATACTCAAAAAATTTTTATTGGGTAATAACTGTAATTTGAAAATCATGTCATATATATTTGTATAGTGTTTCTAGGTATATTAAGCATGATGAACATATTTTAAAACAAATTAAACAGCGTATCGAAATTTTTATATCATGGCTAAATTCAAAATTTACAGAAACATTCATTAAAAATGCAAAGTCAACCATACTACTACTAGATTTCAACTAATCATATCTATAAATGATCTTGAAAATCAACCATATAATAACCCTGATAGGCCAAACCTAAACGATGATAAAAAATATGAAAATACAGAACAAAACTTCAAACTCCCTATCCAAAATACCGCTAGGAGTCCAGTCAAGCGGCTCTAATGTTAATAGATAGTTATTCTTGTAAAATAATAGGCCGGAATGTGAGAGGTCTTAACTCACGTGAACGTATTTATGCAATTAGGCAGTTTTTCTCCTCGGCTTACCACATATTCTGTTTATGGGGGAAATCAAGTACCATTATAATTCTAATGTCTTTATCTCACTGGAAATAAATAAACTTGGATACAAGCTGCTTTCAACAAACCTTTCAGCAGCTGGAGGCATGGGCATAATCATCAACAACAAGATGGCCAATCTGCTGACAATCAATTTGACATATAAATCAAACTACCTCAATGCAATATATCTATAATGTTCTAACAGTCCAACAGTGCTGAGCAGGATTATACATACAATTACCCTCATAACAGCAAACAATAGTGCACCTACCAGACTAATAGGTGATTTCAATATATCCTATGAACGTTTTACCTTTAAATACCTTGTTAAATAGAGGGTTTATAAATGGTAGAGGCTTCTTTCCTCAAGCAGCATACTCATTTTACACAAAATCTGCATGGTCATTAATAGATGTACTGCTTTACACCTCCGAACTCCACTTCGGAATAGCAGCAAAACTTCAGCTGGTTGCATTCTCAGATCATTTTAGCTGAATAACTACTATAGAGCTTAATAACTTTGCTCCAATTCAGTGCAACAAAACTCTTAGAATGCTGACCAAGGCATCTACCTCAGAAGCAATAATCTCAGAAGTGTATATTCTTTTTAAAAAAATAAACCTACTTACCCTTCTTCCTGAAGAAGCCAGGTTTTCATTCATTGGAATTGTGCAATTGATCATTTTGCAGCATACGAGAAAAAAGAAAGGTACAATGACATTGATGAACAACTTTGATGAAATTCATTCCAACATTAAAAACCATTCAACAATTGGAGGACCTATTGAAGATCTTCTACCTCTGAAGACACAATACAAGCAGAAGCAGGCAGCTTTAGCAGAAATAATAGCTACAAAAAAGGCTAAAAATTACCTTCCTGCATAGCATTGATGGACACATGGGTACCTGAGATGGGCATTGGGAGTGGGGAGGAAACAAGAGATCCTGTTTTCTTTGCTCATAAATGACCGGCGAGTTTCAGGCACCCCCATGCTTTTTCAAATAGAAAATTATTTCAGGAAAAAATTGCAGAACACCACTTCTATCTTTCAAAGAAACTGGCCTAAATCCTCAAAAAATGATGCACATGGAATTACTTACCAAGATATTAAAAACCATTTAACAGCACTCCCCAACAATGTCCATCCAGGAATGCATGGCATTCCAAAAATGTATACTTGTACATCTAGAGAACTTCATGATTCCTGTAACATTAACTCTAATTAATCCCCTAGCTAGCCAGAAAAGATTTATCACAAAACTGTACCCTGTTGCCATTTTAAAAAAGAACAGATCCCTCTGCACTGAAAAGCAAAAGACCAATCTCGATGACACCTATAAAATTAGTCATTGAAGAAATAATAAAAGAAAAAAATAGAGAACACAATCCTCAACACCATACTGAAGCAATGGATCTGGAAGTCAGATCCATGCTTCCCAGCTTTATATAAACCAAGCGGTATGTCAAATCTGGTTTAGGCTTATATTAGAGTATCAACAGAGTTTTGTATTAAATAGAAATGTAAAGTGTTTTTTTTTTTTCTGTTTATCAATCATGGAAATTAGGTATTCAGATTGAAATGACTCATTAAAAGGAAATGTAATCAAAATATAAATTGTTCATAAAACTTTTTTTCTCATAATTTATTAAAAAAGCATATATGTATTGTAAGCATATATATATAAATAATTAATGCAGGATTCTGTTGAAACTAAAACTTTATTTTGTTACAAGAAAAAGAAATAAAATAGATTTTTGTCTTATTCTATTTAAAAATATATGTCGTATGATTTATTTTGACATAAGCCTGCCAACATTCCTAAATTAATTACCATTATAAATTAGAGTTTTGTTTGGGGCAATTAAATATGGCCTCTTTAATAAAAAAATACGAAATTAAATCACAATTAGATAGTAAAACCTTAAAGTTTATTTTTAGTAAAAAAGTTGCTTTGAAACAAAAGTGTGGGGGCTTATCAAGATATGGAATCATACGAAAAACAATAGGTAAAGAGTTGGCTGGAAAGGTATAAAAGATGAGGTAGAACAAAGAACAAGGACTTATTATTATAGCTCTGTTCCTGCTTCTTATTATTATTCCTCTATTCAGATGTTTGCTTTGAATTCATA
This sequence comes from Epiperipatus broadwayi, assembly GCA_028023455.1. NCBI lineage: Eukaryota > Metazoa > Onychophora > Udeonychophora > Euonychophora > Peripatidae > Epiperipatus > Epiperipatus broadwayi. The sequence goes on from JAQFVV010000274.1 coordinate 1,126,442, forward strand.
TTGAGATTGATTCCTAGATTCTTACTCAGGATTCTTAATTTGATTTGAATTACGCGAAATACCAAAAATTATTTTAATCTTGCAGAAATGACCATGTACGGTGGCTGGTTCCATCAGCATGGCCTGCCATCGGAGCCTTGATCCATCCAATGCCATAAGAGTGTCGATTAAATAAATGGAACCAAACTGTGAACTGTGTGTATGCATTATGTACCAATGCCTCAAATAATAAGCACGTTGTCTGGACAAATGAATCTACGATCATCAGTCAATTCAGGCCATCGTGAGAATTGGACAAAAACTAAAATCCTGTGTCAGTAACATTTCATCATAACTCCTCACAAATGTTTGCTTTTCTTATTTAAAAATATATACCTTATTTTTTGTTATTCACAGTTAAATCATTAACTTTATATTATGTAATTATCTAAATCTAATGTTATATTATATCATTTAAATTGATCATCCTTTATAATTAAATGCTCTCCCTCGCTATTCCTCATTTTCTAAAATCAAATAAGCATGATATATTTATTTTAGTTTCTTTATGTGATATGATTATTTATTCTGAAATATATTTCCAATTTATAAAGTACTATTTATGTCTTGATATTAGTTTCTTTTTTTTTTTGTTTTTGCCAATTCGATCTCGTCGATAAAGCGTATTTTTTTTCTTTTGTCTGCTTAAGAATAATTGTTATTTATTAACAAAATCACTAAACATTTAAAATCATATGCAAACGTTGCTCTTGAAATTAAAATTCATATAGTCATAATAATTAAAAACCAAGTTTTTTAAAGAAAATTGGTTTGTTATTTTATATTTTTGGTGAATATTGTTTATACTGACTATTTTTTAAAGAAAAAAGAAGTTCAAGATTAAAATTTATGCTATTCTAACTATCTAAACTTGGATAACTATCTAAACTTGGATTACAATTGGAGTGTTATAATTTTTTATTAACTGATGAAGAATAACAACATGGATTTGAATATTGATGTTTTCAAGATTAACGAACATAATACTTATTGGGATATAAAAGAATGCAATTTGAGACATTTTTTTAAATTTTTAAGGAACAAAATTAGGAATTATAAACAGTTTAAAATTTGTATTAGATATATTAATGAATGGATTAAATTTAAATTAAAAATTGTAAAAATAAATTTGGATATTAGATTTTTAAAGACATGTAATCATTATGGTTTGATTCCTGGGTTTATTAAATTATATAATATTAAGAGTTTTTTTTAAAGATAATATAGTTTTTAAATGGGAAAGGAAAATATTACATAAATTTATTAAGATATTATATGTTAAAAAGGAATATTTATTGATAAAAATAAAGAAATTATATATTGATTTGACCAAATTAATTACATTTAGGGAAGATATTTTGCTATACCAAATTTTTTATAATAAGATGGAAATTTTTAAAAAAAAGTAATTAATAGACATAATAAAAAACTTAATTTGTTATTAAATAAAAATAATATAAAAAATAATAATTGGAATAAAAATGTTTTATCTAAGAGAAAAAATTCATGTAATAATGGTTTTAAAGAAAAGTTTATAATTAATTTGACAAATACAGTTTTTGACAAAGATGAAATTAATATTTTAAATAAAGGGCTTAAATATGTGCCAAATACACATGATGATATTTGTAGACAAATTATAGATATAAAAACAAAAAAAGACTTAATTATTGATAAATTTAACAATAATGGTATTAATATAGGAATGAATAAAGAATTCTTATTTAATGAAATTGAATATGAATTTAAAAAATTAGAATATAATGTAATTAATAATAATAAATATAAAAATGTTAATAATAAAAGTGAATTAAATATTATTAGTAATATTAGATTAAAATATAAAGACTTGGTTTTTTTGAAAGGAGATAAATCTACTAGTATGGTAATAATTGAGAAAACTGAATATAATAAAAAAATGAGTAATTTATTAAAAAGTAGTTATTTTAAAATTATAAAAAAAGATAAGAGCATGCAAATTAATATAAAAATTAATAAAATTATTACTGAATTAGAAAATAAAGGATATATTACAAAAATAGAAATGTTCATGCTTAAAAGGATGGATATTAGATGTGCAACAATTACAGGGATACCAAAGGTACATAAAGATGGTATTCCCTAAGACCAATTATTAGTTGTAGAGATACTTATTATGAGAATATTTCTAAATGGGTATTTAATAATTTTTTTAAAAATATAGTAAAGTAAATAAAAATAATAAAGTATACAACTCAATGGATTTTATAGAAAAATTCAAATAATTTTTTGAAGAATATTAAGTTTAAAAATATTTATTTTGTTAAATTAGATATTATAAATATGTATAATAATGTTGATCCAGATAGAGCTATTAATTATGCTTTGGAATTATACATTAATGATAAAAATAAAAAATTAAAAATAGATTCTTATTTATTACATGAGATTTTATTGATTTGTAGTAAAAATTTGGTTTTTAAATTTAAAGATAGGTTTTACGAACAGGTAAATGGATTAAGTATGGGGAGTTGCTTAAGTGGGTTTTTAGCAGATGAATATATGAATATTTTTGAAAAGAGATTTTTTAGATTTAGATGTTGGTCCTTGTTTTTTTGTAAGATATGTTGATGACTATTTCATGGTTTTTAAAGGAAATAAAAGAAAAGCAAACAGTTTTTTAAATTACATTAACAATAAAGAGAAAAATATTAAATTTACCATGGAAAAAGAAGTGGATAATAAAATTGAATATATGGATGTAAAAATTGAAAAAATTATAAAAAATAATAAAATAAGTATTAATACATCTGTTTTTAGAAAAAAACATTTCATGGTCTAATTACTAACTGGTTTTCAGACATTGATATACATTGTAAAATGAATATTATAAAAAACAGAATTAAAAGAGCAATATTGATATGTTCTAATGATTTATTATTGGACAAAGAATTAGAATTGATAAAAAAGGAATGTTATTTAAATGAATATCCAAATAAAATTATTGGAAAAATTTTTTCAGATTATAATTTGAATTTAATTAAAAAGAAGATTAAAGGAGAAAATAAAATTAATAATAAAGTTAATAATATTAATAAAATTTACATAGGATTTAAAGTATCAAAGGTAATCAAGTATTTACCTTGCAATGACGTATTTCGCCTGAAGGCTCACCACTGTAATTATCCAATATTTGCGTCGTCGGAAGAACACATCAACGTTGTCATGGCAACGAAGACACTGACATGACTAATTCTAGAAATTTTATTTTTTGTTACATTACTATTACGTCATAAGCCTGAAGGCATACCGCTGTAATTATCCGAATTTACGAGATTTTTTTTTTTGTCTTGACCCGCGAGATTTAAAAGTGTATTTTTTCCTATTTGTTGCATCGTTTTATTGAGTGCAGCAGCGTTTTTTTGCATACCATTTTTAGAGCTTTAATTTTCAGTGATTTCAGAAAACTTTTTTAATAAATCATTACTTCCTCAACAATTGTAAGTAATTTACATGTTATTTCTTCTATGATATTAAGTGGATGTATTTTATATTTTATTAATTTTCCGGATTTTCTGAAAAAAAACTCCCATAAGAAAAGGCACGTGGTTTGAAGGCTCCAGAACGTTCATTTTCAGTGTTTTAATAGTTCAGCAATTTTTTTACCATTTTTAAAAAAGAAATCATTACTTTCTCAACAATTGTAAGTAATTTACATGTTATTTCTTCTATGATATTAAGTGGATGTATTTTATATTTTATTAATTTTCCGGATTTTCTGAAAAAAAACTCCCATAAGAAAAGGCACATGGTTTGAAGGCTCCAGAATATCGGGTGGTTAGAGTAGTATGCCTTCAGGCAAATGACGTCATAGCAAGGTAAATACGTGACTACCATAATATCAAGTATTTACCTTGCAATGACGTATTTCGCCTGAAGGCTCACCACTGTAATTATCCAATATTTGCGTCGTCGGAAGAACACATCAATGTTGTCATGGCAACGAAGACACTGACATGACTATTAATGATTTGTTCAAGGAATTAAATAATATAAAGGGCTTAAAGTGGATTAAAACAGATGAAAATTCCATGAGTGTACAATTTTTAGATCTCAAGATAACCAGAAACAAGGATAAACTGGATTACTATATGTCTCTTAAACCGTTAGCAAAAAGAGGATATATTCCATATGAATCAAAAGTACCAATGTCACATAAAATGGCAGGTTTGAAATCCTTTTTATTTAGAAATGATAACCTTTGTAAATATACATCAGATAAAACTAAAAATATTGAAATTTATTATAATGAATTGTTAAATGTTGGATACAATTATGATTCTGTTTATTATACTATTAAACATTTTACTTCTAAATATAAAAATAATAATAGTGTTAATTCTTCTGATAAAAAATTTTGGATATCAATACCATATATTTCAAATCAACAGGCAAGTTTCATTAAAAAAAATTTATAAAGGAATATGTGATATTACATTCTATGCACCACCTACATTAAATAAATTAATAAACAATTCAAAAGATAAAACTTTATTTACAAATAAAAATTGTATCATTTACAAATGGACATGTGGGTGTGGCCATGGATATATAGGTGAATCGAGGTGCACATTGAAAAAAAGAATAAAAGAACACATTGTTATTTAAAAGGGTTCAAAATACAAAACAAAATTTTAAAAATAATTTATCAGCTTCTGTCTTTTATGACCATAATAAATCATGTATATATGGTTTTGATTTTAATTATAACAACATAAAAATATTGGAAACTGAAAGAAATAATAATAAAAAGAAAATTAAAGAGGCGATGTTAATATATAAATACAAGCAAGATTTAATTAATAGGCAAGCAGCAAACATTAAGATCACAGAATTATGGGAAAGTTGACATCATAGAATTATGGTAAAGCTGACATTTTAAAAGTGATAGTTGACAAAGGTACAAGTTAGTTGAAAATGCTCCTAAATGACGGTTATACATATATTTTTATAAGCTTTTAAATACTGTTTTTCAAATATTTATTTATAAATTTGCGTATATATTGTGCCCTTTTGTATGGGTCTCCATAAATTGTTGTATCAATCTGTTTGAAAAATTTTAAATTTAAGATATATTTAGCTATATGATGTTAATTTTGTTAATAACAATCTTTCAAAAAGTGTAATTAAAGTAATTTATGAGTGTTTGATATGTGAAAATTGGGCTGATGTTTGAGAGACGTTTCAATAAAGATGATGATAGTATGTGGTTGGGAAAACTGGCCATAATTAATACTGCATTAAAAAATTTAATAAATAAATGTTTAAAGCTAAAAGTTTTTAAAAAAGACAAGTTAAAATTAAATGCATATATTTATTGTTGATAAAGATTAATATTTAATAGGTGTATATAAATATTGTAATAATTAGTAGTACATAATAGAAGATTAATATTTGATTTTAATAATATCGAATTATTATTTTAAAAGTTGTTATAATATATTGTTTATTTTAAAAATATTTATTTTTAAAAAAAAATGAAATTGTTAGTTTATTTTTAGATTATTACAAGCGTTTGTATCTGTGTTGTAAAACAGATGTTAGTTAGACATACACACACATGCTTGTGAGTTTTGTTTAGTAAAGTTGCAAAACTATTTTAAAATTCTGTTATAAAAATTATAAGTATTATATTGGCTATCACGAGATAAAAATAAAGATAATTAATGTGAAACATTAAATCTGATTTTTAAAATACTGCTTAAAAACATAACGAATAAAAATAGACTTAGTTTGTTTATAAAAATAATCTTATAAAAGTTAAAAGTGAAATAAAGTAAGAAAGTATATTTTAAAAAATGTTTAATGAATTTAAATAAATGATAAAGATTAATTTAAGAATTTAATAATGTAATAAATAATAAATATTAAATAAGTCATTATTTATTTTTAATTCTGTATTGTTGGTAAAATATGTAAATAGGCTAGCAAGTTGATTGTTTAATTTACCAATCAAGTGGGGAGTTGATTCGGGTATAAAACCAAGGTTCAATTGTTCGGAGGGGATTATGATTGTAATTTTTAAAGTAAAGTGTGCTATTAGAGATAGCTAAGTAAAATTATAGATGCTCTCGTAGTCGTTTTAAAATTATAAGAGAGTGGTTTTAAATAATTTATAAAAAGTTTTACAGTCAAATATGCAGTGCTAGTTTAATTATAATTTCCTATTGATCGTCTCTATCGAAGCTCAATTTACTATCAAATAGTCATGAAGACATCGTATAAGGATAAAATGTATTGGAGACTTTATACTAAAAATATAACAAACGCTGGATTAACTAGGAGAATTATTAGATGGATAAAAGTAATATATAGGACATTATATAAATTTAAAAGTTAATTGTAATTAATTTTTATAAAGACATATTTTAAAGAAAGAGAAATACTTCTTTATGAAGAAAGTATATGTAAATTATAAATCTAAGTATATATCTTGGTAAAGATATGGGAAATAATAATGATTATATAAATACTTGCCTTGTAAAGTCTTTGTGGTTTAAAAGACTAAATTTTGACAGTTTTAAAAGGCAAATAAATTGGAAGTTTAATTGGCCGAGAAATACCTATAAGTAAAATTATTATATTATTAAAGTCTGAACGCTGGTCGTACAGAAGAATTAAAAATTAATCTTACCTAAATTATTTTGTTAAGGAATGCGCAAATAAAATATACGTGGATATCCAAGTCAATTAGAATAATTAAATAAGAATTTATAAACTTTTGACTAATTCCAAAATAATAACTTTTAAATAATTTTTCCTTTAAAGAAATGAATCCGGATCCTATAAACTATTTTAATTTTATTTTGTTTATGGTGGAAACTGACTTCATTTTTTTTTTAAAAAAAAAGAACGTTTTCATTTTTTTCATAAAAACTTTTAAAACACGTGATGTACCGGAAAAGGAAGTAATGTGTGATGAAAATTTGTGCCTAGGAAAAAGAACAATTATGGGTGAAAGAAGACACCGTTGGATTTTATGTAATATGTTTTTATTTATTAACTAACATAAAGATTTTAATTAATTATTGATTTGTGAAAGATAGGAAAGGTACATTTACATTTTAAAAAAAATAACTAAATATTAATATAACATTTCATTGCATAAAGTATATTTTTTTTATAATTATACGACACGTAATATTTTAAAGAATAATTGTTGAGTGTAAATGTGAAATTATTTTGTAAAACTATAATCCTGGAGAACATCGTATGGCGGACTGTACATTAAAGTATCATTTATGGTAAAAATTATATAATAATAATTTGATGTATTTTGATATGTTTTCTTTAGATCAACCAAATATTATTTGATTGTTGAATGAATGTATAAATATTTAAATAATATACACGCATAAGATTAGTAATAACAGTTTTATTTTAATATGCATACTTTGAATTTATGATGTAAATTTAATACAACATAATAAGAGAAATCTAGAAACAATTATATGATTCTTTCGTGGATAAATTTTAATGTTTCTGTTACAATATTAAGGATGAGATTTATTATATTGGTATAAATTATTATTTTTCTTTTCAAGTTAATAAGAGATATAAAAATCTATATTTTATTTTATTTTATTAGATAAGTTAAGTTAGTTTTACATAGAAATTTATATTTTGATTTAAGGTTTATCGGATATAGATGATGAAGTATAAGAGAGTTTGGATAATTATTATTTTTTTTATTAAAATTGGTCATCTGTTTTTCTGAAGTTGAATAAGGTTAAAATGATATTTGTAGATAGAAGTTTATTAGGAAGGAATAGGAATAACAAGTTAAGAAGAGTAATGGTTTAACTAGAAAAGAATCATAGAATTTTATTTAATATAATACCTTATAAAATTGGTAATTGTTGAATAATTTTAAAAATTATTTTAAAAGAACATATACGTATTGCATATTTTGGTAAGACATGTAGTATGAAATTACATTAGAATGAAATAAATAATTATAATCAATAATAATTATTATATTACAAAGTTATATCAGTTTATACGTTATTTGACATTGGAGTAATGCTAATAGTAAATGCAATGCATATTAGTACATTATAATATAAATAGCAGAAATACTTAGGTGAAGTAGCATTTTAATTGTTAACGTTTGTTTATTTACATGTACTACATTTTAGGATATTTTACATAAAATTTTCTTGTATTAATTGATGACAAAATGATATCTATTAAAATTTAAGTTCATCAACTTAATTAAATGTTGTTGATAAAACATTTAAAGAATGTATAAATTATTTATTTATGATTATGGAAATAGTAACAGTGTAAAAAAAAAACTTGTATTATTATTTTTTTTTTTTATTTTCTTTGGTTTCCACTGTTAATGTAAATAGTGTAAATAAGTTATTGGTTAAAGTTGATGTAAATAAATTTGTTTAGTTGTTTTAAAATGTGTCGAATTCATTATTTTACACCACAGCATTTGACAACAGATAATTTGAATAAACATAATATTTGCACAATATGAATTTATTATTATTATTATTTTAGAAAGAAACACAATATTTTCTTAATATAATTTATAGAAATTGATTGACATTAACATATAATATTATGATGGTCAGAAAATAATTATAATGCACAATATAAGAGTATAATATTATTTATTGCCACAGAGGGTTAAATTATAAGAACTTAGTATATTTTAAAATTAAGATGCTATATGGAAATGAAAAACATGTATATGATTTACTTATTATCTTAATGATTAATAGTATAATAAAAGTAGATAAGATTAAGTTATACACTAAAGATTATTCTTGTTAGTTAGTATTATTGGAATAAGTTAGGTGTATTTAGGTTTGATATTAAATCCCTTATCATTCCTATCTGCACGAATTATTATTACTTTAAGATAATTAGAAGAACCTGAGATTATTTAATTATATTTTCTTAACAAAAGATTGAGATTTATTTATCTATTATTATGAAAGGTAGTTAATTTATAAAAGACATAAGAGTGCTGTAGATGTAGTAATGAAATAATAAAGATGTAATTAGTATTCTTATGCCATTGAGATAATGTCTTGGGAAGACATTGGCTCAATGTAAATTCAATTACCAATTGTAACTTCACTTCACAGTCTCATGATTTTAGTAAATACTTACTTAATTAGTAGATGATATTGAATTATATTTAATTTTTGATAAGTTATAATAAATTTGATAAGATATAGTATTATAAAAATATATTAAAGATAGTTATACATATTTTAGCTAAGCATAACGATTTAATTGAGCTAGTCATATTTTAAGTTATATCATATATCGAGAAGTGAGGGTACAATATATATATAGTACCCTTATCCATTCACACATCACATAATAAATTATTATTAATCATTGGATAATTTTAAATTTTATAGACAGGTATATTTTCGTTTGTAAAATTATGGAAGTTAAGGGTTACATTAGTTGTTTAAAGTTTAAACTTAATGGGATTTAAATTGGATTGTCATCAATTATTTAAATCTAAAGTAAATCATATATTTTAAAAGCATATAATTAAATAAAAAGAGTAAAATATAAATTAATATTGTTTCTTAATAGTAGGTTTTTTTTATTGATAATATTTAAATTTGAAGTGTGGTTTAAATATGATATCATCTATAAATATGAATAAGTACCATAGGTACATGTGCTCTTGTTTGTGTGCATATTATTTAATTCAGAATTAATTATTTCCAGTAAAATGTTGATTTATTTTAGAAAAAAACTGAAATAATCATTGCTTGGTAGTCTTTTGATAGCCAGGCACAGCTGATCGACGGTGTTATTTATGTGTAAAAACACATAAAAATGTCATTTCCTCAGCCATTATTACGAGTAATACAACACTTGTTATATCAGCAATTTTAGGCTGTAATTATAGCTAATACAACAATTTTATGTATTAGCCATTTTATGCTGCTGTATGGCATTGCATACTAGTGTGTTTCATGATACTTTATGTGAATTTGCACAATTGATTATTGGCTATTGTATCATTTTATGATGTTTATATTTCAGGTGTGCATAATTTTTTAAATATCGAATACAGTTTTTTATTTGTAATTAAATGACAAAGTGTAAATTAGGAATAATTGTCACACTGTCAAAATCCTTCACTACATAAGTTTAAATGTGGAAAACATTGGCAAACAGTAGGTCCTAACATGATGAGGAAAGTCATGTTTTCGCAAGTCAATATACAAGAGAAGTAAAATGGCTGAACAAAACATGAATATTTGTAAATTGTCTGACTTGCCAACCACAGAAACCGACACTGGCATTTTTACAGACAAAATGTTCTACCAAATGAGAAGCAATGTAAGTGCAGGGAAGAAATGAAATTTTCTAAATGTAGGTGATAATTGCGATGTCTGTCTCGATCATGTAATGTAAAATAGTTGATTCGAAAAAACATTTGGTTCTAAGACCCCAGAATAACATTTTGTAAAGAGCTTCATCTCATATATTACTGGAGTCATGACCAACTGACACTCGAAGGCATACAGTCAGGGCTGGACGTCAGCAAGTGCCATTGTGGAATGGACTACTGGACTGCAAGAGCTGTCATGAGAGCCTGTCACCCCAAGCTTGCCATTAAATTGGCAGGCCGGGTTTAATAGTCAGGGTGGACAAAATGATGTTCACTTGCAGGAAAAATCATCAGGGCAGGATACTTCCACAGCAGTGAATGTTTGGTGGAATGTGTTGGGAGGGGGGACAATGCTTCATTGCCCCCATTCCTTCCCATTCTGTGTCTACCCTTCTAGAGGCCATCAAAGACAACATTAAGGCCAGAACGTCCATCTTCTCTGACTGTTGGAGGAAATAAAAAAATGCGGACCTTGAAGCTGCTGGTTTTCACTAACTGTAAATCACCATTACAACTTTGTAGACCCTACCACAGGTGCTCATACCCAATACATCAAGCATCTTTGAAGTGGCATAACAGAAAGCAATACAGAACTCCCAAAAAATTGCTTCCAAATTATCTGGCAGAGTTTATATGGTGATGTCTGCACAAGGACGAAGACCTGTTCTTGTGTGTCCTTATGCATTCTGTTCAAGATGTCTTGCAACACCAAACCTACATCAATGTCCTGTCTTATTTTTGTATTAAACAAAAACACAAAACCAAAATCAAATAATTGAAAACCCGGTCCAGATCTCCTTTTGTTTAAAATGTTATTGCTGTTAATTTTTGTACGTAAACACACACAAAAAAAAGGCAATCAAGAGTGTCTTTAAAAAAGAAGTTATTTTTGTTAAAAGGCGATCAACATCATCTTTAAAAAAAAGTTATTGTTTTTTTTTTCTGTTTTTCAACAAAATTGTATATTTCAAAAAAGTTGTAATTGTCTTTATTAAAAAAAGATATTTTTCAAAAATAATATAAAAATTAAAACATGTATTCCAAAGTAAGTAAACCAAAGCCAAATAATTAAAAACCCGATCAAGATCTCCTTTTGTTTAAGAATGATGTTATTGTTGTTAATTTTTATTTGTAAACACACAAAAAATGCGATGAAGATTGTCTTAAAAAAGTTATTTTTGTTAACTTTAGTCTAATTTTGTTTGTAAAAATCAACAAAAAAATGCGATCAACATTGTCTTTAAAAAAAAGTTATTGTTTTTATTAAAAAGATATTTTTCAAAAATATAAAAATTGAAACATGTATTACAAAAATATAAGTCGTGAAATAAGAAAATGTGTGCTTGTATCTTTTATTAAAAAATAAATTAAAAACACATTAATTGTTTGCTTTTAATAAAAGAAAATATTTTTTTCAAAAATAATATAATAACTGAAACATGTATTACAAAAATAAAATAAGAAAATATGTGCTTGTATCTTTTATACAAAAAAAAATTTAAAACACCGTAATTGTTTTATTTTAATAAAATAAAAGCGTTGGCCCGGCAACATTACATTTTGTTTTTCCACAAAAACAATACCATCGTCAAGCAGCCAATGACCGGCTATCAAAAGACTACCAAAAGACCCTTTGTTTTTATTATTTAAGTAATAAAAAGTTCATAAAATCAATTTAAGATTTATTTTATATATGATAAAATTTAAATTATTTAAAGTAGTGTTAATTTGACTGTCTTTTATTGTCTATATTAAAGATAGTTTATTTTATTTTGTTAGTAAATATTTGTTGTAATAATATTGGTTTAAAAATTAGTTGGAATGATTTTTAACTGATTAAATATTCATTGTAAAATGATTTTATCAATGGACGACTGCAAAGTCTGAAGAATTTTAAAATTTAAGCAGATGGTATTACAGGGGATTAATTGAAAGATGACGATTGGAAAAGAAACATTTTTTTCCTATGAAATTTTGCTATAAATAATTATAAATATTATTTAAAAAGACAAAAATAATTAATACTTGGTTAATAGTTTAGAAGTATTAGTGAGATTTAGTGAAAAAGTTATGGAATGAAAGGAAATCTAAAATCTGTACTAGTTTTGAGAAGACATTCAATCCTTTAAGAAATACCAAAACTTGCAATCATTATATTACCTACATTATGAAATTAATGGAAGAATAAAGCTGTAAGTTTATCAAAAAAATATGACCAGTTACAAAAGAAAGTAAATGTGGGAATATTTCATAAGTATGTAAGAAGTTAACCACAGAACAAGTTAATTTAATTCCATGTTCTCGAGTATGTAAGAGGTTAATCACAGAACAAGGTAATTTAATTCCATGATTTATTCTTCATAAAAACTGTACTTTGCTTATTTTAAATATATTAACATATAGAAGAGTGTTTTCCTGAAGAATTATGTGTTCTAGATGTATTTCTATATAGGACTATATTAGATGATGAAAATGGTCCAATATAAAAATACAAATAGAAGGAAGAGTGTTCATTTTATATTTAATATGGGAAACTTAATGTATGATAAAATATAAACTAGTAAACAATTGGATCAGAAATAGTTGCATAAAGAAACTTGAAGTGAATGTTATATATATATATTGTACCGAAGTACATTGTTATTGTATTGTAGTGGTATTTAAAAATAGTAGTATCTCATAAATTTCGTCTTTTTAAAAAATAAAGTGGGAATAAAAGTTAAAGTTGAAAGAAAAATTAAAAAACTAAAGAGTAGGGTGGGGGGGGTTATTAAAGAAAATAAATAATAAATGCTTTAAAAGAGGGTGGGATTTTTTTTTATTTTAAAGAAGGAAAAAAAATCGATTTTATAAATAAAACAATTAAATGTGTGGGTGTATGTGTAAAAGTTTTGAAGAAAAAATAGAAGCCCAATCACAGCGAAGTATAGGACAGTAATTTCACGAGACAATAGACGCTGGAGATAACAAAAATTTTCCATTGTTAAGACGTTTTTAAAAACTTTCAACATTCCATTTACTTTCGAATATTTTAAAAACATTTAAAAATATTTCTTGAAGTTACAGATATAACAATTATATAAATTGTCATGTCTACTGAAATGATGCTGTGTTAAATTACCGTATTGTACAATCGGCTGAAACCTCACTGCGGAAACATCAGCAGGAAGTTCGGTGGGTAAATCATGGTAAAGTAAAGCAATAAAATACCGGAGTGTCAATGCCGAAAAATCCATGAAAGTTGTATGATATCATGGAGTTAAGGAAGGTTTGCTTGAAGTTAGCGATAACCAGTAATAAATAATTTTTAGAGAAACTATATTGTGCTGTGTACGTCATTTCGAACTTTCCAAATCCTGGGTACCTTTTGATTTTAGTATTCTCTCATTCTTGATTTCCTTTCAAAATAAAAAATAAACTGATAAATAAAACTTTAAACATTACAAAATATTTAGGAAGTATAAACGATATCGGCTTCTGTATTTAATTATATTTAAAGACATTGTGTGTACATATGGGTGTATCTTAATCTAATATGTCAAGTATATGTTATTTAATATAATTTATTAAAATATTTATTTAAAATGAAAAGAGTATTATAATGTATTTAATTATTTATTTAAAATGAAAAGAATATTATAATGTATTTAATTATTTATTTAAAATGAAAAGAGTATGTGTGTTTAACTTATAAAGCAAAATGATTGTCTTTTGTTTTTTTCTCTTAAGAAAAGGAAATACTTAAAATGTCATTTAAATATTTATGTTTATGTTTTGAATACACACATTTATGTTGAACAATATTTTAATAATATGGGAATGGAGAGATTTAATTATTAACAAAAAACAATTAAGTTAAAATTAAAAGAATAGAGAAACTATATTTTTTAATGTTTTCTCATTCAGTAAATTATCATTATTATTGAGATAGGATTATTAGAGAGGGCGGAATTTTATTTTCTTAAAAGATAGTTACAATCCGATGAGCTAGTTGAAGGCTTCAGGTACTGGATTTAGTGCTAATAAGATAAACATGTTGATTGCAAATGTAATTAACTGGTGCCTAAAGAAAGGGTTTACCTTAAAAATAAATAAAGTGTTTATTTGGTTGGTATTTATCCAGTAGCCAAGTGTTTATGTTATTGGTAGTTTGCTGCCAATGATATTTTGCACTTTACCTGAGGACCAAACACCTTTAAAGATTGGATAAGAAGATAGGGTATTAGTTTTTTCTATTCATCATTGTTAGTTATTATAGATAAAGACGGTAGGTGGTTGCAGTTCATTTTGGTGCATCAATGTGGCCCAAAACTAGATGTTTCAAATGGTAGGACCAACGTAAGTTGTGGTTGGACGTTCATTTGGCGTATTAACGTGGCCTAAAACTAGTCATTTCAAATGGTAAGACCAATGTAAGTTGTAGTTGGACGTTTTTGAGGTGGGATGGTCAAAGTTAGCCATTAATAATATAGGTGACAGTTAGTGAGAAAGAAGTTAGAAGGCGTGATAGTGTTGTTGTTTTTTGTGAGAACTGGTTAGATTAGTACAACTAGTAAACAGTGATTTTTATATGACATTATATAATGTGGAGGCATAATTCTTAGAAAATGAACAAGGGAGACTCCGGGCGAATGAGGATAGATGAGCAGAAGGTGTAAAAATAGAACTTCAAGAGGGCTAAGTTTGATTGTACATATGTTTTGAGATAAAGAAAAAGAATTTTACTCTTTAAATGGAGTTAGATGAATTATTGGTGAAATGGAAATAGCGAGCCGGGTTATAAAAATAAAGACTTTCTCGGAAAACAGAGGGGAAATACCGAATAAACATTTAGAGTATAGAGCGGTTTTTCTCATGTAATGAGTTAAATGAATTAACTATAGTTAATACAGCCATTATTTATATACAGAATGAGGCTGAAGTTTGGTGGGACTCAAACCGACAAGCTTTGAGGAGTACAAACGAGCATTGCTGTCAATCAGGCAGAACAGGATAAATGGAGGATAGAGGAATTATTGAGCACGTTCTTTTGCAGACAAGTAAATGTTTTTTTATTTTTTAAAAATTAAAATAAAATGGCTCTGAAGAAGACTGTAGGACAGTCAAAACATAAGATTGTGCATGCATATAGGTACAATAAAGGTTTTTGCTAAAAAGTGTTCAAAGTAGTGGATAAATTGTATTTATATAAGATATTATAGCAAAATGGAAGAAGTGGTGAATTTGGCAATATAAAAATACATTTTCTATATCTTTCTCAGTATTCTTGGTATTATGCGACCAAAAACAGGTGAATAATAATAATATACATTTTTATTGTTGGTTGCAAAATACCAAGAATACCATGAAATCTGAAGAAAATTTATTTTTTACTTTTTAGTGCTTGTTATTTGTATAGTGCATTTAAGTAAATAAATGTGTCTTTAAATTTTTTTTTTAAATACAGTATTTTATCAAATTTTTATTTGTTTTCTCTCAATTCCTATTTTATACTTAGAAAATTGTCTAAGTGCTATAGTTTTAGAAAATGCTAATTTATCAATAATTGATGTTTAATAAAAGCATAAATAATTATAAATTTCTTTTTAATGTTTCAAAAAATGTTAAAACATTTATAACAGGTTTGAATTCGTAATAAAGAAAATTTATTTAAAAAGGAGCGCTTTCAATACTGAGTAGTATCGTAATCACAGCATTATGTGACTAAAAAAAATGAGATCTAGATTTAAAGTTACTTTTGAATATTAAATAATAGATTAACATAAAATTGAATTTTTAGAAGTAGATTTGCATACTAATGATGAAAGTGGTTCTTTAGTATAATTATTAAAAAAATGTTTTTTTTTTTAATTTTAAAATAAACAATCTACAAATTTGCATATATATGAAATAAATGAATTAACGTATATTTTTCTTTTACTATCTTTATGCCAATTACTGTAAGCCTTAGTTAGAAATAGATGCCAGTACTTAATAAATCCTTATCCGGTGCTATCCTATTTAATATCCACAAATTAGTTTCAAATTTGTGACTTTCATCAGTGAGGAACTTTGGATTTTGTAACAATGCATCTGGATCTTTAGGATCCAATGGACCTTCCCTCTGGAAATCATCATTTACCTATTAAATTATCAAGCTATCAACCCAAACTAAAAGACAAATGTTTTCAATCTTAGCAACTTGTTTGTATAATCTTATAGATCTAAAACCAGTTTGGTTTCGGTATATTATGGCATCCTCAGTTTTTTAACCTTAACCATTTTTGGACCTCGATTTAATGAATTCAGTTTATATATTACTATTATTATTCAAGATGCCCATGTGCTTTAATGCAGTGGAAGAAGGCCAATGTCTGGAATTCAAGGCCCAGATCTTGGCCTTCCATCACTTTCAGTGCTCAAACTTCTTATCAATTTCCGAACAATAAACCATTCAATTATTAATACTATTTGAAATTACACCTATACTTAATCGGCTGTATTTTGGATAGCCTATTTATGGAAGATGAAAGAGAGTTGAATGTAACAGATTATGTTTGAAAGCTGTTCTTTTTTATTTTGTTAGAATAATGAAATGCGTGTAAAATTCTGAAAATACGAAATTTGTCTGAAGAAGATAAATTTGGATTTTACTATTTTGACCATACTCATTCGAAGGAAATTTCAAGAAACATGAATTAAATATAATTTGTCCTTACTTATGAATGAAATATAGATTTGTTATTTATTAATGATATATCTGAACATATTTTAATGATTTTAAAGAGCCTATAAATAATTTTATGGCTTATCAAATGTGTAGTTCTAAGAATATAAACCCGTTCATGGGATAAACAAGTCTGAATACATTACTAAAACAATTCACAAGACAGATTTCTAAAAAATCAGTGAAAAGAATTTGTAAATAATGCCCACCTTTTGTATATCAGTGCTGATCTTTTATTTGACAAAAGAAATCAACATATTGGCATAAATAAAATGCAAGATGAGCATTGTGTACAAATTCTTTTCAGTAAGTGTTTAGGAATCTGGCTTGTGAATTATTTTAGTAATTTATTTGGATTTGTTTGTTCCACAAATAGGTTCATTTGAAAATATCTATTTTAATAACAATAAGATACTAGAAAGTCTTCCTATGTGATCATTACAAAGAAAAAGTTAAAATTATAATAGTAAAAAAAGATGAAGCACTGGAAAGGATCAAGAAGTCATAATATATGGATTTTCAGCTTCAGAATCCGATACTTGACCACTCTGCTATGAGATAATAATAGGTATATTTCTAGTTGAGTTATTACTAGTTAATTCTGATAATTAATTTATGCAATAAAACATAATTTTAAACAAAAAATAATATTTATTGATTATAGGTTATATCATGGCCTAGTTTCAGACAATTATTGTCTTATAAAAATAATCTTTGATACAAACTTATGATTACCGAAAGAGTCAACCATGTCATACACAATCTATAGATATCTCTATATTGCTGTAGTCCAGCTAAGACTACTTTATACTAGTAGAGCCACCTATTTACATACAAAGAAAAATGGTGACATTTATTAATAATAACTCTATTTTCTACAATGAATATTATATCTTGCAAATTGATTTGACATTTTCTTGGCAGATTAAGTTTTAATAATATAAAATTATGAACTAGAGAAATATATATAAATAGATAAAAAAAATTATAAAACTTTTATTAGCAAAATACAACAGAAAAAGACAGTCAAGACTGAGCCAAAGAATTCTCTATTTTGAATGGTATGTGTAACAGGCCTATGAATCAATCGGGCATGAGCTGACAGTTCCTTGATAGGAATGATGATGTGTAGAAGATCAGGAATAAATATGGCTACATCTCTCATAATCTGATGTGCCTTTCCTTTTCTGAAAAGTACATTTGCAATAAACTCGTCAATCCAACTGGCTATAATATGAATGGAAGCGATATTGATGATAATCAGTGCGTTGCGAGGAATGAAAGCAACATTGGTGTTCATTAAATGAACTACCGTACATGTTGATATAATCTCTATAATAGTAAAAAATAACTGATAGGTCCAGTAACAGTAAAACTCATCATTCCAATAATTGAAATACATCCACCATGAGTAGGGAAACAAAAAACAATATAAGCATGGATATTCTTAATTGTTTCCTCCACCATAAATGTATTATTTGTGTTATCCACTCGTAAAAAATGATAACTGCAGAGAGAGTCAAGATCCATATTTTTAATGTATTGGAGGTAGCATTAAAATAAACATGTTTGTAGCCGCTGTAGCCCACTTCATATATACTTACAAAAAAGTTTACGTTTTATTTCATACACACATATAAAAAATATTAAATATCATAAATACACCATTTTTATAAACATGATTAATAAATTGTATCAAAAATATTACATAAAATTACTCCTATAGTTTTGCCTGTATTTTATAGTTTTCTAAAAGGAAATTTCCTGAAACATATAAAGAATTACACGCCTATTCATTCAAAGGAATATCTATATATGACATCCAATTTATTAAAGAAGTTTTATAAGAGTGGTATTCACTAAAAATTTGATATTATTTATATGTATCATATTATTTAAGTGAGGTGATATAAAGATTGTTAACATATTAATAACGTAAAAGATATTTTAGTATAGACATTACCGATAAACAGTTATGCAATTACATGTTTTATAAAATATATGTCACCCTTTAGATTGAGATATCTATAGCCCATTCCTAAAAATTATCATGCTTGCCTCCTTGGTACTTTAGTTATTCTCTGAATAAGTCGTTCAAGAGATACAAATTGATATTTTGTTCAATGTCTTTCCCATTCATTAAATTGGCATCCAGCAACTTCGTGTGGAGCTAAATTAAAAATGTTTTATTTGTTACCAAGTCATACTAAGCATTCTGTGTGATTGGAGAATGATATCACTGTGTGTGACTCATATAAAGCCCACTTAGAGGAATGTCAGAGTAATTTGATATCAAATAACTTAAAGCAATCATATTAAATTTCTGAAAACTTGCCTCATACTTTTCATAATTGAATATGCAATATAATGTTTTAAATATTTTAAATAAATTTCCAAATCTTTTATATAATAATCCTATACCATAGTTACATTTAGATCTGAATAAAGCTTAGAAACTATTTTGCTCCCTGTTTCCTTGACATTTCATTAGGGATAAAATGATATTCCAAAAGCTGTCATATTGATTTCAGCAAAATTTCCAATGTTTTCAATTTGGGTGAACAACATTCCATCATAAAAGAAGTAACAAAAATGATAAAACACATCTTAATCCCTTGGATACATTTGAATTTCAAGGATTTTATTTAATTGTAGATCAGTTTACAACAGAACTCAATAAAAGATGAGTTATGTATAATACTCTTTTCTATAGATTTAATTTTTCTATTGAAGTTAGAAAATAAGTCCTTCCAAAACAAAAATTATATTCTGCATATATAATCATGATTTACAAGATTTATTCGTGAATGAATTTTTATTTTTCTCAAAATTTATTGGCACAAACTGAATAAAATTTACTGACAAGTTTCCCAAATTACAATATTGCACCTTAAATCGTGTTTATCAATTTTGGCAATGAATATAGAAAGTTAATATTTCACAGTAATTTATATAAAAAGTCATTTGCAGTCAGAATTATCTTGGTCAAAATTATCATTTCTATCAGTAATTTCAATATTAAGTGAATAAAACAACTCATTAATAAAATTATTAGAATTTGCAAATAAAAAGTGTTGCAAAGTGCTATGTTTGGAAATGTAACTCTTGCTCTCCAAACTGTATGGGATCTAAATTTATTCCCTAATAAAAACTATAGTTCAATTATTAGTAAAATATATACATTTTACAATATATACATGAACCCAAAGGCATACAAAAATGATAATAAAGATCTATATGACCTGGCTTGCTTTTTACATGTTTAGGGGCACGTTCTCCACAATAAAAATTTAAGATATGTATGGATAATGTACAGCACTGAGGCTTAAAGTCTATTCACATACTTGAAACTTCACATAAATCTCTTTTTGCATTTGGCTGGCATAGATTAATTGTCCAATTTTTTTCTCTTGTGATTGGTTTCTATTTCCGATCCCACTGATATGATAATTAATTTATTTATGATACATTCTTGACTGTGGAATTTTACTACTAATTAGTTCTATTGACTTACTTTTAGATTCTTGAGTGGTTACTAATGACTGAATCTGGAACTCACAATCATTAATTATTTTAGGTCTACATATATATATAGTGAAGGAATTTAATTACTTATATCTAGAGATTTAATTAATTACTATTTCACTCTACTTAGGAATTAATCTTTTCTGATCTCATTTTACTATTTATTATTTTTTTCAGTTTTACTAATCTATGAAATACTAGATTTCATATTAATGACTCTATTTGTTTATTATATATTTGCATACATACATAGCACACATTCCACCCAATTTCAGAGATTTGTCTTTTCTCTGAACTTAATACAAAGTTGCGAAGGTACTTTGGAATCTTTCTTTTCTTTTTAACCAATTGAAATGGATTTATCTCGACTTCACTTGTTATTGTTTCATCTGCTATGCTTAGTTGGACTTCGTTAATGTGGGTAAACTCTGTTTCTGCATTACACTTATCGTTTAGTAACTTTATCAGTGGCATCAGTTTTCTTGAATAAATCAGGTATTTCATTCACATTTTCATCTACACGGTTGATTGATGTGTTTGAATAATATATTTCCGTCATTAGTACACATATTCACCATCTGCTTTGATAGATGACATATAACTACAGCCTATGACCAGAATTTATTCAGATTTTTACCCACACTTTTTCATCAAGTGCAAACTTATAAGTACTGTATTCTCAGTATGTTTAAGACCACCTGTAGGTGAAATTTTTGTTTATTTAGTATCAACTTTTGACATAGCTCTTATGTAGGAGAATGTGAGTAGTTAATAAAGTTTTATAGTTATCTAAACTGTGTGTATTTATTAATTTAGATATTATGGCCAAGAACATAACAGTATTTATTTTTTAAAAAGCTGAACTGCAAAATTATTTTTAAAAATATCTTTTATCTAATATTATTCACGTGGAAACGCATGCTTCCAATTATTACATCATAATAGTAATATGATTAATTTTAGAATAAATCACAGCGTTTTAAAAAGAAAATGGATATTCCTCATTCGACATATAGGCAGAAAATAAATTTTTACTTTCTAATTACTAATAATAGGCCAAGTTCTATAAATGAAATTGTACAATATATAGTAAATGAGTTTGTTTTTCGAATACAATTAAATTCCATATGATATAGCGTAAAACGCGAGATCCGTTTTGGTGTTCAAAGTGGACAATTGATAAGGGCGCAAGACAGTAATATTCGGCATAGCATCATATAAATTGGATATGAGGTAAGGTTGTTTATTCTTAGCCAGTAAAACAAATGAAATAACTTATGTTTTCGAAAAATTGCTAATTAACCAAAAATACTCCTAAATAAAATACATATTGCATAACACACTTCGATTCCTATACAGTTTTTAGTATTTATTTTGCTATTTGTATATATTTTTAATTTGTGCTTTAGTGTTGTAAATAGTTGTTTTTGATCATGGCAGGTTTCTTCAAAATGTGTTTCCTGACTAAAATAGGAATGTTGCTTATCTTTAGTCCTCGTTTTTAAAAGTATTTTATTTAATTTTGAGGCGTGATTTAAATGCTGAAAATATCCATCTCCACGTGTCCATGCCTGTGTGCAGTAATACATACAGTATATGAAAAATAATAAAACAATAATTAAATCACCTTTTTTAAAAAAGTAAAGTGTATAATTTGGCAGCTAAGAACTGAAGACAAATATGTCATTTAAATAGTCTGAACCGAGAATTGAACGTTGTAACGTCAGAAACGTGTGATTCGTTAACAGTGCAGAATTCTACTACCACATGGTAAATACTCTGGAGCTGATTTAAATTTTGATCACAAGTTAGTTGTTGTAGAAATGATATTTATTTGGGAAGAAATAGGAAGTGCAAAAATATTTTTTTTGGAAGAAATAGGAAGTGCAGTAATATGAAAGAAATTAGGAATTGATAATCTGATGAAGGAAATCAATAAAGATTTCAAGTTTTAGTTTTGTATTATATAAATATATGTTCAGTATTGATACAAGAAAATAAAGTTTTTTAAAAGAAAAAGAAGGATTTTTAATTTGTTGATATTATTGATTTATAATTTAAAACAAGAAAAAGTATTATTTTCAAAATACTTTCACTTTCTCAAAACGTAGAGATTAATTTCCCCGTGACAAAACTTGCAAAATCAATCAGTCACATGACCCGAGTTCTGAAAATTTCTTTATACTACATATAGTACCAAAAATGTTTAGCTATTTTTTCAGTTTCTATCTCCATTTCAAAATTGTGCGTAAGTTATTTTAAAAATAACAAACTTTAAGTGAAAGAAAATGCGATCAATAGACGGGGAAAATATAATATATATATATCCATATTTTGTCACTAATGGAGCGATCTAGAATGCCAAAGTTTCATTTTGCAAGGATGAAAAAATTCAACGACCTGCTGAAAGATGAACTCACTCTCCAAGGAAATTGGTAAATTACTTTCAAATTGTATTTTCTATTCTGATTATTTTATTTTATATATGTGTGACTTAATCAAAGTACTTACAATATTTTTGATATAAACTAGTAATAGAGTAACATATTAACTGAATTTAAACTAATGACGCTATTATAGATTAATAGGAACAATGATGACTTTATATATATTAGTCTGTTATTAAGGTTTGAATTATTATTAAATCTGTTAGTTAGATAACAGACATTCTTTTTTAACACATTTCCTGCCATTTTTCGTGCTGTTATTTTTGCATTTTAAAAATACTTTTACTTTTTAAAATCACTTTGAGATTTAGTATGTTTTTGTTTAATGTCGTAGGCTTTTATTATATATTTTTTTTCTCATTTATTTCATAGGATTTTAAAAATAGCATTCATAATTTGCATTTTGCTTATTTTTCATTGAACCCTTCATGCGAGAGGGGGATTTATAAACATTATTCGCCTCAGATGTTATAATCAACTTTTGTTTTAAATTTCAATTTTCTATTCTGATTATTTTATTTCTGTTTTGTTGATTTTATATATGTGCGATTTTTTATTTGCAATAATTTTTGATATAAACTAATACGCTATTACAGGTTACTATGAGGATTGAATTATTATCTGTTAGTTATATAACTGAAGAGTGATTCTTTTTTAAATCGCTTTGACATTTAGTATCTTTTTGTTTAATTTCGTAGGCTTTTATTATAGTTTTTTTTTCAATTATACATTCAATTTCAGCGATTTTGACCGATTTGTCTCGTGCGGCGAAGGGGGGGGTCCTACTATTTCTAAAATTAAGCGATTTTTAGCGAATATTAAAAAATAAATTTATCAATTGCAGGCTCTAGGTGGT
This sequence comes from Epiperipatus broadwayi, assembly GCA_028023455.1. Taxonomy (NCBI): domain Eukaryota; kingdom Metazoa; phylum Onychophora; class Udeonychophora; order Euonychophora; family Peripatidae; genus Epiperipatus; species Epiperipatus broadwayi. The sequence goes on from JAQFVV010000274.1 coordinate 1,150,435, forward strand.
TCTGCAGCGTCACCTGGTGGCTCATCCAGTACGTGAGAAAAGCACCCATTTGTTTTATGAACGCTACATTAATAATAACTACAAATAACTTTTTTTATATGCATCGAGAATTAATATTCTCGCATTTAATTTACAATTTATTAAAAGTCCACTAGTCACTATATTTGAGTATTGAACATTTTATTATGTGTGCATTGTGCCTTGCCTAGAATTTTATATGCATTTAATTTTAAAGTATTTACTATAGTAGTCGTTTGACACATAGTTTGCTTTGTTGGTTTGAACTAGGAATATACATTTTGTATTTTTAAACTTCTTAGGAATAATTAAGTTAATTCGGGTGAAGTCTATATCTTGTCATTAGTTAGTATTTGTTAGCCTCATAGAGATAGGCTTAGTTAATATTTTTGAGTATGCTTTATGGAGTAGATAAGGTCCTAAATCCTTATTGTATAGTATTTTTTGAGTGATGATGATCACATTTACAAGCATTGGAAATCCCATGAGAAGATAGTGCTTTCCTGGTGTGTCTTTCCTGTTCTTGGTGCACTGTAGACAAGGTCCAGGCATCTTAGTTTCTGCCTCAAAGTTAGATATTTTTTTTGAAAGCCACATTCTTTTCCAGCTCTGAGTAGCCTATTTATTTTTATATTTTAGCCTATCATTCATGATGACTTAATGCTAATTCCACCAGAGTAGGTGATGTTGCATTTGTTTTAGATTAGTGATGACAAGATATGTTTGTTTGCGAAACTTTGTTTCTTCAGGTAGTGATAGCTATTTTAATGCTATAGGTATATCAATGTTTGAATTGTATAGATATGATAGTTTTATCATCCACAAGCTAACCAACAATAAGTTCTATTTATTTTTTTAAGTATGTTAAATTATGCATATGGTATAAGTGGCAATCCACACATACTAATTTTAATATTTTCATTCAGAGTTTTGCCGCTGGATTTGTAAGTCTGTTGCACTTTTTTTAATTTTAAAACATTGAGGGTAATAGTTTTTGTGGACAGAATTTATTTAAAAGTGTATAAATGATCTCTGATGAGTGAATGCCCCATGTATCTAAACTTAGTTTAATTTTAAAATTAGCTTAGTCTGATTTAAATATACCACTGGCTATAATATTAGTTATGTCAGTATAACTAGTAGTTTTTTTAAAAAAATATGCTGAATATTCTTTTCCAGCTTAGCGTTTGTTAAGCTTAGTGTTTTAAAAATACAGACCTAGTTGTGTTATTCTAATCGCTAGATAACACAATAGTGTTATGAATTATGGTAATTAAAAGTAGAATTGTGCTTATTAAATTCAGATATTGCAATTAAAGTTTAAAGATTTTGAAATCTCTAATTGTTTAAAAGAGATTAAAATCTAGTATTGAATAGCCTTTGCCTGCTATTATGTATAATTATATTATTTTATTAGTTTATTTATTAGAATAAACAATGTAAAAAAGTTTTAAACAGGAATACTCAAAAACAGTAGCTAAAGAAGTTGTGCATTATTGTAAACCAAGTAAAGTTTTCAAAAGTCAAAATGCTTGTAATAGGTTCCAGAGCTATATTGGCAATGCTTGTATTCCATTTAAATTGTAAACACTTTCTTATTGTTTTCAGTAAACCAACTTATTATTTCAAAAAGTTTTGTTTTGTTTGTTTTACTTTTATATGAAAATATTATTGTCTTGGGTTCCAAGTTCACAAATTCTTAAGTTTCTAAAGTTAGTAAATCTTCAATTCAAAAGTTCACAAATATATTATAAAGTTAATTAAATATATTTGATATTGGTTTTAAAATTATAAAGCCATGCTAAAGTAAGTGGTTCTTAGATTGAATCACAATAACAGATAATTGCATTGTATCAGATACTTAGTTAAATGCTTAATAATGTTTATTTTTAAATTATCAGTATATCTTCCCAGACTAAAGTTTACGCAATATGAGATTAAGAATATTAGTACATCAGAAGAATATTTTTATTTACTATTATTTTAAAAGCTACACATTATCTTATATTAACTGCACATTGTCTATCATTATCTTAAACCTTATATGTCTAAAGAATTTTAATACATCTGCACTTGAGGTCTTGAGTAGGTTGTCTGCGAATATGGGAAAGGCATAAAAAGTACCCTTGCCCCTTTCTTTGCTCGAGTAATGTCTTGAATAATAGGCCATTATTAATTTAAATTGATTCATTAAATCTTTGAATTAATATTTATTTTGTTTATTATTCTAAGATTGAACCATAAGGTAATTATTTATGGTCAGCCAAGATATCACTCATTTGTTTTATTCACCCCAACAATTATTTATTAGGTGACTTAAATTTTTATTTTGCACAAGAGTTTATTTTTTAGAAATCCATGAGGTTGGTTTACTCTTGTTGCCTTATTAAATATAATTTAGTAAGATAATCTTTCACAATCAAGGTATCATTTATTCTTATTCAGAGGGTGTGTGATCTGTTGCTAGGACTATTCTAATAACTATTAATTAATGATTTTAAATAATCTTTTGTATGGTTTAGTAGTAGATTATTAATATGCCATAATAGTTATAGTTGCACTAGTATTGGATTTGGTCTCTATCTGATTGTACATCTCTGAATCATCATCTCTTTTCTTAAATTTTATTGTAACCCCACTGAGCCGAGTCATTAAGAGTCTCTCATTTCATTTCTTTTAATATCATTTCTCATCTCTCTTTCACATCTCTTCTATCACATCCATTTCAAATCATTTCATTTCTTCTTCTCCTTCCATCTCTCTACATGATGTATCATTTCTATTTCTTTCATTTCTTTTCATCTTTTCTCTCTCTCTTTCATTTTCATCTTTCTCTCTAATTCCATTTCTAAACTTTTCATTTTCCTTCTTTTCTTTTTCTTTACCCACTCTCTTCTCTCTTGTTTTCGTTCTTTTGGTTACAATTGGTGCCCAACATGGGGCATCAATGGAGCATATAGACTTTGATATATATTGAGTAGACCCATAGTTGATGTTGGTGGATATTTATTAGGTTTTATTGATTTCACTTGGAATCATTATTTTGTTATTAGCCCAATGTTTAGGCTTTGGTTAAATGGTGTAAGACTGTGTTAAAGGTTGATAGATATTGGTTAGATTTTGCTGACTTCGTTTGGAGTCATTTTTGCTATTAATTCTGATTTATGCAAATTTTTCAATTTACTAATTAAAATTGAGTTAGTTAAGATAGTTAACTAATCTAATTAAAGCTAATTAGAGTGAACATGTCTAGTTTAAAAATCAAGTTTTTGAAAATATCAATGTATTATGATTGATAAGTGCGGTTTATGAATTATCATCATACAAATAAGTAATTGACTATGTATTGTATTTACTGAAATTATGTTAAGTTATCTGAATTATCTGTTAGTTGATGCTTATTGTTTTGTTAATCAAGTGTATTAACAAATCATTATTTTTATTTATTAATATTTGTTGAACATTTGTGAACCAAGACTCATAAAAGTGAACAAAGTATATAAATAATAGCAGTCATAAGAATAAAATATTCCTTATTGTAGCATTATTGCTGTGGTTTTAGTTGTTTTGATTGTTAGGAGATGTCAGGAAATAGATGCCTTATTATTATTATTGCAATTTAAAAAAAAATATTGTTACAGTTTTAAAAAAGTTTTATGGATAGCCACATAGAAACCATTGAGATTTTTGCTAGTTCAGAGGGTCCCAAGATTTTCCTTCACCAGATACTCAAGCCCCCAATCTAAAAGATAAGTTATTAAATGAATGAACAAGTACAAGTGTAATTAATCCAGGAATTATTAGAGCTGACAGTAGTATGTTACTAGATATGATGGCATATCTCGAGAGAATATTTCAAAATCTTCAGACAAATAGAATAGAAAATAGAGAGGAATTGTTTTTAAAACTAGATCAGCAGAAAGACTTTAATTTGAAGTTAGATAAGACCAGTGAAGAAGCTAGTGAGAAATTAAATTTAAAATTTGATCAACAGAAACAAGATTTTATGAAAATTAGAGAAGATAAAGAAGAAGATCAGAAATTAAGAGCAGAATTTCAAAGGAATTTTGAGAGAATAGATGAGAATTTGAGAACTGCTGACAAGAGATATCAAAATTTAAGGACAGATTTTCAGGAGACTTATAAAAACTAAAACAAATTATTCAATGTCAGTTGGATGAAGTTAAGTTGACTGCCCAAAAATTAAAGGAAGGAATAGACATTATGAAACAGGAGTGCCAGGGCCAATATAACATATTATTGAATAAAATGAAAAATTTAACACTAACACCCAATAACCAGATTGAGGAATGTAAGGAGCAGGTAAAGAAGTTAACTGATAAGATTAAGGAACAAAGAGCAGGCCAGGATACGGTAATCCAAGGAATAAAAAATAGGTTCATTCAAATGCAGGAAGAAATACATAGTTGGAAAAATGAGATTAATGAAAAAAGCTAAGTTGCCCTTGCAGGACTTTGCCAGTGAAGTAGAGTTAGTTAGGATTCAAGTAGAAATATCCTAAAACGTGGAAGAGAGAGTGGAACAAAGGACATTGGAGGTGTTAGAAAAAGTCCAAGGTATTAAGGCACAGCCTAATCCTAGTATAGGTATTTTAAAAGAAGAGGTACAGGAAAAGTTAAAAGAAATGGAGGAGATATTAGAGGTTGAGTAATGATATAGAGGACATAAGGGATACTGTTGGTGGGCCTACAAAAAGTAATACTGACCAGGAGAGAAATAGAGATGAAGATTTTGATTGTCAGTATGATAGGTCTGAAATAGTAAGGTTAGTGAAAGGTAGAGAAAATGGCGATTTTAGGAAAGGAAATAATGATAGTTTTAGGAAGGAATCCTAATTTATCGAGCCAGATGATTATCATTGGAACCCAGAAGTGAGTCATTCAGAAGGGCAAAGATAGATAGGCTCTGAGAGATTAGAACAGAATAAGGATTGAAATTTTTTATAATATGGATAGTCAAAATTCATTAGGATTAATGTTCTTGTGGGGAAGATGTTCAAGGGAGAATATTTAGAAAACCCCTATGAATATCTGCAGCCCCTAGAAAGTTTATTCATTCTGTGCAAATTGTTGGAAGAGAAGATTGCGATTGCAAGCAATCATTTATGTTTTGCATCAAGGGATTGGTGGCAGTCTATGTTTGACAAGACCCAAACCCTCAGTGACTGTAAATACCTGATCTTGGCAAGTTTCTGGGGAGAGGATGGACAAGATAACATTAGATATCAGGTTTCTCAAGAGAAGTATAGAGTGCATAAAGGTAGTTATACACAATTTTTCAAGAACACAGCAGTTAAACTGAAAACATTAAAGGCTTATCCCCTGTCAGAACCTCAAATCATAAGAATCATCAGGCATAACTTGCAACACCACATAGAGCAGGTCCTGATTGCTGCTGATCGACATACGATCAATGTTGTAGAGATCCTAGATTCATTACAGGCAAGCGAAAAAAACTTAGAGAACAGAATTAAGGTCAGTAGGGAACCCTATCCTCCTATGAACCAAGTAAATATGTTGGCTATACCACCCTATAGTAAGAGGATAAATAGAGATAGGAAGTGTACAATGTGAAAAATTCACATATTAGTAGGACAAGGTTTAAGAGGTATGTGGATGATAGTCAGCCATACAGTAGTGGGATGCAAACACTTCCAAAGAAAAAGGTATCTATCAAAAAGATTAAGGATGCATTAAACTAAGTAGGACCTCGCAGAATCATTCCTCACTTTGGGGCCCTATTCCTAATCAACTGGAGAACATATTTTACATAATGAGTAATATTGATCTTGATATTGATTACCTGGAACCAAGTAGAACAATTGAACCCCCTATTTTATATCAGTGTCCAATTATCAAAATTATTGTAGCAGGGGTTATAATAAATGCACTTGATGCAGGCAGTCAGGCCTCTATTATATCACAGGATATGTATTTAAGAATCAGTGAGATTAATTACGATATTCTTATTTTGCTCTTAAGGGTTATCCAAGTCACTTTAGCTAATGGGAAAAAGTCAAAATCATTTAACAAACAGGCATATCTTACTTAGAAATTGGTTCAAATAGTTTTGAACATGTGTTTTTAATTATGCCCAGTTTAATTCATGAAGCCATTATTGGATCTGACTTCATGCCTTAACAATTGTACAGTCAATTATCATGATAGAACTTTTAAATGTCATGAGAAAGTTTTTCCATTTCTTGTTAATTTTACTGGTCAGACAAGTCAATTATTAACTGTACAGGAAACTTCATTTGATGTTAATATCAGAGCCCTTGCTTATCAAAACCCCATTGCCTGCCATTGTAGAAAACATTGATTCAGTCCATGATCAAACAGTAGCCCCTGTTAATATGGGAAAAATGGGTGAAAAATGCACTCAGCAGTTTAAGGTTGGTCCTCATCCATACAAAGTTAATGATAATGTCATGATTAGAACACCACATGTCAGTAACCCCCAGAAGAATTTATTTAGGAAATTCCTTGAGCTGTATGAAGGGCCTTATCAAATAATCAAACAAGTAGGAGAGAATGCTTTCCTAATGTCTATCGCCGAAAAAACGAGAGGTACCTACAATGCGAGAAGTTTTATACCTTATCCCAAAAAAATGTCTTTGTAAAACTTAGTATACTCAGTTAATAGTGCAATTTAGAGACATTGCTTCTCAAATTTAACCATTGATTATTGGTTTATAATAAAAAGAGCGTATATGTTCAAGGTATAATTATTGCTATTTTTATACTACTTTTTTTCTCCCAACTGTGGGAAAGTTGTACCTAAGTGAAGTTTCACTTGGTTCCAATAGGTGCCTGAGGTTATCTTAGCTTAACCTTTTGTTTAAAATTTTCAGATTTTTAAAAAAAAATGACAAAAATGGAAGTTAACTTAGTTAATGAGTAAAATAGGATAATCTTATGTAGTATTGTAATAATTATTAAATATTTATGGGATTGTGTTTGATAAGGGATGTCAGACAATAATTTTAATTAAAGAAAATATCAGAAATAGTTGTCAGTTGATAAATAATATTAAATGTATTTTAAAGTAACTATTGGGTAATTCATTTTAATGCCTAAATTATAATAATTAGATATTGTAAATAAATTAAAATAAATAGTATTAAATAATCAGTTTAAAAATAATCTGTAAATTTTTATTAAAACAGTATAATATTTATTAGATGTAATTTAGATAAGCATTTCACTTATAAAGTTATTTTGAATTAAATATTCATTAATATTTTTTATTTTTGTAGTTTTAAAAATAACTTAAAAAAATATGTGAGTTCATGTTTATAGATCACCTGTATGGGAGAATATATATATGCATGCAAGAAAGACATATAAACATAGGAATAAAAAAATTATTTAATTCCGATATTGATTAAAACCAACAACAAATGAAGGAATAAAATTATATATTTTAAAGTTAAATAAACGATAGCTCTGAATTTTATATTTATTGCTATTGTGTTTTATAAAATATTATTTAAGAATACTACATATTTGTTAATAATGAACTTTTGACTTTGCAGCAATTGGGGCACGTGATTTCGTATAATTAGATCGATCACGTCAGTAAATCGATTTCACAGCTGATCTGTCAAGAATGTTAGTTTAATAAAAAAAATAACTTCATTGGTTTTCAACCCTATATTGACATACAAAAGTGGGAGTATTAGAGATTATCAGATATAAATAGGGGTCCAGCATTCATTCAGGGGCTTACTTATTTTGTTGCTGCATGTGGCTGAATCCTAAATTTTTCTTTAATATAAAGTAATTTTCTTTAAAACTTTATTATTTTATTTAAGTAGTAAAAGTAGATTTTTTAAACAACTATTTAAAGTTGTCTTGCAGTCATGAATGGCTGAATTTTAAATGGTAACTGTTTTCTGATATTCAAATTTCTATTGGAACATGAAATTATAGTGATAAAAAATGTTTAGAGGAAATTTAGCGACTCGTATCTCATGTGCGTTTTATCTGTTTGTTTTTCTTTATCTGAAAGTAAAAGTAAAATTAACGTATAAATTATTAATTATTTATATAGCTAAACACTGTTGCACTGAACTATTTTATCTATAGAATACTCAGTATTTATCCTATTAAATTAAAAATATACGTGAGGAAAAAAAGTTAAAAGACATTCATAATTTAAAAACATTATAATGAATATGCGTCAGCTTCCTCGTAAATTAGAATTGACTTTAAATTTGATACTTCATTATTAATATCTGATATCTACATTTAAATATGCTCTTACCAGAATAATGCTTATTTCTAAAAATAAATTTAGAAAAGAAAATATATTACTTTAAGTTAAAAAAATATTTGCTAAGCGTTTTATAATTGAATATAGACTTTTCATAGCATCCAACTTTAAAATTTATTGTATATGAGATAGTAATTATCTTATTCTGGAAAGTGTTGGAGTAAAATATTTTAAGCTACATTTAATTAAGGATGAACTTACAAATAATGATTAATTAAAAAGTTATTACTTATACCTTGACCTGAAGTGGAAATAATTTGTTTTAGCTAAATGCAAACCGATGAAAATATGCATTTTAAAATAATAATTCTCGTTTTATGCCCAGCAGTAGGAAAAAAAAGTTATTTGGAAACAAATTTTTCAAAATAATCTAAAAATATTAATAATTAACTCGTATCTGTTAAATACATAGTAAATTGTTATATTTGCCATTACTTATAAGTAACTTTGTGACAGTTAATCTTAGTTCATAAACCGAGGAATGTCTTTAATTATAAAAGAAATCTACTCTTGTGTTTAAAATAGTAAAAGGAAATGTGTTTAAAATAAAACATATCTTGAAATATTATATAAAAAAAATATTTTTTTAAAACAAAGCTGTATTTAAAAAAATGTGTTTGCCTAAAAGAGAATAATGAAATTTAAATAAAGCTATATATTATTATCATTCTGCATTTGAACCCGGGATTCTATAAATAAAAATGTACTCAGCTGAAGAATTTATTTTTTTTCAATGCCAGTTTATTCTTATTATTTAAATATTTAGAATTATCTTTTAAAAAAAAAGAAAGTATTCTTAAAGAACTATTCAACATTTTCATTTTAGCCTGAATAAATTATCTACATATTGTAAATGGAAAAACCATTACAGAGCTGAAATATGAACTTGAGTTACTGTATTATTATGTTTTTTATTGTCTGTTTTATTGGTTTTAAAAAAATGAAACTATAAAAATATTTATGCTATATATTTTGTGTAACACTTTTTGCATAAATATACCAGGTAAACTAAGGTTAAATTTTAAAACTTAATGGATTTATTAGAATGAGCAAATATTTTGGCATTCTCAGGCAAAATTTATTTTATTTATTAAGCATTTCACAAGTTAGGTTCAATTTGATAATTTCATTTATAGAGAATTAAATATCACAGTCTTAGTTTATTATAGGAGGATGTTTCACTGAGTTTCATTTTAAATCTACCAAACAAGTTTATCAGAGTTTCCATTCATTTGTTTTATGAATGCTACATTACTAATAACTGCAAATAATTTGTTTATTATATGCATTGAGAATTAATATTCTCACATTTTATTTGCAATCTTTTAAAAGTCCACTAGTCACTATATTTTAGTATTGAATATTTTATTATGTGTGCATTGTGCCTTGCCTAAAATTTTATATGCATTTAATTTTAAAGTATTTCCTATAGTAGTCGTTTGACACATAGTTTGCTTTGTTGGTTTGAACATTGAATATTGTGACAGTCAGATGATGTATGTTGATTTAACCCAGTTCGAATACTAGGCGAAAGTACCTCAAGGCCAACCATACGCGAGATATAAATCAAGAATACTATGACCTCTGCCCTATTCGTCTAGTCTCGAAGCTATTATGAACCGAACAACACTATCTGAGCCACACATAAATTATTTTTCAACCGGCCACAAAGCTTAGCAACAGCGGTAGAGACATGGACGGGAAATCCTAAGGAGCTAAATAGTTAAATGTGCAAAAGTACTAAGAAATATGTGTTTTGCGTTATGCGTGCCTGGATCATTGAAAAGTAAAATAAAGCATTATAATAAGATTAGGAAACTCAAGCTTTTGATAGTTAAATAATATGTTTAATTAATGGCTTTAAAATATGAATAATGATTTAATGGCCTCCGCTATTCCTCTAAATTAATGAAACAAAATAATTAGACAATAAAAACGGATTAATATGTTTGCGGTCTAAATCTTTTCCCAATTTTAATAAAATTGTCAACTCGATCTTCTCGATAAAGTACAATAAAAAAAGGATCTTTCGCAAAGCATTTCTAATTGCTTTGCGCTAAAAACAGTGTTTAAAAATTATTTAAAACGTATATAGTTAAATCAGATATACGTGTAAGCTAATGGCGGACAAAAGAGGCGTTATCAAAGAGATCAAGTTGGCACACAAAAGAAACTGACTCGTATTTAATTAACAAACATAAATAAAATTGGAAAGAGATTTTAAATGAACAAAAATTAACTATTAAACTTAACCGCAATGGAATACTAAATATTTACACAGGTTAGTAAGGAAGAATAGCGAAGGGAAAAAGGTTACATATAGATAGATGATCACACAATATATATATTTAAGGTTAGTCTAATAAAAATGGTTACATAGCAAATACATATAAATTCACTGAAGCAATTAGAAAAAAATGAACAAAAGGTAGCATAAGAAATAGTTCAATAGAGGAGATACGATTACCGTCCTTTTTCCTTGGTCATGTTCCCTACGGCGTTCGTGGCTTGATCCGACCGTCGAGATGTAGTTGTCCGGACAATGAAAATATGTAGTATGGTTTCACGAAAAGTTCTCCAGACACGGCACAGAGTTCAGATGACTATTGAGTGGATATTAAGGCATTTTGAATGGTATTCCGGAACCTCGGCGATAGGCAAAGCTATTTATTTGCCTAGCCGAGCATAGTAGAATCTATCAAACTTATATGATTTTTAGCTTGAGCAGGTTCAAACTTCTTCATGATTTGTAGACAACAGTTGTAGACTTTTGGGAATAAAATCACGAACAAAATCTGACAGAGTTCTCCTAAGAGAAATCTGAATGCACCTTGCAATAGCAAAATCTGAATCAATCTTGCAATAGCAAACTCTGAAAGAATCACCTTCACAAGGAAAATCAGAATCAACTGAATCCTTCAAAAGGAAAAATCTGAATATGTGAATTCTTCAAAAAGAAAAATCTGAATAATGTGAATTCTTCAAAAAGAAAAATCTGAATAATCAATCTTTTGTTCTCCCTTCTATTTATACCCTCTCTGTCAGCTACCTTCTATTGTTTGTATGATCTGAGATCTTGATAAGCCTCCCCATGCTCCTTTGTTTCAAAGCAACACTTTCTAAAAATAACTTTAACTTTTTTACTCTAACTTTCTTACTTCAAAGTTTGAATTCTCTTAATTAAAAAGAAAGAAAGAGAAGGCCATCTTTAATTACACTTGAATGGCTCACTAATTAAAACTATACATTCTTTTAGAAAATGTTGGCAGGCTTATCTCAAAATCAAATCATACTAAATATTTTAACAAAATTTTAACAACAATATATATTATTTTTTTATAGTAGAATAAGCATTTTATTTCAGCAGAATTTTGCATTAACTCATATATATACGCTAGATGTATATATATGTTTGACTAATAGGTTAAGCAATTTTTATTAATAGAATGAAATTTATTTAAAACAAAATATTTAAATGTAATACACATTTAATAAGCATAATTATTTTTAACTCTAATGCAAAACCCTGCTGATATTGGACTATAAACTTAATTTAGTTCTACAATATTAATTAAGTTTATAGGAAGATGTGAAGCATGGATCGGGCTTCAGATCCATTGCTTCAATATACGTTTTATATTTTAAGAATTCTTAGGAATAATTTAGTTAATTCAGGTGAAGTCTATATCTTGTCATTAGTTAGTATTTGTTAGCCTCATAGTTAGGCTTAGTTAATATTTTTGAATATGCTTTATGGAGTAGATAAGGTCCTCCATCCTTATTGTATTGTATTTCTACGAATTGATAATGCTTGTGCCCATAGAGGGTTATTGTATTTTTTTCAGTGATGATGATAACATTTACAAGCATTGGAAATCCCATGAAAGATGATTGTGCTTTCCTAGTGTCTTTCCTGTTCTTGATGCACTGTAGACAAAGTCCAGGCATCTTAGTTACTGCCTCAAAGTTAGGTATTTTTTTTGAAAGTCAACACATTCTTTTCCAGCTCTGAGGAGCCTATTTATTTTTATATTTTAGCCTATCATTCATGATGACTTAATGCTAATTCCACCTGAGTAGGTGATGTTGCATTTGTTTTAGATTAGTGATGACAAGATATGTTTGTTTGAGAAACTTTGTTTCTTCAGAGAGCGATAGATATTTTAATGCAATAGGTATATGAATGTATGAATTGTATAGATATGATAGTTTTATCATCCACAAGCTAACCAACAATAAGTTCTATTTATTTTTTTAAGTATGTTAAATTATGCATATGGTATAAGTGGCAATCGACACATACTAATTTTAATATTTTCATCCTGAATTTCGCCGCTGGATTTGTAAGTCTGTTACATTTTTTTAAATTTTAAAACAGTGAGGGTAATAGTTTTATGTGGACAAAATTTATTTAAAAGTGTATAAATGATCTCTGATGAGTGAATGCCCCATGTATCTAAATATAGTTTAATTTTAAAATTAGCTTAGTCTGATTTAAATATATCACTGGCTATAATATTAGTTATGTCAGTATAACTAGTGGGTTTTTTTTAAAAAGTATGCTGAATATGCTTTTCCAGCTTAGGATTTGTTAAGCTTAGTATTTTAAAAATAAAAGATCAATAAATCTTCACCATAATTTTTTTAAATAGGAGTATATTTAAATGTTTTAAGGTATTTATTTGGAATGGAATTGGTAAATGGCATTGGTAAAATATAAAGATATAATGTGATATAATGAAATCCTGAGGCAGAGCTGTAACTGCTACCAGGCAGGTCCCCAGGTGGTGGATAGGGGAATGGCCCCCAGATATGGGGGTCTGCTGTGAATAAGCATTTAGGCAAATAAGCAGTCCTGAACCAACAGCGGCAATGTTAATAGGGTGTGGGGGATCATAAGGGTGGCTCCTTATGTTTCCAGCTAAATACCACATAAACCCAATGATAACATTGTGCCAAGGCGAGTTTCTGGCGCCATACCCAGAGGCCATGGCCATGGTAATGGAGAAAGCAGCATTATCATTACTGGCCCAAGGCAGAAGATGAAGATATCGGAATGGCTTGGTTCCAGAGATCTATGGGCATGGATGTAGCATCTTTAATGGCCATAGCACTGCAAATACCTAGAAAGATGCTGGTTTCCCATCTGGGGTTGCCCATGATGGGTTGGTGGCAGCAAGGGCATGCGGCTATAAAACCAGGACCTTGCCACTCAAACTACATGATGCGGAAAAATTCAGATAGAGATCTTGCTAGGGCGTACCCTGTAAGCGACGCGTTGGGGCCTCGCCTGACTCCACCGAGAAGCGGACAAGGGCTACCATATCGTGAGCGGATACGGTTAAAGAAGATTGCTCAAAGGAAAAGGAGGTTGAGTAGTGAAGGAAGGATGAGGGGTTGTTCGGTCAGGTTGACTGTCGGTACTCTCAATGTTGGCACCATGACTGGGAAAGGTAGTGAGCTTGTGGACATGATGATAAGAAGAAAAGTGGACATTGTGGCAGTTCAGGAAACAAGGTGGAAAGGCCAAAAGGCAAGGGAACTGGGAAATGGCTTCAAGTTGTTCTATTGTGGTAGTGATTCTAAAAGAAATGGGGTTGGAATTATACTGAGCTCAAATTTGAAACATAGGGTATTGGAAGTTACTCGGTATAATGACAGGATTATCTCAATGAGAATTGACTTGGAGAGTTGTGTGATTACTGTGATTAGTGCATATGCTCCACAGTCAGGATGTGATGAGGATGAGAAAGATAAGTTTTGGGGTGAGATGGATGATATTTGGGGCTCAATTCAACAAACAGATAAGGTCTTCCTTTGTGGAGATTTGAATGGACATGTGGGCAGAGAAAATGGTGGGTTGGAAAGAATCCTGGGAAATCAGGGAATTGGGGAAAGAAATAAAGAGGGAGATAGAATAATTGATTTTGCTGTTTCAATGGATATGGCATTATTGAACACCTTCTTCAAGAAACCCCCAAATCAAAAGATAACTTACATGAGTGGGGGAAGAGAATCCCAAATTGACTATATTATGTATAGACGAATTGGCCTAAAAGATATACAGGATTGCAAGGTTATTCCAGTAGAAGCTATGGGTCAACAGCACAGACTTTTACTATGTCATGCTAATCTTACAGGAATTAAAATAAATCCTAGAAGAGGTATCATCAAGACCAAATGGTGGAAACTTGAGGTTGATGCCTACAGAAAGCAATTTGTTGATGAATTGATGAAGGTTGAAGACAAAGAAGAAGGGGAAGATCTTTGGACAAGTACTGCAAACAACATCTGTGTAATTGGGGATCAAGTTCTTGGCCAAACGTCGGGTGTGATAAAAGAGAATAAAGAGACTTGGTGGTGGAATGCAGACATGCAGAAAAAAATTGGGAATAAGAAAATAGCCAAAAAGGAGTGGGACAAAGATGGAGGGGAAAGTAGTAGGGTCAAATATAATATAGCAAAGAAAGAAGCAAAGAAAGCTGTTGCCAAAGCCAAGTTTGACGCATACTCAGATTTATATGAAAGTTTAGAGAAAGAAGAAGGAGTTAAGAAGATTTTGCGTATTGCAAAACAACGAGATAAGAGTGGTAAAGATACTTACCAAGCAAATAGAATAAAAGACTCTAACAATAAGGTGTTGTGTGGCAAGAATGAAATCATAGCTAGATGGCAGCAATATTATGAGCACCTACTAAATGAAGAAAACTTTCGGATTGACAAGGGATTTGGGACTCCAAATTTGGGCCCAGCTTTAAAGATCAGTAGGGAAGAAGTTAGACAAGCAGTCAGAAGAATGAAATGTGGGAAATCGGTGGGTCCAGATAACATCCCTGTAGAGGTATGGAAGGTAATGGGAGAAGAGGGAATCACCTTTCTGACCAAACTTTTTAATAACATCATGATCACGGAGAAAATGCCAGATGAATGGAGGAGAAGCATTTTGGTTCCAATCTATAAGAATAAGGGAGATATTCTAGAATGTAGTAATTATCGAGGAATAAAGCTGATGAGCCACACAATGAAAATATGGGAGAGAATAATAGCAAATAGGCTACGGCAGGAAATAGACATCAGTGAAGAACAGTTTGGTTTTATGCCAGGTAGAGGAACCACAGATGCAATTTTTGCACTGCGGCAACTTATAGAAAAACATAGAGAAGTCAACCAAGAAATTGTTCTAATATTCATTGATTTGGAAAAAGCATTTGATAGAGTACCTAGAGATGAACTTTGGAGATGCCTAAGGAAAAAGCTGGTTCAGGAAAAATACATTCGTCTGATTCAAGATATGTATCAAGGCTGTCAAACCAGTGTGAGATGTAGTTCAGGAGAAACAGACTCATTTCAGGTGAAAGTGGGTGTGCATCAGGGATCAGCCCTGAGTCCCCTACTATTTAATATTGTTATTGATGTCCTAACAGAGGATATTCGTAGGGAAGCACCCTGGAACATGATGTATGCCGATGATATAGTGATTGCAACTCAAAACATCAAGGAAGCTCAGGATAGGATAGAAGAGTGGAGGAAAGCACTGGAGGAAGGAGGAATGAGAATTAGCAGAAATAAAACTGAAGTGCTCTTCTGTGGTAATGGTGGAGGAAGCATTTTGTTAGGGGGAAAGAAGTTGCCTGAGGCTGAAAAATTTAAATATCTCGGGGCCTGGATGAATAAAGATGGATCACTGGATGGAGAAGTTGTTGGGAGAACTCAAGCTGGTTGGAATAATTGGAGAAGGGTCTCTGGGATACTCTGCGATAGGAGAATAGGTGCAAGGTTGAAAGGAAAAGTATATAAAACTGTGGTGCGTCCGGCACTGATGTATGGTGCAGAAACATGGCCGATCACTAAGAAAATAGAAGACAAGCAATGTGTAACAGAAATGAGAATGCTTAGGTTTGCCTCTGGCCTCACTAGAAAGGACAAAGTGAAAATGAAGTAATTCGAGAAAATATGAGGGTGAGAATGATCAGTGAAAAAATGAAAGAATCAAGGTTGAGGTAGTTTGGTCATGTTAAGAGAAGAGAAGAAAATTACATTGGAAGGAAGATTTTGGAGATGGAACCACCGGGGAAAAGACCCAGGGGTAGACCTAAGATCAGATGGATTGATCGAGTGAGAAAGGACTTGCAGGAGATGTCACTTACGGAGGAAATGACTTTAGATCGAGTAGCCTGGAGAAGATTGATCCGCACCAGCGACCCCACTTGATGTGGGATTAATCAAGCTGTGGAAGAAGAATGTGATATAATGAAATAGAAGTTTATAGGTAATATTTAAGATTGTTTTCTTTGTTGTTTTTATGATAATTATTTATAGAAATTGATTTGTAATAGGAGTTATTTAAAAATGGATAGGGAAATAGAAAGTAAATGTATTATTTATGGTATAATATGTATGATTATTTATTTTTGAATTGTTATATTACAATTTTAGTATTTATGTAAAGTTATAAGATGTATTTTTATTTATTCAATTGTTTCTGTGTATTTTGTAGTTTTACCTTGAAAATGATTGTAATTTAAAAAAACAATCGAAACGTTGGAATATGGAGTTTTTGGAAAGATTTTAAATATATATGAAGAAAATAAAAAGTTTTTAAAAAGATTATGGTGAAGATTTATTGATTAAAGAATTATATGAAGTGAATATATATTTTTTAAAAGAATGGTGGAAGATTTTTATTTGTTATTTTAAAAATACAGACCTAGTTGCATGTTATTCTAATTGCTAGATAACACAATAGTGTTATGAATTATGCTAATTAAAAGTAGAATTGTGCTTATTAAATTCAGATATTGCAATTAAAGTTTAAAGATTTTGAAATCTCTAATTGTTTAAAAGAGATTAAAATCTAGTATTGAATAGCCTTTGCCTGCTATTATGTATAATTATATTATTTTATTAGTTTATTTATTAGAATAAACAATATAAAAGAGTTTTAAACAGGAATACTCAAAAACAGTAGCTAAAGAAGTTGTGCTTTATTGTAAACCAAGTAAAGTTTTCAAAAGTCAAAATGCTTGTAATAGGTTCCAGAGCTATATTGGCAATGCTTGTATTCCATTTAAATTGTAAACACTTTCTTATTGTTTTCAGTAAACCAACTTATTATTTCAAAAAGTTTAGTTTTGTTTGTTTTACTTTTATATGAAAATATTATTGTCTTGGGTTCCAAGTTCACAAATATTTTATAAAGTTAATTAAATATATTTGATATTGGTTTTAAAATTATAAAGCCATTCTAAAGTAAGTGGTTCTTAGATTGAATCACAATAACAGATAATTGCATTGTATCAGATACTTAGTTAAATGCTTAATAATGTTTATTTTTAAATTATCAGTATATCTTCCCAGACTAAAGTTTACGCAATGAGATTAAGAATATTAGTACATCAGAAGAATATTTTATTTACTATTATTTTAAAAGCTACACATTATCTTATATTAACAGCACATTGTCTATCATTATCTTAAACCTTATATGTCTAAAGAATTTTAATACATCTGCACTTGAGGTCTTGAGTAGGTTGTCTGCGAGTATGGGAAAGGCATAAAAAGTACCCTTGCCTTTTTCTTTGCTTGAGTAATGTCTTAGATAATAGGTCATTATTAATTTAAATTGATTCATTAAATCTTTCAATTAATATTTATTTTGTTCATTATTCTAAGATTGAACCATAAGGTAATTATTTATGGTCAGCCAAGATATCACTCATTTGTTTTATTCACCCTAGCAATTATTTATTAGGTAACTTAAATTTTTATTTTGCACAGTTTATTTTATTAGAAATCCCTGAGATTGTTTACTCTTGTGGCCTTATTAAATATAATTTAGTAAGATAATCTTTCACAATCAAGGAATCATTTATTCTTATTCAGAGTGTGTGTGATCTGTTGGTAGGAAAATTGTAATAACTATTAATTAATGATTTCAAATAATCTTTTGTAGGGTTTAGTAGTAGATTATTAATATGCCATAATATAGTTGCACTAGTATTGGATTTGGTCTCTATCTGATTGTACATCTCTGAATCATCATCTCTTTCTTAAATTTTATTGTAACCCCATTGAACCAAGTCGTTAAGAGTCTCTCATTTCATTTCTTTTCATATCATTTGTGATCTCTCTTTCACATCTATCATCTCATCTATTTCAAATCATTTAATTTCTTCTTCAACTTCCATCTTTGTCCACCATGTATCATTTCTATTTCTTTTCATCTTTTCTTCTCTCTCTGCTTCATTATCATCTTTCTCTCTAATTCCATTTCTAAACTTTTCTTTTCCTTTACTCCCTCTCTTCTCTCTCATTTTCGTTCTCTCTTCTTTTCCTTTTCTTTCTTTTACTTCCACCCCCTCTCCTCTTTTGGTTACAATATATAAGCTATTTGATTAATAAACTGTAATGCATATATATTGTGCCCTTTTCTATAGGTCAGTAATAGTTCATCACAGTCAATTACTAAAAATTTTAAATTTTAGAATATGTTCTTTTGATATGTTAATTATAGTTTGTTAATTATATTATAAAGTACAATTTGAAGCTAGAGAAAATACGTGGTATATAAAATTATAGTGAATCATTTAAAAGTAGTTAAGTAAAGCTTAAAATATTGTTGCATATGGTTGCAAAAGCTGGCCATATTAAATAACTCAGCTGTAAATAGTTAAAAATATATTTAAATGTCAAATATTAATAGTTTAAAACTGATAATTTAATAAATGTTATATTTAAATTTATAGGGTCATATTTAATAATCTAATAAAAATCGTATATTTTTAAAAAAATAAACTTTATGATAGTGAAAATTGTATTTGGTTCTATATTTTTTAAATTGTTCTTCCAAAATTTTATAATTATATTATATAATATAATATAATAAGTGTAGCAATTTTATAAATCTAGACAGAGGCATAGATTAAAAATCATCTGTCTGTATTTTATATTGATGTGACTTGTATAACGCATACTTTCACACACACTGCTTGTTTGAATTAATAACAAAGTTTGAAATATTTTAAAAGATTGCAGTATAGAATTAGATAGAATTATCATCTAGCATAAAGCAAATATTAAATATTAAGTTAACTCTTGTATATAATATTTGAAAATAGTATTATAAAGACGAATACAGTTAATAAAAAAATTAAATATTTTTGTTTAAATAAAAATAGATAAATGGAATATTAAGAGTGGAATAAATATTAAAATTATTTTAAAAGTTATTTTAAATGTTCAAATAATTTAAATAAAGTAATAATTGATTTAAAAGTGGTATTTTAAATAATATTTTTAAGTTCTATTACATCATAATTTTTATTTTGGGAATTCAATTCTGTAAAAAATTGAAAATATGTAAATTTGTTCTCAAGCTAAAAGCAAGAATTAACCAATAGGATAAGGTATTCTTGCAAGGTATAAATACCAGAGACTAATAATGTACTGGGGAGTTTAATAATGTATTAGTGGTAATTAATAACATGCCTATGTAGCTGAATAATATCAGAAGCTATAGAAGTGAAAAATCTTTAAATTTTTTATTATTTATTCAATTTATAGTATTCTCTTATACTTCATTTATGGTAATTAATAGGATACTTTTATATTTTTTTTAAAAGATAGTTTAAAATAAAATACTTTTTGAACTTCATTTAAATGGATTGCTAATTTTTAAGTTTACTTGCCAGTCGTATTTTATCTAAAATTTAATCTAAACTTCGCAATGAAACAAATGGATATAATAAGTAAAATGTATATAAATTATAATACTATGAAAATGCATAGTATGTTCATTGATGCCATTATATTAATGCTTAACCGGAGAACTGTTTTGGTATATAAAAACCACAGCTCGGACATTATACGGATGCAATGGAAAGCTAATTGCCGTCTAAAAAAATTTGTGACGCATTATTTATAAGCTTATTCAGGAGTTTTAAAAAAGAATAAGATATTTATATCTTATGAATTATCATAAAATATAATAATGAAAGAAATAGAATGTTTAGTCCTTTTTGAAGGAAACATTTTTTAAAAAGAATATATTTTACAAGAATTAAAAAAGAGCTTACAGAGTAGATTTTGTTAAGGAGTTGTGATATTAAAAACTTCTAGTCTCAGAAATATTAAAAATGCATCTTTATAAGTATTTGTTTTTGAAGCACTTTATCAAGAATGGAAACCTATATAAAAGAATGAACACATAATAGTTGATTAAAAATGGATCCATGGAAATATTGTGGGAAAGTTTACCGAATATTTTTTAAAGCAAAATTATTTAAGAAGCTTCACAGGATTAGTTAGCATAATGAATCTTTAAATAATAATTATTTAAAACAGTAAAACCAAGGATTATTGTTTTATAAAATTTACTAAAATGAATTAACAAGGATTTTATTATATTTTTTAAGATTTAAAAAGACGTCGAATTATTATTTTTACTATTATTTTAAAAATTGTTCACCAACCACCCTCAATGGACTGTTCTTGTTCATCGTCATAGCAACGAAGCGGGGGGAAAACGCTCTTGAAGAATAACACATTTTTTAGGAGGAACATGTAAAAAAAACTAGAGAAAATAATAAGCTTTATGAACTCTATCAAGGACTTTTTATCAAGTAAAGAATTCATGAAGAAATAAGTAATTATAGTCTTGATTTTTTTTATTAAGCTAGTTTAAATCTAAATTTTTTGTTTTTTATAAGATTAGGAAAACATAAACATTAAAATTTTCTAATAGAATAATCTAATAATTTAGGTAAGAATATTTTAGATAAAGTGCATGGATGTATATATTTTTTTTATGTATGCAATGATCGGTATCTAGTGGATGAAGAAGCCTACTAAAGTGATGATCAGATAAAGGTTATTTGGTAATAGTAATAACTATTAATAATTTATAATGTATATTTTTTGTTTTCTTTAGATCATCTATGAATCGTAAGAATGAAGTGTAAAAGTTTTAATTATATGTAACATTTTATACAACATTTTTTTTAACATTATGAGAATAGATTGATTTGAAGATACGCATACAATGATTTTTTATATTAGTGATATAATCCAACATAATAACAAATAATTGTGATTCTTTTAAAATTTTCATGTTAAGATATTCAAATATTGTCTGATTAGATTGTAAATGATTAAGCATACAGAATGATGAAATAGACAAATTTTTCTTGTGGAACAGTGGGATTGTTTAATTATCAATGAATTTTTTTTATTGTTTTGTAAATGCAGATAGTTATTTATCGATGTAAGATGTGGAAAATCTTGAGAAATAATGTTGAGATAGTGGCTTGGAAGTACTTGGTGAACAGGAAACCAAGATGATGTTTTAAGAAATAGGATGTTATAATGAGGTTGAATAATACTTAGTCTTTATGTAGATATCAGCATAGTTAACAAAGCCCTATGACTGGTACACATTTTATTTGGACAGTTTTATATTTCTTTAAATATTTGAGGTTCTAATAAAGCTGAAGAAATAGCTTTAACATCGTTTATGTAGTAGAGGATATTAGACAGGTAAATGTCATACCTCTTTCGTGTTAATACACTGTGCCATGATTTTGAGATATATTATGAGTGATACTCTAGCTTTCTTCCTTAAATCCTATGCATCTATTTCACTATCTTTATTTCATGTAACTGCATTGTTTGGTAAGATATTTTGAAAAGAAATGGTAAATAATTTAGAGCTTAAGTTATGCTATTGTTTTTGTATAAGATTGGTTTATTTGCTTATAAGGAACAGAATTTTATAACTTGAAATTGAAGGTTCAATGAATCCTAAAGGAAAGGAAAGAATCATAGAATATATTTTGAATTTTATTTCGAAAGTGAAATATAAATTTTTAAAATGGAGTATCTAAACAAAGATATTTTTCTTTAAAATGTTAATTATTTTTGAATGCTTTATTATTATTTTTTGGAGAAAAATAAGTATTGCATATTTTTAAAATACAATAAATGTAGGGAATATGCATAGTATGTTTTTTGTTCATTGAATAACAGGAATATATTGATTATCACACTTATATCATACTAAAGTAAGGCTAAATAAGAATATATTATGATTAGTAAACATCGTGTGATATATGATATTCACTAAAATCTAGTAATGATTTTTGGATAAATATTTTGTGTAACATCTTTGACTTTGCAAGATGAAAATTTGTTTAATTTTTTTTAAGAAATCCATACTCATTATAAAGTTAATTTTGTTTTTTCTGTAGAATGTTTTCATATGAATATTTTAAAAATAAGATAGTTTAATAATATTAAGGATAAAATATTTTGCTAATAAAATAAGTAAATATATTTGTAATAAGTTAACCATAACGAGAAACCAAATGGTAACATTTTATTTTGTCTTAAGTCTAAATAAAGATATAACTAAACTATAAATTATTTTTATATAACTTAGTAGATAAATATGTAAGAATAAAATAAGGCTATCCATTGTAAATAGTGTACATAAATTGTTTATTTTATTTTGTTGTTATTAATAAACTTTGTTAAAATTTGTTTTTCAAAATTTTTGTGTCTGGATTGTTCATTTCTCCACTTCACTGCATGAAATCACAATATATTCATAATAATTAAAACAAATATATAATTTTGCACAAAAAGATAAATAGAGAATTATATTTAAGAATTTAAATATTTTATTGGTATTCTTTTAATTAAATAATTATAATTTTATATTATTTTATTGGTCATAAATAAGCTATCACAATAGTATATTAAATTTATATGCTAGCAGTTGCCACACACCCTTTGTTTATCAGATTATCATATGCTACCACATATTTATTATTACATTACATGAAGATATAAGATCATATTATATTATTTTATTTTATTATGATAATAAAAATATAGTGAAAAAAAAAGATATACAGAATTAGTGAAACGATGAAGAATATTATTATTATTTATTATTATTAGTTTCAGTGTAGTAGATTATGACATAAAATTCCCTTCTCATATTTTACTACTGTAATTTTAAATTAACTTAGAATAAATTTATGAACCTGAGATTTTATTTGAGCTAGATTATTACAAATAGGAGATTAAGATTTAATTATTAGTTTAATCTTAGTGAGTAGAAGTTATTAAAGTCGTAAGAATACTATGAGTTAGTTATTTGAAATAGTAATAAAGGGGGGATAGTGTTCTTACACCATTGAGGTAGTATCCTGTAGGATATTGGCTCAATGTAATCTATCTTGTCAACTGTATTTTCACTTCAAGTCTCATGAAAATATTAAATATTTATTTAATTTATTTTTATAAACTGAACCTTATTCGTATTTTAAATTTGAGCTAGTGAAACATTTTATTTTATTAACTGAGCTAGAACCTGTTTTATTTTATATCGTATATTATTCTGAAGTGAAGATGCACAAAGGCTAGGTTAGAAAATATATATTTTAAAATTGAATATTAATTTATAGTCAAATGCTTTGGGATAGCCTGAGATCAAGTTAGGTGGCCATGTGTGAAAATAAAACTGATTTTATTTTATTTTTTATCTGTAATAAATGAAATGTATTTAAACAATAGGCAGTTAAAAATCTCAGCGTTTTAGGAGATCTACGCATGAACTGTATAATAACAGAAACTTTTTACAAATCATTCTTCTTGTCAATAATATTCCAGCTATAACAATATTAAGCAGTTAAAGTAAAATTTCAAACGCTAAAATGGAGTTTTGTTTTTTCTTTTATTTGAATCATAAAATTTTTTAAAGTCAAATACTGTAACTTAAATTTTGGCAAATTCAGAAGAAAGAAAATGAGAAGTAAAAAGAAAGAATAATTTATAAATTTTGAAATAGTTAAATCATGTTTTGAAAGTTGTAGTGATTTTTAATATGTTAAATCTTTTCAAAAAGAAAAACGAAAATTAAGTCTGCTGAAAATAGGAAGAAAAAAAAAGAAATAATTCTTTTAATACATATATACTGTAACGGAATAGCGTTACATGGGATTTGAACCCAGGCATATGATGTTAGATTAAATATATATGCAATTGACAAAATGAATGACAGGTACAAAACTTTAAAAAAAAAAAGGTCTTGCTTTAATAATGAACGAGAAACACCCGTTTCTAAAGCATGATCGCAGCTATATAAGAGTACCTGTCAAATTTATTGAAATAAGAGTAAAAGAGTTTTTTTTGTTATTTTGTTGTTTTTGAGAATAAATATGTAATCATTAGTTGTAAGTTTGTTTTTTTTTTGTTTTTTTTTTTAAAAAAGAAAGATGAATGATTGAACACAGGTTTGACATTTTATTAAGTCATTTAAATCATGTTTGAACAAAAAGAGAAAATGAATTGATTAATTTGCAACATGTTCTGAAATTCCAAGCAATCTAAAATTATTTTCAATGGGGGTAATTAGTAAATGTAAAGTTAGTAAAATTGAAACAATAAGCCGGATATATGTCGGTAAGGTCTAGATAAAATAAGCCAAATTTAGAAACAGAAGTGAGAAAAAGTGTACACTGCCATTGTACAACTCAGACTTCTGTCTCCAGCTAAACAATGCCCAAGAAAATGGCCAAATTGAGTTAAATTCCAAAGTGGTGCAAACGATCCCAGAAATCGCTGAATTAAGTTAATACTCGATGGATCTATTGGATGAAGGGACTCACAGGTGCATGGGAGTGATTGGATGAAAAAAATTCAAGGTGTGAGGGCGGGAGAAGAGAGAAATTACAAGGGGAATTACGAAAAGAAAAGGAATTAGCAGAATCACCGACGTGCTTGGAATAATTAAGTTGCTGATTTTGTAAAGAAAGTTTTCTTTTTACCAGTAGAAATAAAATCTAACTTTCGTATAATAATATAACGGAGATGCGTTGCTGAACCTAAAATTCGCGGCTTGACCGCCGGACCTCCACGCTCAGCTCAGCTGATTGCCCCTAGGATGCTCGTAACACCGGAGAAACTTCACCTAAGGACCACACACGCCTTTGAGACCTCGCAAATTGCCAGAATGCTTAGTTAATAAAGAAATCATAGCTCAGGATCCTTCATACAGGCTGTCTACGTTCCACAGGTAGCTATCTTTAAATTAATCGTACTCACTTATGCACCAGAGTAGATAAACTTTAAAGACAATAACTAGTGAAAAACATTTAGCTAAATGATAAAATTACTCGCGACCATAAATGAATGATTAAAGAACTTAACCAGAATAAGTTGTCTACAAATAAACATCCTTTAAATATATGTGCGAAGTCACATTTAATTCTATAGTTAATTTATCTCAGCTTGCCAGTCATATACCGGCATAAAATTGTTATTAAATAGATTAGAATAAACCATTTGTTTAATTAGTATTTTGTTATTGATTGATTGGAATTTCAACTCACATTTATATGATAGGGAATGAGTGCTGGAGTGATCCGATTTGTTTTTTGTTATGAATGAATGCATTTGATATTTTTGGTGTTGGGATTTGATTAAACTTATGTTTATATTACTATACCTTTCTTAGATTAATATTAAGCTTTGATTGATTTGTTCTGTGGGATATAGGGCGGGCCCTAATACGATAAGTCTGATTGATCGCGATTGAAAGGTCACATATGCGATATAATTTGAAAGGTGATATTGGCTGTGTTTGTTTCTTGCTTCCGACTGGAGTGATGCACGGGCATGTTTTGTGATATAGGTGAGTGAGCTTATGCACATACGTGGCGGACTCTTGTAAAGTTCTGGCGCCTACTACTTGGATTCCATCCGAATTTACTTATAAATAAATAAAAGCGTACGTGTATAGGTGTTTGAAATTATCTTCACCGAACATTATGTAACTCCCCAGACGCTAGAACACAGCAGATTCATAGGAGTGAATCACCAAACCAAAATACGAGAATTTCACCGTAGGAATACGGCAAAAGCGTCCAGATATAAAGGACGTGACTTTAATGTGCTTTCGGCACGGAAACCGTCGAGTGGGGCGGTTACAATACGTAAAGTGCTTCTATATTATATAACAAATTTATGATTACAGATAATTATTGAATTGTACTTTAAGATGAATATGGGATAAAGCAAAACATGCTATTGTACATCATGTTATTTCCTAACAGTTGCATTAAACCTCTATTTATTTATTTTTTTACTTTATTGTAAAACACACTAGAGGATGCCTGCAGTCCAAAGTAAACAAGCACTGGAATATTTAAAGGTGAATCAGTTAAGAATCAAGGTGTTTACCATACACAACTACAACAGACACTATTGTACCCATCTATCCTTTCCTAGGAAAATGATTTGATGAATCAAACTGCTTTTGGAGAACAAAATGCCTAACTAACAAATACTACTTCTATTAGGATGATTTTTAATGAACTTTGTTCCAACTACAATTTTTAATCAAGAAATTAATATTGTAAATTTTTGTTTGATTTTTTTATTTTTATTATCTATATTGTATTTTCACACTCTGATGCTAGAAGCTTCATTTTTCAGAATTAGCAAACAAAAAATGGGGGGATTATTCACTTAGATATTTTTCAATTTTTTATTGTAAATAAAATTTAGGTTAATCCACCTGCTTCACATCAGATTATCCACTTAAATAACAAGGTAAGATTCTCTACATTTATTTTTATACATAATATTGCAACACTTAATACATAATACATATTATACGTTTTATTTTGTTGATTAATCCTGTATATATTTTCCCAGTATGATTGACTAATCAACTAGTATTAATTTCTATATGTATCATATATATATAAATTGAAGGAAATTTAAATTAAATAGATTGTTAAAATCAGTAAATATATAATTTAGCTAACCAGCATCTCAATCATCTTAAATTATTATTTATTTTTCTATATAATTATGATTTGTAAAGAATGAGTAACACAGATGGATTTCTACCATGGGGTATAAGGGATGGATCTGGAGAATTATTAATTAATAAAATGATAGAAGTTCACATGTGACACATATATATTATTAATTTTTTTTTATCATTACTATTGTTATTATACTTTATGTTATTTATCATTGTTAATAAATGTTTAAGAGTTTATATTATTCTGGTCTTTGGTTTATTGGGTTGTCCTGATATTCCAGTTTATAAACAATTATGCATGCACACACATATATTTTCCTTGTCATATAAAAGTTGTAAAGTAAAAGAAATATAATAAATGCTAGTTGTAACTTATATATAGGTGCAGGAATTGCTGTGTGTAACCGTTCATATCTGTTAAGGGAGTCAAAAGCAATATTCTCTCTGGGCTTGAATATTAGGGCATAATGGAATCGTAAAGGGGTGAAAGTGGATGAACTAATCTAAATTGCATTTGATATTATTAAACAGGGATAGAGCTGGTCAATTAAAGTGCATGCAATCATTGGTTAAGCATTTCATAAGGTTTTCATTAGCATTCTACCTGAAGACCCAAAGTCCGTAGTTAGATGCAACTTTCTCCCCTTCCAAGCCTGGTAGGTCTCTGCAGACTGTCATCAGGGGCAATAAATTAGGGCACATTAAGTCATAGTCTCCAGATTGCTACATCTGCATAGTATCACAGTCCGCAAATTATTTTCCCATCTGTTACATCTGGTGTGTGGGCAAGTGCGAATCCAGGCATAGTCGACTGTCCGTTATAGTATAGAGAACCCACCAATAAGATATAATGAAGTATTTTGAATCAGTGATTAAAAATCTTGAAGATATGAGAAAAGATATGAAAGAGGAGAGTAATAAAAGTAGTATTAAATTTGATTCTTTTAAAGAAGATATGAGAAATAGTATTAAATTTGATTCTTTGAAAGAAGACATAAAGAAAATTAGTATAAATTCAGATGTGAAATTAGAATCCCTTAGTGAAAATATTAAAGTTGGAGAAAAACTTGAGAAGAAATTAGATTTTGTATAGATAATCTAAATCAAAAACTTGATGATAATTCTAAAACTATGAAGAATTTTGAAAAAGTCAAGGATAAATTTGATAATCTTGATTTAAGGTTTAGCAAGAATAAGGAAGCAATTGAATCTTTAAAAATAGAAGTTATAAAGATTGATGTCAAAAATCAGGAAATATTAGAAACATTTTGCGAATTTTCTGAAAATACCATTAAGAGCTTTAAAAGGTCAAATAGAAGAATCTATCAATCAGTGTAAAATAAATTATAGTGATTTAACTCTAAAGATTGACAGTTATAAGTTGAATGTTGACAATGAGATTTGTGGAGTTAAAAGCCAAATTGATCGTGTTAGTGAGGACATCAGAATTATTAAAGGTAAAATAGTTCAGACTAAAGTAAACATAAAGGAAGAGATAGAAAAGTAATTGTTAGACAAATTTAAGGATTTAGATGTTAAAAAAACAGATGAGCACAAATGTCGGTCTAAAGTAGGTGAAAATTTGAAACATATGCAAAAGGACATAAAAGAGCAAATGGGTATATAAGAAAAGAACAGTGATAAATGTAAGGAAATATTAGATCAAAATTTAGACAAATTTAGAAAGGAGCAGAAAGTGTATGTTAAACAAGTACTTGAGCAGATTGATTTTGAAGGAAAATTTCAACAGATCTACGATCAGATGGAGATGAAAACTATAAATGATAAAAAAACAGAATTAGTAAAAAAGAAAATAGTATATAAGACATATGAAGATTATATTAGTTCGTCACGATAAAAAAAAGTAGAATCTGTAAAGAAAGATGATGATAATCAGTCGGAACACACTATTGTTAAAGATATTGATAACAGATCAGTTGAAAGTGTTACTCATGAGACAGGTGCAAATAGTTCGATGGCCTTACGTTTCATGAAAGTTAAGCCATTTAAAGGAGAGTACACAGAAAACTTCCTCAGAGTTCTTGAATAAATTAGATGAGTTATTTTCCTTATGCTCACTATCAGAGAAGGAAAAGATAGCTATTTGTAGCAACCATTTATATGGAACTACCAAGGATTGGTGGCAGTCACTTTTCAAAAAACCAGTAACTTATGGTGATTTTAAATGCCTTATAATAGGAAGTTTTTGGAATTCTGATAAGCAAGATAGTATCATATACCAAATTACCCAGGAAAAATACCATAGCAGCAAAGGTAGTTACACAAGTTTTGTAAGAAACCAGACTGTTAGGTTAACGACATTAACTGCTTGTCCATTGTCGGAAGGACAAATCGTGAGGTTAGTAAGACATAATTTGCCTAGGAATGTCGAACAGTTACTGATAGCTGCCGATCGTTGTTCAATTGAAGACGTTTCGGAGGTGTTAGATGCTCTTGAAGTAACTGAGATATCTGTAGACACTAGATTTAAGATAAATATGGAGAGAAGTAATTATCCATTGTCCAATATTAATGTAAATACTGGAATGAGATCTCTTGCAGGATTCAAAAGAAGATATGAATATAAAGATAGAGATACGATGTCTCCTCATGTAAGAAAAATTGTTAGATTTGATAAATTTAGGAATAGAAGTGAAAATCAACAATCAGCCTTCTTCTAGTGGCATGACCACAATATTAAAAAGGCCAACTAATAAAGTTAGTGATCAAAAGCTAAACTAGAAAGGTCTTTGTATGTTAGTTTCTCTTTGCAAAAACCCGGTGCTAACAAAATACGGAACAATCAGATGTGGATGCTTAATACTTTAGATCTTGATATTGATTTTCTAGAGCCATTTACTATAGGCGAACCAAGTCAGAATTGAAGCCTTAATTGACTCTGGAAGTCAAGCTTCCATATTATCAGAATCAACATATCAAAATCTGGTGAACATGGAAGGTGATATACCTTCATTACCAGTAAAGCAAATACAGGTAACTCTAGCAAATGGAAAGAGAACAAAGTTATCAAATAAACAAGTTTGGATTACCTTCAAAATAAGTAATACAGAGTTTGGGAATGTTTTCTTTATTATGCCTGGGTTAATACATGAAGCCATAATAGGTGCTGACTTCATGATTTTAAATAAGTGTCAAATTGATTTTTATAATAAAAATTTTTATTTGTAAGAAGGAAAGACTCAATTTTGAAAATAGTATGCATAACATTCTAGTCAATTACTATGCATCCATAATACATTAATTGATGCTAGCATAAAGGCCAAAATTGAACATGTACATGCAGTCAATTCTAAATTGGGTGAAAATTTATATCAACTAATGTACAATCTTAAAAGCATATTTTCTAAAATCCCCGGTATAATAAAAGGATATACCCATAGGATGAAATTGAAGAGTATTGATCCTTTCCATCAAAAGATGTACCCAATACCTTACCAATATAATATGAGGTACAGAGTCAAATTGATAAGATGCTGGAGTGGAATATAATTAAAAAGTACCCTTCTCCTTACATAAACCCATTGGTTATTGTAAAGAAAAAGAATGGTAATATTAGGGCATGTCTAGATACTTGCATGCTAAATGCTGTATCTATACCAGAGCATGACATTCCTCCACTCGTACATGAGCTCCTAACTAAATTTCATAAGAGGTCAATTTTCTCTACATTTGATCTAACAGTTAGTTATTGACAAATACCACTGCATGAGAATGATCAGCAGTATACAGCATTTTGATTTCAAGGCCAGTCGTATGTTTTCAGACGAATGCCTTTTGGTCTTATCAATAGTGGTGCTGGCTTGTTCAGATATTTGGACATGATTTTTTCAAAACAATTGAAGGAAAAAATCATCATGTATGTGGACGATATAGTCATTGCTTCTGATAATTTATAGGAACATCAACATTTAGAATTATTTTTCACTGAATGTCATATGAAAAATGTTAAAATTAATATAGAGAAATGTTCGATAGCAGCCAAAAAAATCATTTTTCTGGGTCATTTAATAAATGAACATGGAATCCAACCCCATCCTGAAAAGATTGCAGCTATTCAATGCTTCCCCATTCCAAAAACAGTAAAATAACTAAAATTATTTTTTTTGGATTATGCAATTATTACAATAGATTTTATAAAATTTTGCTGAATATACTATACATTTATCTCAGTTAATAAAGAAAGCTGAAATGTAATGTAATTAAGAATAAAATTTTAAAATACGTAATTTTAATATATACTGATTTAATAAAACTTATGTACAGACAGGTAGTAGTTATTATGGTCTGTTGATAGTGTTATATCAACTCGATGAGGATCAGGTACCTCATGTATTATACTTCTTAAGCCGACATCTAAGAAGTGGTGAGTTGAATTACACTATTACTGAAAAGGAGACCCTAGCTGTTGTCTGGGCTTTTCAGAAATTGCGTCAATTTTTATTGGGTTCAGAAGTGATTGTGTTGACCGACCATAGGAGCTTGGAGTTTTAAACAAAAGCTACCTCAGTAATGAGAGACTTGTTAGATGGAGCTTGTATCTCCAACAATTCAATTACAGAGTTATCTATATTGAAGCGAGACAGAATATCCCTGCTGATATTCTTAGCCGCCATCATATTTGTCTGATTTCACAACATCCTGATACTCAAAATATAATTATTAGTAACATCGATTTGGTTAGGGATGAATCTATAGTGAATGATTATGATAATTTCACTTATGATTCAAGGTCAGGATCAGAAATTAAATAAAATCATGACTATTTTAAATAATCATAATAACATAAACAGTAAAAATAAATATATTAGAAATATTTATAGTAATTATAAGATGTATCAGAATCTACTTATGTATAATTAAAAATCAAATCAGAGGGAATCATGGAAGATAGTTGTACCTAACTCTAAGATTGATAAATTAATAATGTATGTTCATTGTAATTATGGTCACTATGGTGCACCAAAGATAATGTATGTCTTGAAGTCTATCTTTTACTGGGATAGAATCTATAAATGTGTAATAAGGAAAATTAAAACATGTTCTACTTGCTTAACATCTAAATACTGTAATAAGTCTTATGTAGGTATTATGCAGCCTATTATTCCCGATCCATCTAATGAATTATTAGCGATCAATTTTTATGGGCCTCTTCCACGATTTAAACAACAAACATTTATTTTAGTAACTTATGATGTTTTTAGTAAATTAGTATCAGCATATCCAATGCCTAAAACTAGTGCACATGCATGCTTAATTACCAATTTCCATTAGCAGGGAAACCAAAAATAATACTTACAGATCATGCTACAACCTTTACATCTGGTAGAAGGAATGAGTGGAATCAAGCTCAAAACCTCATATACATTATGAGCTCCATAAGAAACCCTCAATCTAATCATTGCGAATGTGTTATGCGGGAGCTTAGTCGGTTATTTAGACTTTATGTAGCCGATGATCACAAAAAATGGGTTCATAAACTTCCTGAGGTTGTTAATTACATTAATAGTACATACAATGAATCTACTGGTTTTACACATAACCGTTTACATTATGGTAGACATGAACAATTATTAATTAAAACACTTATACCAATCAATAAGGGAACAAATTAATAGGGATGAAGATATTAATCAGGCTAAAGTGAAGCTTCATATTAGGAGTGCTAAAAGAGTAAAAAATCCCATAATAGACCACATCTATTTAAAGTTAATGAATTATTTCTGGTTAGAACACCCCATGTTAGCAACCTTCAGAGAAATCAGTTTAAAAAAATTCCTTAGTCTGTATGAGGGTCCATATAAAATATCTTGCAAGGTAGGTGAAAATGCGTTTGTGTTAGTTACACCAGATGGTGAGAAAGGAACTTATAATGCAAAAAGTTTGATTCCGCATCCTTCTGAAGTGTAAATGATAATTTTTTTAGGAGTGTTTTGGGTTGAGATTATTAATGTGATGTTCAAATGCTTTATAAATTCTTTTATATCAAAATAGTTTATTATTATATGCAATAGTACATGATAAATTTTAATTATAAAAGTAATAGATATTAATTATAATGTGAATTGGTTAAATATTGAGATTGATGGTTAATTTAAAATTTTTATCCATAGGGAGAGGATATGTACCATTTTGTTTAGGTCTTAGTAAATTGTTTTTATCAATTTTACTAAAAATTTTAAAGCTAAGATGTATCTCAGTGGTGTGATGTTGATGTTTTGTTAACAATCTTTTAAAAGTCTAATTAAAGTAAAATAAGAATATTTGCTGTGTAAAATTTATGCTAATATTTGAGAAAAATGTTTAAATAATGATGAATGGTAATAGTGTATGGTTGGGAAAACTGGACATGATATATACTGCATTAATAGGTCTTGTAAATAAATGTTTAAAGTAAATTTTAAAAGTAATAACTTAGTGTTAAATAAATAGTATATTTTAGTAATAAAAAAATGTTGTCGTCGATGAGCCACCATATCCCACTGGATGGCGCTGTTTTCGCACTAAAACACATAAAAATGCCGTTTCCACGGCCGACACGTTCGAACCTGCGTTTTCTATAATACAATTTTTTTGTTGTACTACAGATTGCAGGCCGCTATGTCGCATCACAGTATAGCATGTATGTTTACGCAACAAATACATTTTCCCAATTCGCATAGTTTATAAAATTGTTACGGCTTGGGGAGAGGGTGTGTTTTTTTGAATTGGATGGAAATGTTATTTTCATTGGTTTTTTTTATTTTAAAGTATTGAAATGTTCAGATTTTGTAAAGTAATAATTAACAGACTTTTTACACCGTAGTGTATTGAAGTTTTAAGTAGTAAATGTTGACGAGATATATGTATAAAGTAAATTGGAATTAGGTAACGCGTCAAGTAACGTACTGTTCGTAACATTTCCATGAGACATTTTAAGATTGTACTGTGTGTATATTTTTGAAATAAAAAAGAGCGTTAATGTCTTGCGTTGTTAGCCGAGAGGTATCGCAGCCGCCATGCAAGCAAGTAATTGGTTGCAGATGGTTGTGGGTTCACGTCCTGGCCGGTGCTATGACATATGAAAAAAAAAGCGTTAACACAAAAATATCCAGTAAGAAAAGTACAATTGTACACTGTTTATTTAAATGTCATAAAAAGCATATATTATAAACATAATATATATATTTGTCGTTGTTTAAAAAAGTTTTAGTTTTTCTTTTCTCCGACTACAGTTATACTTTGTTGAATATAGTTTACGTTTATTGTTATCATTTATTTTATAGATGTTAGTAAAAAAAAATATTTACAAAAATACGATTTTGATATTTTTTATTTTAGCATTACAAACAGAACACTAACCGTAAACCTAACCCTAAAACTAACCTTAAAGCTAACCATAAAACTAAACCTAACCCTAAATCTAACCCTAAACCTAACTATAACAACTTTTACTTGTCATTCGATTTGAAATAAGAAATAGTGGTAAACAACAACAACAAAAAAGCAGAAACCCCAGTAAAAAAATCTCTGATAGAAAATTGATTTTTCTAATAAAAAGCAAACTAAAAAAGACGAATCAAATTGTAATTTGTTTCCTAAAACTAACCCTAAACCTACCGTAACAACTTTTACTTTTAGTTCTCATTCGATTTGAAATAAAAAATAGCGGTAAACAACAACAACAAAAAAGCCGTAACCCCAGTAAAAAAATTTCCGATAGAAAATTGATTTTTCTAATAAAAAGCAAACTAAAAAAGACGAATCAAATTGTAATTTGTTTATTTTATTTTACATTTATTATTATCATTTAATTTGTATACGTTAATAAAAGAATAATATTTGAAATTAAATATTTAAAAAAGACGATTTTCTTTGGTTTTTATTTTCGCATTACAAAAAACACATCAAAATTATTATAATTAACGGCCCGGGAATGATCATATTTTATAGTTTAAGCGTGAAAAGTGCGCCATCGAGTGGGATATAGTAGCTATTCGACGACAACCGTAAAAAATTAATATTTAATAATTGAATTTAAAATATTTATTTAAAGGCAGTATTGTAAAAAAAAAATGTATATTCGAATTTTGTGATATTAAAATTATTATTCTAAAACTTATATTATTATTTTGATAATATATATATTTTTTTGTAAATTAAATTATTTATTTTGTTTCCAGTTAAATTTGAAGTGTTCTATCTGGGTTGTAAGTCATGTGACATATAGACATCTGTACCCGTGTGCTTGCAGGCTTTTTTTTAGTAAAGTTGCAAAACTGTTTTAAAATTCTATTATAGGATTGAAATAATATATTTGATTACCACAAGATAAAAAATAAAATTAGTTAGTATAAAATATTAAATCATATTTTTTGTTTTAAAAATGAATATAATGAATAAAAGTAGATTTTTAGTTTGCTTGGAAAAATATATCCATTAAAAACTAAAAGTGAGATAAAGTATAAAGATATTCTTTTTAAAAAAATGTTTAATGGATTTAAAGAAACCGTAGAAATTAATTTGGGAATTAAATAATGTAATAAATAATAAATATTAGATGAGACATTATTTATTTTTAGTTTTGCTTCTGCATTGTTGGCTAGGTATGTAAATAAGCTAGCAGGTGATTGTTTAGTCAACAAATTAAATGGGTAATTTATTCCGGTATAAAAGCCAAGGTTCAATTGTTTTGGAGTGCTTTTATTTCTGTTAGTTAAGTGTGCCATCTAATATAGCCATGTGTATTGCTATAACAGCTCTCTCTTTTTTATCATTTCATAAAGAGAGTAATTAAATAAGATAAGAAATTGTGCAGTATGTATATGCAGTGCTAAATAATTATAATTCCTTGCCTACCGATTTTGTCGAAGCCTATGGAAATATTAGAGTTAAATATTTGTTTATATAAAACATCCTGGGAATGGTTGATTGAAAATATGATTGTAACAGTGTTAAATAAAATCAATAATTTGTGGATAATGTTAATGTGTTGAACATTAGATGTCAGATTAAAAAAGAAAGATCTACAAGAAATTAAAAGTATAAAATATTTTATGTTGGAAAGATAATATTTATACGAGACCAGAAAATAATACGGTATAAAGGAGAAATAAATATGATAACTTTAAGAATAGATTTTTTTTTTAAAATGCAGAAAATACTTTATGAACAAAGTATTTTAAATAATTTGTTTTAAAATTATCTTTAAATAAAAGATGAAGAATACAGATAATTATTGGAATACATAATGTATTAAGTCTTTATTGTTTTTAAAAGACTATAAACATTATAATAATTTGTGAAAGCTGATAATTTGAAAAAAAATTAATAGAAAATAAATACCTGTAGACGGATAGGAAAAATGTCTTGGTAATAAATTCTGTATGTTGGATATAAAGAAGGATATAAAAATTAATTTTCTCGAAAATATATTTTAAAAAATACGCAGTA
Source organism: Epiperipatus broadwayi (assembly GCA_028023455.1). Lineage (NCBI taxonomy): Eukaryota > Metazoa > Onychophora > Udeonychophora > Euonychophora > Peripatidae > Epiperipatus > Epiperipatus broadwayi. Next base: position 1,187,036 of record JAQFVV010000274.1, read on the forward strand.
AGTAGATACGGACGCCTGAATCAATTTCATGGTAGCTTAAAAAAAACACCAGAAGCCATTAGAAAAATCCTAGGAAAAATAATAATTTTTGAAGAATTTTTTCTATTAATAAATCCGGATCCTTTAAAGTCGACTTACTTATTTATTTTTATGGTGGAACTTATTTATTTTATTTTATAAAAAACTTTCGTGCAACTTATTTTGTTTGAACTATTTAAGCATATGCTACATGGAAGAGGAAGTTGTGTTGGCAAGTTTCATTACCCGAGGAAAAAGAACATTTATTTTTGAAACATATACATTGCGAGAGTCTGACAGTTATTTTTTGATTTTTTAATTAACATTACTATTAAGTTGCTTATGTATCTATTAGGGATAAGAAAGGAACATAAAACATTAATTATCTATTAACCCTTTAACTGTCCAATTGTTCATTCGCTGCAGGTGGTATCACTCAAAGCTTTTAATTAGCCGATGCACAAAATAATGTATCAATTTTTCAAAAGTTATTGACCGTTTTTTTAAATATATTCACTTTAGTTTCGTTTTTAAAAAGTATATTAGTAATTTCTCACATTATAAAAATAAACGAAAGTTTGTTCAAAAATAAATTTTGATTTTTAATTTTAAAAATATTTGTTACGGTTGACATGAAAAGAAACGGCAATCATAATTTCACGTTATGATTTTTTTTTCCCGACTTTGCAATAAATAAATAATTCTTGCTAAAATCGTAACTATTTTTGTAAAATAATATTTATTTTTGACATATTATATGAAAATAATTTGTATTTTATTTGTATTTCATCAAAAAATATTTTTAAAATGCTCTAAAACATTCGTTTATCATTTTCAAAATAAAACAAAAGCGTTCAGAATTTTTAATTTTTGGCAGCCATATAAAAATTTTAACAGCCAATAAGATTCAAGAAAAGATGATGAGAAGGCGGAGCTTTTCCATTTTCTTTTGTTTACAAAATTTCAACAGCCAATAAGATTCAAGAAAAGATGTGAAAAGGCAGTGCTTAGTTTTTGTTTGACATAAATCATCAATTAATTGATTTTTTACTTGTAAAATAATTCAATAGATGGCAGTATATTATAAAACTTTTTGCGTTCTAAAAAATGACGTCAAAACCGTAAACGTAGTCCAAAAACTAAGCAATTTACAGCGATGTCAAATTTACTCGATTAAAAACGAATTTAACGAATATGTATCAAAAATTGCCTCGATTAAGAACGAGTCAAACAGTTAAAAGGTTAATATAATACTTAATTACATAAAGGATGTTTTTTTTAAAATAATTTTGAAACTTAATATTTTGAGTATGATTGTAATGTATCGATGTTACATTATTTTGTTAATTTATGGATTAAGAAGACATCGGCTAAGTGATTAACAAGTGGGAGTATCACTTATGGTAATAGTTGAATAATATTAATAATTTTATGATCTATTTTTTTTCCTCTTTAGATGAATCATATATGGTTTTTGTATGGATGTATGAATATGTGAATACATTGTACACACATAAGACTTATAGAAATTTATTTTATTTTAAAATATGCATACTTTATTTTATCATACAAATGTATTTTAACCTAATGAGGGAAGTAAATGTATGATTCTTTCATAACTGAACTTTAGTATTTCTGTTACATGGTTAAAGTATTGATTTATTATATTGGTAGAAATCATTTTTTGTATTTTGTTCACAAATTATTAGGAAGTGAAATAATCTTTTCTTATTGAACAGTTTAAATTAATATCTTTATATGCAAATTTATTTATTGATTTAAAAGTATATTGAAAAAATTTGGACGAGGTATAGGGATGAGTTTGTATAGGAATTTTAAAAAAAATAGTGAATTGAAAATAGATTAAAAAAATACTTAAATGTAGAATTTTATTAGTATGAAATAGGAATAGTATATGATTTTAGTAGTTATGTGAATACGATTAATTCAAATAAGGTAGATAATAAAAGTTAAATTAAGAAAAGAATCATACTTTTTTTTTAATATTTTAATACAGTAATTTTATGAAGATGTGTAATTTATAAGTGAAGTTTGTTTTTGCAAAATTGTTGAACAACTTAGTATTTTTTTAAAAAAAAACCCCACATGCATTGCATATTTAAATAAATGATGTATATTATAACATAATAGCATAGGAATAAAACAAATATCTATATATTTGATAAATATGACTCAACGTTAAAAGGTTATATCAACACATACACTTAGTTGATATGAATTAATACTCATTGGGAGATAGAATGTGTAACAACTACGTATAATGAAATATATCTATAGTATATTTAACTGGAATAAACATTCTTTAGTTGTTATTTTTTTTACGTTTTTTATAAATGATGTATAAAATGTGATGTAGGTCCTTAAATCCTATTAATTATTATTTTTCAACATTTAATAAATGTTTAAAATATTTAAGTAATTTGGGTAATGGAAATTATAATAATGTAAGAATTTTATTCTTTATTTTTTTCTCTTGGAATGTAAATAGTGTAAAGAGATCGTATATTAAAGTTAATGTAATAAATTTGTTAAACTTGTTTATAAAATTATGTGTCGAATCAATTTTACACTGCAACATATGGCAACAGATAATTTGAATTAAAACATAATATTTGCACACTATGAATAAAATTATTATTTGAGAAGTTTCTCTTAATATCATTTTTCAGAAAATTATTGACATTAGCATATTATTGTTATAACAGTCATAAGATAATCAGAATATATTACACAAGATTATAATATTATCCATTGACACATATTATTATTAAATTATAAGATTTTACCACATTATTTTTATTTAAGATACTACATGAATATTAAAAGGCATGTATATTATTGACTTCTTGGTATTCATGATTATTACTATAATAAAGGAGAATAGATAAGATTAAGTTGTATATTGATGAAAATTAGTATTATTTATTTATTAATATTATTATAAGTTAGGTGTAGTTAGGATAGATATTAAATCCCTTATCATGCTTAACTACAGGAGTCTTAATTACCTAGAATTAATTTTAAAAGAACCTGAGATTATTTTAGTTAGATTACTTTGAGATAAGAGATTAAAATCTATTTATTAATATTACTTTAATTAATTAATTATTGTTAAAGACATAGGAATGCTATAGGTTTATTAGTTGAGGTAATGAAAGAGGGAATAGTGTTCTTGTGCCATTGAGGTAGTATCCTGTGGGATATTGGCTCAATGTTATTCGTATTGCCACTTGTAAAGCTCACTTCATAGTCTCATGATTTAGTAAATATTTATTTATTTAGTTTATAATGTCAAACGATATTATCTTGCTAATTAAAACTAGTTTGATAAGATACAGTATTGTAGAGTATCTTTAGTAGTAATTATACACATTTTAGCCAAGCATAACCATTTATCTGAGCTAGTCACATTTTATCATACTATATATTTATGGAAGTGAGGCTGCCAATATAAAAATTAATGAATTGTGGGAAAATTGATGTATGACACATTTCTTTTTGTTTACATTTGTAACGGTTTTTTGTAGTACAATTTGAATCTAGTTGATAACGACTACATAGATAGTTGTTATTAAATTGTGGTATATATTTATTTTTAAAATATTTTTTACTGTATTAATTATTGTATTGTTTTAAATATATATAACCTTTTATTTAGGTCCCTGTATGAGATGAGATTTCAAACCCAGTATAGGTTTGAAACTAGGGATAAAATAACAATTTAAAAGTATTGTTATTAATTGGGAGATAAATATATTACTATTTTAATATTGTTGAATAGCAATTGAAATAAATAAACAATAAGATTAAATTGGTAAATCTTGTAAAATGAATCGTTACAGTTAATTCTTAAGCATATTTTTTTTTGTAGTGAATTGAAAATAATTTTTGATATTATGGGTAGTTAATAAAAATGAAGCCAGAGAGGGTAATATTAATATATTCACACTAAGATTATTGGTGCATTTGTTACCACAATGCTTTGTAATAAGATATATAATGTAGATCAAAGCTGTAGGGGGGCGTGCGATTAAGAAACAGAGAACTAAACACCAACAGACTTCAACTCTGATCTAAAATAAGGAGGAAAAAAGCTAAAAATCAGAAAAATTTGGAATTTAATTGAATAAGGATTATAGTATATTGTTATCTAAAAACATGGAATAAAAATCTAAAAGCCTTGCTATCATTTTAAACCACTTTTTTGTCGATTGAAAGTTCTTAAAAGTTATACTGGAAAGGAAATGGAAACCCTGTGCGTCATAACTGACTCCCATAAATATTGCTTCAAACCCAGAAAAATTCAAGAAAAAGTAAGCTTTTGCTTTTATTTTATTCATATTTTTAAAATCTCTTCTTTAAAAATGATGCACAAATTATTTACAGTTAAAATAAAGAGATGATAATGTTTGTTTGTACTTCGTGTCACTCTTATTATCCAGCAGAACAATATTGTGCTTGTAAATTAAAATCTCAAAAAAAAAATAATAATAATTTGAGATAATTTTGAAAACAAGTGTTATGATATATATAGTAAATAAATTAGAAAGTCATTTTTGAATCATCTAACTTTTAATAAAGTAAAAAAAGTAATTGTGTGAGTTTATTCTCCATTCTCATCTGCAGATTTTTCCTAGCACGAACTTCTGTAATGACAGAAATGAAAAATTAAAAAATTCATTAAAATGTTAAGAATACCATATTTATAATTGGATAAATTCTTTTTAATATTGCTAATCATATATTATTTCGCTAATAAAAATGGAACAAAATAATTTACTTATAAAAGTTTTCCGTGCAATGTGTATAAATAAGATTTTAAAAATGGTTTAAAAATGCCTAGATTGTTTAAAGATTGTTACATATATTGCCGGAGGAGGAAAGAACAGAATCAATAAATTATTTTAAAAAAAAAAAAAGTTAAATATGTTAATTGCAATAAAATTATAGTCACTTTCAAGGAAAATCATCTGGATTAAAATGTAAATAAACTGATTTTAGTTACATTCCACTTGAAATGTTTAAACCTTGTCTCACTATGTAATACCGAATAAATCAAAAAATGTATTTAAAAAGTTTGTTTAGAAGACTACAATAACCTATAAAGTTATTAAAGAAAATTATCTCCAGAAAAGTGGATAAACCTATCTTTTTAAGTATGCTACACTTGGAAGTGTAAATATTAATTGTCTTATTAATTATCGGTACAGAAACCATAATATAATTTTTTTTTTTTGCCTTTGGAGAAGTGTTGAATATTGCTTTATTATGCATCGAACAGGTTAATAAAAATATATACATGCGTTATTTGTAATGTTTAGCCATCATAATATCAGTTCTTATAATTTTAGCTCACCAGAATAAAATAAACTTTACTAACAGGATAAACTCTGATGGTGGAAAACGTTTGTTTATTTTTATTTTTTTATTACTGCTGTTACCTTATAATACTTACATCACGTGTTATTTGGGAATTTTGTTTTTAAACATATATGTTTTATTGTGGTATAAAATATATTGAGTTAAAGAGAAAAAAATGTGCAAAATATATACATCTATTACATGTATTTTTATATTTTTTCAGTTAAGGGAAAACATGATATTATATATCATTCATCTAAACAGAGAGGGAGATTTATTTATCGTATTTTTTTTAACAGATTTTAATACTTTATTAAAGGTGAACAAACAATATTTTGTTAGAGATATACTATAATGATCTAATTGTGTTCTTATGTGAAAGAATTAATATAAGTTTTTTTTCTTTTATTTATTAAGTTTGCCTATGAACTTGTCCACTTTGAATACAAATGCAGGTTGATCTTTATTGCTTAAATACGTTGTGCTCTCTCTAACAAAGGTATAATAGTCATTTTAAAACAATTAATGATCATTTGACATATATTTTGGTTTATCTATTGATACATTAATGGTTCCGCATTGTGAAATGGAATATGTATAATCTCCACTGTTATTGTTAGTGTTGTTTTACCTTACTATAATATTGAGAATGATTTGTGACAGTTTTTAGCTGATAGGATGTGCCACATAGAATGACATCCAATAGATTAATATTAATATTGAGCATGGTCTGATGGAGAATCACCTATTGCTGATTCCATGAGAGGATAGTATGGTAGAGGCTGAGTAATAATTAATGCTTAGCATAAATAATCCTAAAAGAAAGAATATTCATGGCTTGAATTCTAATTTTCATGATGAGGCAAAGCCCACATGTGTATACCCATAGAGAGGTAGAATTATCCATATTATTATACAGCTGTCATGTTGCTCTTTAGTAACCAAAGTGCATCTCCTAACTAACATGGCTTTGCAAAACTTCTATTACAATATTATCTCTAACGAAAATCAAGCCGTTACGTTTTTGCGGGATAATGATCTTCTCAATGATGAAGAGAGTAAGCAGCCCTGCGCAAAGTGTGGCGATGTCATGGTTGAGAAACGAAGGAAGAATCGGAAGGGTGACTGGGTCCCCACGATGCGGTGCTCCCACTGCCATACTACTGAATCGATTCGTACAGGCAATCCGTTTTTCCACTATGTAGATGCAAGTGGTAGGATTGCAAGCCGATTGACCATACGTGAAATTATGGAGCTTGTTTTTTTTTTCATTCTAGATATGCCAACTAGACTAGCAGCGAAGATGGCCAGCAAATCTATGCCTACAATTGTAGACTGGTTTAATTTTTGCAGGGAAGTGTGTTCCCGAGCAGTTAAGAAGAAAGGACAGTTAGTAGGAACAGAAGAAGAACCAGTTCAGATAGATGAAGCTAGATTTGCTGGCCGAAGAAAATATAATAGGGAAAGACTCCTAAGTGGCGATCATCCATGTACCTCCAAAGATACATCGGTAACCCTAATTAACAAAAAAAACCACGGGGCTCGAATTGATGGACCCTGGGTGTTCGGACTAAAAAAGGGTACCGATTGTCGCTATTTTGTAGTGCCACGTCGTGACAAAGCTACGTTGATTCCCATTATCGAGAGGGAATGCACGGCTGGCTCTGTCATTCATTCAGATGAGTGGCCAGCCTATGCAGACCTGAAAGATAGAGGGTTTCAACATTTCACCGTCAACCACCAACAAAATTATGTCAATCCGGTGACAGGCGCTCATACCCAATCTATTGAGCGATCATGGCTGGAAGCCAAAGTTAAAATATTAAAAAAAATGAGAGGGACGACACCGGATCTTTTACAATCCCATCTAGACTCAATTTGTTGGCGGATGGATAAAAAGCATCTAAATGAGAGCGATACATTTATTAAATTTCTCAAAGATGCTAAAGATTCTTACTGACGGTGAAAAGGTTAGTGTTTATCTTATTTAAAAGTAAATAACTTTTACATTTGAAATAATCAATACATTTTTATTTATTTGTTTTTTTTTTTTTTTAGTGTATGTATTACAACGTGGCATTTTTTTAACATGAGGAATAAAGATTTTTAAAAACCTAAAGATTTTGAAACAAAAGTGTCTTTTATAGACATTTTCAAGTCGCATATGATCACACGTCAACAACGCTGAGTTTTTATTTCTATTTCTTTAAATATATAAAATTTACATATTTTAAAGTAATTAAACAAAACAATAAAGATTTTTAAAAACCTAAAGAATTTAAAGTAAATAATTGTAATTAATAATAAAATGTATTTATTTTCTTTAAACATGTTTCTGTGTTCATTTTTTGATGATAAAAATCACTTGCATGTAAATAAATAGGGATTGTCTCGATTTCAAGAGTTCGACGTATCAATGCAAATTATAGATTTCTTCAGCCTGTGTGAATCTCACGCGATCAAGAGTAGACGCCATTTTGACATTAGGAGACGAAATTCAAACAGTATCTATGTGGGACAAAGCAAGAATTTCTGGTAAGTAGAAGTTATAATTGAACATGTGGGTTTTTATTTTTTATCAATTTTTCCTTCACTTTTTCTGTTTAAAAATTCATATCCTTTAGTTCATATATGTTTGATAAACTCGCCAACTAAAATTCAAACTAGCAACCACCGATCTTTCTTACATCATTACTTTTTAGCATTCAGATTTTATAAGTTATGTGGGTACCATTATATGTTTGATAAGCTCGCAAACTAAAATTGAAACTAGCAACCACTGATCTTTCTTACATCATTATTTTTTAACATTTTTAGAATTCAGATTTTGATTAGGAGAAGTAAATTGTTTAATAAACTAAAATATGATTTTTTTAAAAAGATTGATGTAGATATCATGTATTCAAGATCTTTACCGCCTTTTTGGTCTCGTGATTCCATTTCTGTAAGTGAATGAAAACATAATTATTGCTTAAAATCTTTTCATCATTATTTTTTACCATTTTTAGCATTCAGATTTTATAAGTTACAATCTTTTAGCATATAGTATAATTCGTATTTTAAATCTATCAATTTTAAGTCATCATATTGATTAGGAGTAAACGTGTATTCAAGATCTTTACCGCCTTTTTGGTCTCGTGATTCCATTTCTGTAAGTGAATGAAAACATAATTATTGCTTAAAATCTTTTCATCATTATTTTTTATCATTTTTAGCATTCAGATTTTATAAGTTATAATCTTTTGGCATATACGATTTTGTGTTTTAATATTTTAATCACGTGATTTCTTTTTTAAAATTGCTATTTTTATTTTTAGTATTTTAATCACGTGATTTTTTTATGAAAATTGTGATTTTTTTGTGTTTTAATATTTTAATCACGTGAAATTTTTTTAATGAAAATTAATATTTTTATGTTTTATCACATACGATTTTGTGTTTTAATATTTTAATCACATGATTTTTTTTAATTTATCGGTTGGATGTTTCAGCATGGTTTGGGTGGTTCTTGTAATTCAAAATGGCGGCCATGAGCGCATACTAAATCAGCACCATGGTCGGTGGTCGGTGTATGGTCTAATTGTAAATTGGTATTCAGATATTGATAAGCATTGTAAAATTAATACTATAAAAAATAGAATTAGGAGAGCAATGTTAATATGTTCTAATGAGTTATTATTGAACAAGGAACTAGTTTTAATAAAAAAGGAATGTTATTTGAATGAATATCGTAATAAAATTATTGAAAAATTTTTTTTCGAAATATAATTTAAATTTAATTAAAAGGAAAATTGAAGGAGAAAATAAAATTAAAAATAAGGATAAAAAATTAGATAAGGTATACATAGGTTTTAAAGTATCAAAAAATATTTTTATTAGAATTAAAAATATTTGTGAAAAAATAAATAAATAATTTAATATTAAATTGTTTCCTGTATATAAGAAAAAAAAAGATTTAAAAAAGATGATTAATTATTATGATAAGTTTGACATGCTTGAGGCAATGAAAGGAGTATATATTATTAAATGTTTAGATTGTTGGAAGGAGGGTAAAAGTATTTCTTATATTGGAAATACTAAGAATAAATTAGAAACAAGGTTAAAACAACATTTATCTGATAGAAAATCTGCAATTTATTTTCATAGGTGTAAATTTGGTCATACTGATTACAAAATTGAACTTTTGGAAACTAAATAATTATAAAGAAAGGTTTTTAAAAGAAAATTTCTACATTAAGGAATTTAAGCCATATATGAATAGAAAACTGATAGATTAAGATAACAATTAATGACTAGTTGGAGGAATTTTATCTATTTAAATAATTTAATTGTTAGTTATAAATAAAAAAGGGTTTTTATTTTTGAGATTTTTTTTTTTGTTGGGTTTTTTAATTTTTGGGGAAGGTAATAATATTTTTTTATATTTTTATTTTATTTTTTATTCTATTTTATTTTTATTTTATATTTGTATTTTTAATTTTTGTTTTATTTGTGTATTTATTTATTTATTATTTATTGATAATATTGTTTGTATTTTTTCTTAGTGGCTTGAAAAAGACTATAAGGATAGAAATAGTCGAAATGTTGCTTATTGAATGTAAATTTTATATAGTTAAATAAAGAACAAGTTTTTTAAAGAAATTGGTTGGTGAATCTATATTTGATAAATATTGGTTTTTATGAACTATATTTTTTAAAGAAAAGGAGAAACATTTTTTCGGATTTTTAATTTATTATGATATATCATAATAATTTTGTTAAGCCTTATAATTTATTAGTACATCTAATGAATCATCACACAATAATCAAAATGTTAATAACTTAGAGTACTGATTATTTTAAGTAATAGATTAAAAGATAAATATAATATTGATTTAATTGGTTTAGTTGAACCCGTAGAGCTATCATTCACTGATCTTGATCACATGGTTTATAATTATTTGAGAAAAGGAATTTGGTAAAATTATTGTGTTTATTTATTAAAAAGTTATTCCAATTTCTTAAATATTAAAGTTATGAGTTATTAAGTTCATAAAGTTTATGAGTAACTGCTAAATATAGTTCTTAATTTGAGTTTATATTGAGAGCTGTTTTGTGCGTTATATTCGGGTAATGGTAAAATCCCTCTCATTGATCCAAGTATAATTTGGAGAATGATCTTTGAGTGTTTGAACCCTGAGAAGAATTAATTGTTAAGTTTCAAGGTAGAATTTGAATTCGTAGTAAATTTTATTGCTGGTTATTTATGATAGTTGGATTTGAATTAGATTACTTTCACTGTTTATGAAGGTCAACTAAACTTTAAAATGTAAATTACTTCTTTTGTCATAAAATACGTAACTTGTTTCAACTTTATGATAAATACTCTGGTTGTGTCAAGTTTGAAATCCCTATTTTTATTTAGCTTATCTTTTTACCAAACTAATACAATATTAGTTTATAGTTTAAGATTTCAGTTTCCATCATTAACATTGTTCTTCAATTTCATCTTGATCGTACTTGTATTTATTCATTCTCATTTAACATTAATTCATTATCATAATTGATTAATCATACATTAACTTTTATTTTTTTATCATCTTAACTATTCATTAACTCTTATTCTATCATCATCTTAATCATTCATTATTCTCATATATCCTCATTCTTTTCTCTTCATTCTTAAGACTCATTTCATTCCACTATTTAATTATTACTTCTTTCCATCATCCATTTAGTCATCTACATCATAATTTACTTATCATTTCATTTATAATAACGTGAAAGCTAAACACCTTCAAATAGATACGCTTTAAAAAATGCTTAAGTAACAGCAATGGCTTGTGTTTTAGAATTTAGAGTCCCATGTGATGCCATTATTCCATCTGATTGACTGTCACTTAAGCATTTTTTAAAGCATATCTGTTTGAAGGTGTTTAGCTTTCATGTTATTATAATATTATCTGTTTACGCTTAAATTTAATATATTTATCATTTCATTTATAAATTTAATTTCATAATCATTCCAGAGATATAATTATTAGTTATTTATTGCTTTGCTGAATATTAAATTTAACTCATCACCTCTTGTTTATGTGGATTTTAAAGCTGGTTTGACCAGAAGTTATTATCTTTATTAATCACCTTGTGATCTTCTTTAGATCTATAGTTTCATTCAATACAGGAATCATTTCGTTAGTTTAACTTTTTTGTTTCTGTATGCTTATAGTCTTGATAATGACAGTATGATAGGTTGCAGAGGAGAATTTAGTCACTAAAACGTGCACCATAATTCGTTTATGACTAATTAGACCAGTGAGAAGGTTACAATATATATATACTGTGACCCTCTGAATGGGCACAAGGAATTGAGATATTCTGTATCTGTAGTGAATAGTTGTATTGTATTAAAAAAATGAAATAGCTTAAAATTTTAAAATTTTTACTGGAAATTGTTTACAGCTTTCGATGTTGATTGCTTATGCATTTGATTAACCACTTTATAAGCATTTATGCAGGAAAGAGGGATTATTTATTATAGGAAATAATATATTTTGTCAGAAGGATGCAAAGTTATTTTATGTTAGTGTCTATTAGTGGTGTGAATGGTTTCCTATAATCCTTTATTCATTGATACTTATCCTTTTGCCCACATTAATAGCCATTTCAATTATATTTAGTCAAGATAGTTTAATATTTAGATTGCAGTACATGTGCATGTATGTATGTCTGTATTGTGTGTTTCATTTCATTTTCATCTTTTAATAACACTAAGCAATAGTACATTTAACATGAACACATTTAAATTACAGTAATTATCTTTAATAATTTAACAAATATATATATTTTTCCAATGATTAAAAGATATTTGGATCAGTGGATTATTGTACAAATTAAATAAATTATTAATCTTTTTTTTTAACAGTTAATTAATATTCATTTCTTTTAAGTTTGTAAAAGTTATTTTTTTTTATTATTTTTTTTTGTCTTGATTTAATTGTAAAAATCAGAATTTTTTTAAAAAAAAAAGATTTCTTGCATATGTAATGAGCTTAAGTGCAAAAAGGTGGGAGTTGACCTTTTTGAAGGGAAATGACCTTTTGATGGGAGAAGGGGGAAAAAGAGATATCTATTTAACAGAGTTTAGATTAAAAATTGCTCATTATTGTTATAAGCGCAGCCAGTAAACTGCTCATTATTGTTGGTAATTGCAGCCAGTATATGGCTCATTATTATTGTAATTGCAGTCAGTTCCTGAAATCAAATTGATTTAAAAAGCTTTGGAGTAAAAGTTCTGGAAAAGTCTTAGGAAATTCATTACAGAAAAGTCTTCAATTGGAATGCAAGACTAAATTTTAAGAAGGTACATCGGTTTTTCATTTCTCTCTTTGATTTAAACGTTTGAGTTAAACATCTTTTTACGTATCGCTATTTTAAAATGTATGTCGATAATATTTAGCTTACATTACTTCATTTAATTATCATTAGTAATAAAGATAAAATGCATGAACATTATTGTTATATAACTAATCTACGTGTGTCTTCTAGTATATCTTGGAAATGTGTGCAGAACTGTTTTACAGAATCTATTTTAATTTTTCACTATCTTTTATGTCCTGCTTTTATAAAAGTTAAATATAAATTTAAAGGATATGTGTATTTTGATATATCATGCCATATTTAAGTTCATTGTGGAAAAATGACAGTATTTATTTATTTAGTATTTCTAGAAATAATATGTATTTTTAATGAAAGAAATAAAATGTGAATTACCCAAATAAGCCAGGGATACTACTCTTTAAATATGTACTTAAATCGGATGGAAGGATGGGAATGCGGTTGTGTTTCTGTTCTCTTCAATAAAGATGCACTATAATAATAAAGTATTATTAATTGTGGAATTACCAATGAATCATGATATACTATTTGGCAATATTTAAAAATAAACTATGCGTATACTAGATTATAAAAGGTCAAATGCTATTTAAGAAATTTATTAAGAACAACTGCTTACTTAATTTAAAACTACTACGGAGTGAATGAAATAATTCCGGTTCAACTGTAGCTAAAAATGTCTTTCATATTTCCATTATAATAAAAATTGATGACTTGTGTGTGAAGTAATAAGCTCAAGTAGTTGCACTACGAACATTGGAGATATTGGATCAGATTTAAGTTATGATTATTTTTTTTTGGTTATCCTACAGAAATTCATTTTATGTTCGAATTCAGTTTGGAATCCGTCCCCATATCACTTCATAAACCCAGAGTAGAACTTTGCAAGTGAACTTTTTATTTTAAGTCAAAGAACAAATGATTTTTGTTTCTTTATTTTTTTTTATTACTTGTCATCATTAATGTATATGATAGACAGAGAGGTATATTTATTATTATGTTTTACTTATAATTTTGGGCTATTGTGATCTCCTATACGTTGGTAAAATTGATTTTATACAAATGTCTTATTTTTCTTTTACGAAGGTAAAGGAAAGAAATATATATATATATTTTATTATATCGTTAGAGAGAGGTTTACATTTATTTTATATATTTTATTATCTCAAAGTGAGAATTTTGGCTTTAAAATCAACGAATGTATAATTGAAATAGTTTGCCAGAGATGATAAAGAAACTCGTTCGTAATAATTATAACTATTAAATTTAAAAAAAAAAAACAATTTAAAGTCTATTCTGAATTAAAAGTTATACCTTAATGTATTATTTGATTACTGTGTTGCTTGCATAGTATATAACTTAGAATTATTTTTTTTTTATATATTCTTATCCACGCATGTGTGTGTCTATTTTGCACAATTATAACATTTGTTTAATAAAGTTCTGTTAGTGAATATTTTATGTATAAATTTCGGATGTTGTCGTACTCTAAAGAATTGAACGGATTAGTAGGTTATCTGTATGTATTTATCTGCCAGCATGTATATATAATGTTCGATATGTAGAAGAGCTTTGGGAATGGAAAGTAATCTGGATGCGTTCTAATATTTGTAGGGGTAAAAGATTTTGCTTATTTAGTATATTTTAATAATCTCCATGAGTAGAGCCTAGTTTATATTATACACATATTATGAAATGATAGATTTGAAGTTAAGTGATGTTTTCTTACAGTCCTAGTGATGAGGAAAAAGTCCCCACCAATAGCGTATTTTAGAATTAGATGAGTTATTGTTGAAATATGAAATGATATTTAGGAAGATAAATGATGTTTTTCTTAGAGTCTTGGTGATGAAAAAAAAGTCCCCACCAATAGTGTATTTCCGAATTAGATGAATTATTGTAGAAGTGTTAAGTAAAGAGTTTATTTGCTCCTCATATGAATTTCCCTTGGAACCTGTAGTCTGTATAATCATAGCTCTGTTATTTAATATGTGGCCAGATAAATAGTTAAATTTATTCTTGATATAATATTAGTGTCTTATTTTATTGGATGGTTTACGACAGTGTCCGAAATAAAATAATTGTTTAATATTTTCTTAATGAATGGATAGTGTAGAAAAGATTGTTTTCTATTATTGTTGCTTGGACACAAACACATGCGTAATATGAACAATACCGCGAATATAAAAGTATAAAGTTATTGAAATTAAAATGGGAAATAAATGTTTTGAAGCACATTATATTCATTTAAATAGAAGTATAGAGTTATTGAAATTAAAACGAGAAATAAATATTTTAAAACACAATATATTTATTTAATATAGTTGTAAATCATTAAATCATCAGAATGAATATGATCTTATTGTTATGCGTGAAAGGTATATGTAATTAAAAATGATTATTTAATTAGTTAGAAAAGGCTGCTTTGTTGATGGCAAATATGTTAGTTTGATTTATTTTTATTAATCAATAGAAAATCCTCTCATAAATATTTATTGTGCCAACAATGTAATATTATTTAATTAACGATATGTTTAAATGAAACACTTAAGCAAAGCAGGTATGCAAAGTTAGAAGATTCAAGTTTTGTTGTTAATTTCTGATTTCAAAAGGGTATAAATAATGTAATATAATAGGGATAATCCCAAACTGATGTTCAAGGTTTGTTTGAGAATTTTAAATCATTAAGACAAGCAGTCTTATTGTGTAAATAAGTATATTAAATTAAATTTGTGTAATAAATGATTTGTTTATTTATTAAAAACTGTGTCTTAAGTTATTCTTGTATACATTCATGTTTCAATTTCCACATCTCCACATTTCATACATCTATTATAGAGTAGATATATTATTTTATAGTTATAATATCAAATTTACTGGTGTCTGACAATCTTGTTTTCTTAATCCAAACATTATAAAAAACATTTGCCACTGGATAAACGTATTAGAAAGGTTGCCAAGTTAGTATATTTGTTAGATGATGATGTGAGATTAAAATACCCTATTTCTGTCATTATCTTATTGCTAAACACAGTAAAACATTTAGTCAATTTATTTTATTACATTTTATTAAAAGTTAGAATTATAAATTAGGGGCTAATGTATTTTCTTTAATTCAACCGTGTTTTTAAATTTCCTGAGATCTTATTGTTTATTCCTTGATTGGCATTAAGGTAGCTGTTTAGATTATGATATGCCAAATCATAGAACTGTTTAGTAATATAATTATAGCAAGCCGATATATGTTATACTTGGATGAGGGAAGAAATTAGGTTAAAAGGATATTTTAATAGGCTGTACAAATAAACATTGTGATTCTTTATCATTCAATTAATTAACAAAAAGGATTTACATTATATTTAATGTTTTACCATATTTCTTCTTTCATTTATTTATAATCATATATCTTATGAACTTCCTATAGCCTCCCACTGAGCTGAGCTGAATGTAGACTTAGGTAGAGTCTCAGTAATAATTTGTATCAGATATATTATTATATTGTTCTATTCATTAATAGAACTGGCGCCCTGGGCATTTACTCATATAATGTAGATGAGCGGTGTTGGGAGTGTAGGTTATAATATATATTGTGCCCTTTTCTATAGGTCAATGATGGTTATAAATGGTCAATTACTAAAAAATTTTAAAATTAATATTATATAGTATTTATAATTATGAACTATGATTAAGTAGTAAAAGATTAATGTAATATAATTAATAATAAGTATTGTGATGGTGAGGATTGCATCTAGTTCTATATTTTTCTAAATTATTTTTCAAAATTTTATATAATCATTTTAAATAATATAAGTAGCAAATTTATTAAGACAGATAAAAATAGACTAAACACCGGAAATGTCTACGTGACTGTCTGGAATATTTTATGTATAAGCACCAGTTTAAATTAATACAAATAATTAAAATATTTAAATAGTATAATATAGAACTGGATGGAATTGTCACACATTATAATAAAAAATAAGATTATACATCTTTATTAATTATTGTTTCAAAATTATTTTAGAAGTAATTAAATTGTGATAGATAATAATTAATATAAAAATAATAATAGGTTAATATTTAAGTCTATTACGTCACAATTTTAAAACTTTAGAAATTGTTTATAAACCAAAGTAGGGAGTGACCAATAAAAAGATAGATCTTGGCAGACAACAAAAATCGCGCCAATTAATTGTATAAACGAGGAGAACAAAAATGTGTTGACTCCAGATCAGAGGTAAAATTTTAAGCTCTTTAAAATTTCTTACTTTCTTCAATTTATTAGTCAATTTTATTATAATTTTAATAATATCCTTGAAAGAAACCAACTGACAATTTAAAATCTTCCGAAGAGAATCTAAGAATAAAATTTTAAAAAAGTTCTCATAATAATGTTTCACTAACTCCACAGTAACCTGCCAGTGGATTCTATTAAAATATAATCTGAATTTTCAATAAAAAATGGATAGATTCTGAAAACCAAGTTATAAATTTTATAATATTCCAAAAATGTTAGTGTTATTCGTTGATATAGTTTGTATAGCGTATTACTATGAAAACTGCTTTCGTGCGTATAAAATTAATGAAAGGACATTGTGCGCAAAGTTAATGAATAGAATGGAAAATAAAAATAAGTATTATTCGTATAAGAATAAATGGACAAAAAGAATTTTTTATTATTGAAATAATTTGAATTGCTTTCTTTAAGATGATCTGAGCAAATACTCTAGAAATAGTTAAAGACCGAAAATGTTGTATATAAAATAATAATGAATAAAAATGAAATTTACCAGGAAAACACTTGCCTAAAGAAGTAAAAAATATTTTACAGAGAAATAAATATAAAATATTGGATCCATGGAAAACGCAATTGGTACCGTAATTATTAGATAATTGTAGTTCTGCTAGAAATAAAGATGCATCAACGCGCCGAGGTAATATTCGCCCGAACATTAAAAACTTCGTGGGATAACTAAATAAATGTTTTTTAATAATTTTGAATTAAACATTGAAACTAAAGATCGTCTAAACAGTTTACTAAATGAACTAATTTATTTAAAACTTTAATAATCAGAAAGGAGAACATTCGGACAAAAGAAGAAATAATAAATATTATGGGACTAACCAAGATTTACCGCCAGAAAAATGTGATTATGGTTTAAATTATTTTCTTTATTAATCTAAGTTAAACATTAAGTTTTAGATAGCGATAGGGAAACAAATACATTAATTCGCAATATAACATTATATAAAAATAATATGTTTTGATTTTGAATGTTCAAATAAAATTGTATGTGTGTGGAAATTTTGTATATTTGCGATGCTCGAGGAGAAAGAAACCTACTACGAACTCTAATAGGAAGGTAAAGATTATTTTGGTACATTTTATAGTTATAAATGATATAATGTATGTTTTATTTATTTAGATCAGCTGTGAATCGAATGAATGTAATGCAAAGTTTTATTGTTATAATTATTGTAAAACGCATTTTGAAAAACAACACTCTAAAACACTTTGAGATGTGATTAGATTTTTTAAAAAATATGCATACGATAATCATTTAATGTGTTATTAATATAGTTCAATACAACCGGTGGTTATGTCATATTTTCTGTTAATTTTCCGATTAGGATATTTAACTGTTATTTTAACAAAACATAGATGTTGAACCGATAGTGTAATAAAGCAAGACAAATTGTTCTTATGGAATAGGGAAATGTTTTATATTAGTGAATTTTGTTTATTGTTTTAAAAGGTAGTTAGTTTTATCGGTACTTGAGTATTAAATAAGCTATGACGTACTACACAGGCCGCCGGTAGATAAGATCAACGATCAACCAAAACAATGTCATGGCAACTGAAACATTGGCATGCCTAATCGATAGAAGTGATTAAGGTATTTTCGTGGTCACCAACGAGATTATGTAATATTGCGGTGAATTGTGGTAAATATCTGTCTTTTACCTGCTGTCGTATTGAAAGCAAGAGGTGTTTTTTGTATTGTCTGTTATACGCCATTTTGTGAGATTTTCATTTTACATTTTGCTAATTAAGAAATTATTGCTTATT
Organism: Epiperipatus broadwayi; assembly: GCA_028023455.1. Classification (NCBI taxonomy): domain Eukaryota; kingdom Metazoa; phylum Onychophora; class Udeonychophora; order Euonychophora; family Peripatidae; genus Epiperipatus; species Epiperipatus broadwayi. Next base: position 1,205,880 of record JAQFVV010000274.1, read on the forward strand.
TTACATTTTCATTGCTGAGATTTGGATTACTAATTTCTGTGATTTTTAATTATTGCTATTTATTATTTTTATTACTAATTTACATTTTGATTGCCGTGTTATTTTTATTACTAATTTATTACTATCAACAACTTACAAGAAAATGTCGGATATAAAATTGTGGGACTTACCATCTTCTGAAGATGAAGCGGTTGAATTTTTGCAAACATATGGAATTATTCCGAGTGGGAAATTGTGTTAATGGCCATCCTATGACTATATATATTAAGAACTATGAAAAGCAATGGCGCTGCAATGTTAAAGACTGTTATAAAAGGATCGCTATCAGAAAAGGGACTTGGTTTGAAGGATCCAGAATTAGTTTGGTCACTGCGATCAGATTTATATATAGTTGGTGTCAAGAATTGACATCGGTACGATTTTGTGAGGAGCAGTTGGAAATCGCCAGTAAAACAGCAATCGACTGGAACAATTATCTCCGTGAAGTCTGCACATGGAGACTATTGCATAAAGAAAAAGTGAAAATTGGAGGCCCTAATAGGGTTATTGAAATTGACGAAAGTCTTTTTTCAAGACGGAAAAATAATGCCGGCAGAGTACTCCCCCAGCAGTGGATATTCGGTGGTGTTTGCAGGGAGACGGATGAATGTTTTGTGGTAGCCATTCAAGACAGATCCGCGTCCACTCTCATGCAAGCCATCAGAGACAATGTGCAGGAAGGATCTACGATTTACAGCGACTGCTGGAAAGGTTACAAAACTGATGAATTAAAGGAGGCCGGATATGATCATCTTCAGGTCAACCACACCTATAATTTTGTGGACCCATCAACTGGAGTCCACACTCAAAATATAGAAAGGTTGTGGGGGCTACTAAAATGGCGGTACAAGAAGCACAGAGGTACAGCTAGACAACACTTGGATTCGTATTTAACGGAATTCATGTGGAGGCGATGCTTCAAAAATGACACTTTTACTATTATTTTGGAACATATACGTGAATTCAGTCCCCCACAGTGACTTTTATTTGTAGTACAATTTATTTAATATACCTTTTTACTTTTGTAATTTTGTTTCATAAACGGTATGGGGAAAATTGCTTGTCATGGAATCATTTTTCCTTTTTCATTATCGCAGTAGCTGAGAAATGAAATTGTTTATAGTTAAAATTTTGATATTTTTTTTGCTTTTTTTTTTTTTAAATACCATCCCCCCAAAAAATATGATTTTTTACCTGTTATTGTAGCTTTATTTCACGATTACTGAAAAATTATTTATAATAATATTCTGGAAACATTACGGCTAAAAATTGATTGTAAAATCAGCCATTTTACGTTGTTCAGTATCGCAGCATTTGTGAAAGACAGTTACTTGTAGTAAATATTTGACATCAATTTTTCCTAAATATAATCAATTTGAATTTATTAAATACCATGAAACAAAAAAGAATTATTTTTTTACCTATTATTGCCTATTATTTGTTTGTCGATTACTTAAATATTGCTTATAATTAAATTTTTGAATCAGTACGGGGAAAAAATTGGTTGTAAAATCCGCCATTTTACCCTTTTTGCAGTATTTATGGAAAGGCAGTTACTTGTAAGTAATGAATTTGGGTTTAGCTATTACTTATTTTGTTTGAATATTAAAATATTATTGAAAATACTGATTTTTGATTAAAATATAAATGAACATATTGATTTTTAATTATTTATATTTACATTTTGATAATTATTTTACCGTAGCAAATTATTGTTAAAGATCGTTAATAATTTTAGGTTTATCCCATTTTTCATATTTACATTTGATTATTTATTTTGTTTGAATATTGAAATATTATTGAAAATACTGATTTTTGATTAAAATATAAATGAATATATTGATTTTTAATTATTTATATTTACATTTTCATAATTATTTTACCGTAGCAAATTATTGTTAAATATCGTTAATAATTTTAGGTTTATCCCATTTTTCATATTTACATTTGTTTGAATATTGAAATATTATTTTACCGTAGAAAATTATTGTTAAATATCGTTAATAATTTTAGGTTTATCCCATTTTTCATATTTACATTTTCATAATTATTTTAATTAACATTTTAGTCAATTTTACTTATTATTCCATTTGTTTGTTTCAGGGTTTGGCCAACATGGTGGACATCTCCCTCTCCTTCTTTGATATTAAGTATGATATGACGTACTGCCCCGAAGGCATATTACTCAATTCTTGTGATCTTCACGGTGACTTCTTCACGTGATCTGCGGGCAAATTTTATCGATTAAGTTTGTTCGCAAATCACTAGGAGACGTTATCTTAAAGATCGTAAGATTAGAATAGTATGCTTTCGGTGTAATACGTCACAGCTTAGTTAGTACTTAAGTACCGTTTTATCGATGTTGGATACAGTAAAAATCTTGAGATAGTTTGGGTAGTGACTTGGTAGTACGTGGAGATTCGGAAACCAAGAGGATGTATTAAAAAACTAGGATGCTACAGGGAATGAATTAATAAGTAGTTTTAGATGGTAATCAGCGTAGTTAACAAAGCCCTACGACTGTTACACATGTTGTAATGGACAGTGTTATTTTATATTTCTTGTGAATCGTATTAGATGTTTGGTAAAGCTGAATAAATAGCTGCCACATCATGCTTATTGCCAGGGTTATCAGACAATGAATGTCGGACCTATTCACACTGTTCCATACATTTTGAAGTATATATTTTGATAAGTTATCTATCTATCTTCCCGATATCCTATACATCTTTCACTATCTTTATCTGTATTTCTTGCAACTACATCGTTATTTGATAAGTCTATTGAAAATAAACAATAGATATTTTAGAATGTATGTCATGCTGTTATTTGAAATAAGAATAGTTAAGTATTAATGAAGAGTAGAGTATGATTATTGAAAGAGAGATGCAGATATCCTAAGAAAGGAAGGAGTCAGAGAATTATTTTAATTTTAAGCAATGAACTATAATTTTATAAAAATATATCCAAATAGAAATATACAAAATATTAAATGATTTAACGTTTTCTTATTGTTGATTATATGTAAAAATATAAGTATTGCATATTTAAAGAATATAATAACATTCGATAATTATAGTATATGTGAAACTAAAACAGGTGATAATTAAACCTGTGTTATGGCATTATACATGAGTATGGCTTATGGAATAAATGTATTAGAGTTTACGAGCATTACAGAACAAACGTTATAGGTAGTAATAATATTTGAACAACATGCAGAGTGACTTATATAAAGTTACAAGAAAATGTAATAATTTTTTAGAGGAAAAACCATATTGATTGTAAATTTATGTTTATAAATGATGTTTATCCACATATATAATATGGTAACTTTAATATTAAAAGGTAAAGAATAGTATTACCCATAAAATAGTTAAAATAAGTAATATAATAAACTTAAGGAGAAATAAATAAATAACTTATAAAAGGTATAATAATTTTAATCAACTATAAAAGAAATCTAAAAATGTATAATTCAACTATTGTAGTGTTAAAAGAAAAGAGGATATCCCTTGTAAATAAATGTAAATAGATTTGTTTGTTTTATCTTAATTTTGATTGTTGTTAATAAAATTCTAAAATTTGTTTATTAAAACTTGTGTCTGAGTTTTGTTTTCTCTACATCATTGCATGAATTCATAGGATGTGTTTACCGTCATTAAACTAAGTATATAATTGTTTGCACAAAATATAAATAGAGAAGTATATTTAATCTTAAATGTTTATTGATGTTTTTTGTAATTGAATAATTATAAAATTGCATTGCGTTACTGGTCATAAATCCATTGTCATAATAATTTGCTAAATTGTATGCTATTAGTTGCCACTTGCTTCATTTATCAGATTATCTAAACACTGCCACTTACTAATTTATTTTATTACGTAAAGATAAAAAAAAGGGAGGATATTAAATTATTAACTAATTTATTACGGTTATAAATTTGCGATAAAAGAAAAGTTGTACTAGTTAGATTAAACAATGAAGATTGTGATTATTATTATTGTTTTATTATTAATCTAATTTCAGAGTAGTAAATTATGACACAAAATCCCTTATCATATTTTGCTACCTTATTTTAATTTAACCTTGAATAAATTTAAGAACCTGAGATTATTTCATTTGAGCTAGATAATTACTATTATTGTTATTATCGATAAAAGATTGATACTTTAATTGTTAAATGAGTCTTAGTGATTAGAAGTTGCAGAAGTCATAAGAACACTATGTTGTTATTATATGTAATAGTAGTAAAAGGGGGGATAGTGTTCTTATGCCATTGAGGTGGTATCCTATGGGATATTATCTCAATGTAATCTACTTTGTCACCCTTTATTTCCACTTCTAGTCTCATGAATTATAGAATAGTTATTTGAGTTAGTCTAAAACAGAACCTAAGTTAATTTTAAGAAACCTGAGCTAGTAAAGCATTTAATTGAATATCTCATTAATTATTAGAGCTAGAACCCGGTGAGGCGATTTTCACTATGTTATATTATTTATTTTGGGGGAAGTGGAGTACAAATATACACATAGGGTGAGAGGGTAGATTGTGGCGTAACGTGGTGGGCTCGATGTGTACATGGTTACACAACATAGGTAAAGGCCAGATTGTGGCGGCCCAACTTTAGGGGCCCGATACATTATATAAAGGTCAGATTGTGGCGCCGACAACGTGTTGGCTCGAGTATTAAAATGGGGAGAGTATAATAGGCTTACATGGAATGGGAAGGTTAATTAAGTAGATTATGACATGCCAACTTTAGGAGCTTGAGATGTGTTAGCGGGGGCATCATATTCAATCAACAGTAATGTGATGATTTAATATTTTAAAATAGTAATGGTTATTTAAGATTTAATTATCATAGAGCTAAGTGTTTATGATTCAAACAATTGCAATTCTAAGTGGTGGATGATCTGATTATTTAAAAGTATAATACTACATTATTATAAAGACTTGGCAAATAAAATTTTTTTGAAATATGCATATGTGACTAATGATTATTTGGATGTTTATTATGACCATGTCAATTAGTGAAGTATTGAAGAGATATTTGAAATGTTTTAAAATGTGCAAAAATATCTGTGAATCATGCATGTAGAGGATGATGTTGTGACACATGATTTTGAATTATTATTGTTGTTATTATTGTCTAAGATGAAATATTGTAGGGAGTAGGAGATACTGTCTATAATTATTGGAGGTGACGATTGTATGGAAATAGAAGAAGCTGGTAGGGAACTTATTTATGAAATTAAATAGAAATATATTAGAAATACTAGATTTTGAAAAACAATATTATTATTATTAAATTAAAAAAAAAATATGGATAACCAAGATAGTAAGGTAGAAATGGAACTGTCTAAGTCTGTGCTTGATGATGGTTGTACAGAGGAAAGAGAACGCGAGAACTTAAGTGAAAGGGAAACGTTGGTAGATGATACTCACGAGGTAGAGAGTAAAATGGAAGAAGGGGAAAAAAGATGGTGAAAAGTGAAATAGAAGAAGAAAAGGTAAAAGCACCTGAAAAGGAGTTAGATAGTATTTTTATGGCTCAAATATCCCAAATGTTTAAAGCTCTTCATGAAAGCATAAATAAAAATAATGACAGTATAAATAAAATTAATGACAGTATAAATAAAAATAATGACAGTATAAATAAAAATAATGACATTATAAATAAGAATAAGGAAGATAGTGATATAAAGTTTAAAAATCTTCAGGACAGTATAAATAAGAATAATGAAGATAGTGGTATAAAGTTTAAAAATCTTAAAGAAGATAGTGATATAAAGTTTAAAAATCTTCATGACAGTATAATTCGAAAAATAGAAGATAATAAGGTAAACTTAGATATTCTTAATGAAAGCTTGAATAGAACCAATGAAAATCTAGAGATAAAATTTAAGGAGACCTGCCAGAAGGTAGAGGACCTTACGGGAGAAGTACAAGATAAATTTAATCAGATAGAAATAAGACTAGATAATAACGAAAGGACCTTTGAATCCTTAAAACATGAGGTAGAGAATATAGAGTACAAAAATCAAGAGTTATTAAAGAATAGATTCGAGGAGTTTTCCGAGTTGACTATCAGAGGTTTAAGTAAGCAAATAGAAGATTCAATCAACCGATGTCAAGTTAATAGTAACGAATTGAATCAAAAGATTGATGATAATAAGATAAAGGTGGAACGTAGAATGGATGAAATACAGGAACGTATAGGGCATATGGATGAAAGTTTTACTGTTATAAAAGAAGAGATCGTACAAAATAGAATAATGATAAGGAATGAAATGGAGCAAGATTTAGTTGAAAGGTTTAGGGATTTAATAGTGCAAGATAGGATGGAGACTAAGACAGATATAGAGCAGGTTTTGATTGAAAAATTACAGGATCTGGGGGATATGCAAAAGGTTGAGGAACATAAATATAGGTCAAAGGTTGGGGAAAACATGAAGAAATTACAAAAGGATGTAAAGGAACAAGCTCAACAGTTAGAGAAAAATAGTCATGAATATAAAGACCTAGTGGACCAAAACTTAGATGAATTTAGAAAAGAGCAAAAATTATATGTAGAGCAAGTGATAGGGCAAATAAATTTTGAAGAGAGATTTCAACAAGTCTGTAAACAAATAGAAGAGATGAAACCTATAAGTGGCCAAACGATAGATTTAGGTAGGGAAAGAATATCATATAATAGGTTTGAGGAAAAGATAGTTCCATCCTTAATAGGTAAGGTAGAATTTTTAGAGAAAAATGAAAACCACCCATTAGAACGTACTGATGTCAAAGAAGTAGACATCCGACCACCTAGGGAAAGTACTAATTATGATGGAGGGTCAAATAGCTCAATGGCCTTAAGATTCATAAGAGTGAAGCCATTTCGAGGAGATTTTGCGGAAAATCCGTCGGAGTTTCTCAATAGCTTAGAGGAGCTATTCTCTATATGTGTACTAACCGAAAAAGAAAAGTTGGCTATTTGTAGCAACCATTTAGGGGGGACTGCCAAAGACTGGTGGCAATCGTTATTTGAAAGGCCAAATACTTACGGAGATTTTCGATTTTTAATTATAGGAAGTTTTTGGAATGCTGATAAACAAGACAGCATTAGGTTTCAAATCACGCAGGAAAAGTATCACTCCAGTAAGGGTAGTTATACTAGTTTCTTTAGAAGCCAGGCTGTCTGTTTAAAGACTCTCACGGCATGTCCATTGTCTGAAGGACAAATAGTAAGAATAGTGCGACATAATTTACCTAGGAATGTAGAGCAACTACTGATTGCTGCTGATAGGTATTCCATAGAGGAAGTATCAGAAATATTGGATGCGTTAGAGATTACAGAGGCATCTCTGGACAATAGATATAAATCCAATAGAGAGAGACCTAGTTATCCATTGTCCAATGTTAACGTTAGTAATAATAACCATAGGTTTCAAACAAGTTTAAAAAGAAAATATAGCTCTAGAGATAGGGATAGGGTATTCCCATATAATAGAAGAACAGTTAAGTTCGATAACGGTAGGAATAGAGTAGAAACCCAAAATGATCAACCCTCTACTAGTGGTGTTACCACAATATTAAAAAGACCCAATATAAAATCAACTGATAAAAAGTTAAACTAAGAAGGTCTTTGTATAGTAGTTCCTCTTTGCAAGGACCAGGTGCTAACAAAATGGGGAACGATCAGATGTGGATGCTAAATACTTTAGATTTAGACATTGATTTTTTAGAACCCTTTACTATAGGTGAACCACCTATAACGTATCAATGTCCGGTCATTATTTTAAACATTGAAAGTATGAGAATTGAAGCATTAATTGACTCTGGAAGCCAAGCTTCCATATTATCAGAGTCAACGTATAAAAATCTGGTATGCATAAAAGGTAATGTACCTTCATTGCCAGTAAAACAAATACAAGTAACTCTAGCAAATGGAAAGAGAACAAAGTTAACAAATAAACAAGTTTGGATTACCTTCAAAATTAATAATACAGAGTTTGGGCATGTTTTTCTTATTATGCCTGGATTGATACATGAAGCCATAATAGGTGCTGACTTCATGATTTTAAACGAGTGTCAAATAGATTTTTATAATAAAATTTTTACGTGTAAGAAGGAAAGGCTTAATTTTGAATATGGGGTGCATAACCTTTCCAATCAATTACTATGCATCCATAATACATTGATTGATGCTAGCATAAAAGAAAAAATTGAACATATTTATGCAGTCGATTCTAAATTAAAGGAAAAATTATATCAATTAATGTATAGCTTTAAAAGCATTTTTTCTAAAATCCCTGGTATAATAGAGGGATATACCCATCGTATTAAATTGAAGTGTAATGAACCTTTCCATCAGAAAATGTACCCAATTCCTTACCAATACAAGGACGAGGTACAGAGTCAAATAGACATGATGCTAGAGTGGGAGATAATAAAAAAGTGCCCTTCTCCTTATGTAAACCCATTGGTTATTGTAAAGAAGAAGGATGGCCATATTAGAGTATGTCTGGATGCTCGCATGTTAAATAATATAACTGTGCCAGAGCGTGACATTCCTCCACCTGTACATGAGCTCCTAACTAAGTTTCATAAGAGGTCAATTTTCTCTACATTTGATTTAACAGCTAGTTATTGGCAAATACCGTTACATGAGAATGATCAGCAATACACAGCATTTTGTTTTCAGGGCCAGTCATATGTTTTCAGATGGATGCCCTTTGGTCTCATTAATAGTGGTGCTGGCTTAATCAGATGTTTGGACATGATTTTTTCAAAACAATTAAAAGAAAAGATCATCATGTATGTGGACGATATTGTCATTGCTTCTGACAATTTAGAAGAGCATCTCCAACATTTAGAAATGTTTTTTAATGAGTGCGCTCTGAAAAACGTCAAAATTAATCTGGAGAAGTGTTTAATAGCCGCTAAAGAGATTACTTTTCTGGGACATTTAGTAAATGAGCATGGTATTCAACCCCATCCAGAAAAAATTGCAGCTATTCAGCGCTTCCCCACACCAAAAACTGTAAAACAATTGAAATCTTTTTTTGGGTTGTGCAACTACTACAACCGTTTCTATCAAAATTTTGCGGAGGACACGATACATTTGTCCAAATTGTTGAAAAAGGCTGAAATGTGGAAGTGGACCCAAGATCATGATAAGGAATTTAACTTAATTAAGAATAAATTTTTAAAACACGTAATTTTAATATATCCTGATTTCAATAAAACATTTTATGTGCAAACAGATAGTAGTTACTATGGTCTGGGTGTAGTGTTATTTCAACTCGATGAGGATCAGGTACCTCATGTATTGTACTTCTTGAGCAGACATCTGAGAGGTGCTGAGTTGAACTACACTATAACTGAAAAGGAAACCCTAGCTGTTGTCTGGGCTTTTCAGAAATTAAGACAATTTTTGTTAGGTTCTAGTGTAATTGTACTGACCGACCATAGAAGCCTAGAGTTTTTGAATAAAAGCTACCTCAGTAATGAGAGACTTATTAGGTGGAGCTTATATCTCCAACAATTCAATTATAGAGTAATCTATATTGAAGGGAGACAGAATATCCCTGCTGATGTTCTTAGTCACCACCCTATCTGTTTAATGACACAAAATCCCAGTAGCCAAAACATAATTATAAGTAACGTGGATTTGGTTAGGGATGAATCTATAGCTGATGATTATGAAAATCTCACTATGATTCAGAGTCAGGATATTAAATTAAATAGGATCATGACTATCTTAAATAATCATGATAATATAAATAGAAAAAATAAACATGTTAAAATGATTTTTAAAAGATACAAAATTTATCAAAATTTACTTATGTATAACATAAATCCTAAACAGGGGGAATCATGGAGGATAGTTGTCCCTAACTCCATGATTGATAAACTGATTATGTACGTTCATAGTAGCTATGGGCACTATGGCGCACCAAAAATTATGTATGTTTTAAAGTCAATATTTTTCTTTAATAAAATGTATAAACGCGTAATTAAAAAGGTTAAAACATGTAAAATATGTTTAAAATCCAAACATTGCAGTAAATCTTACGTGGGAATCATGCAACCCATCATTCCGGATCATCCTAATGAATTATTAGCGATTGATTTTTATGGGCCCTTACCACCATTCAACCGTCAAAAATTCATACTTGTTACATATGATGTTTTTAGTAAGTTAGTTTCAGCCTATCCGGTACCTAAAACCAGCGCTCATTATGTTATTAAAAATATGCTTAATTATCAATTTCCTTTAGTTGGAAACCCAAAAATGATTCTTATTGATCATGCAACTGCCTTTATATCTAGTAGATGGAAGGAGTGGATTCAAACTCAACACCTCAGACATATCATGAGCTCCATTAGAAATCCTCAGTCTAATCCCTGCGAACGTGTTATGTGGGAGCTCGGTAGATTATTTAGGGTTTATGTAGCTGATGATCATAAACAGTGGGTGCACAAACTTCCTGAGGTTGTTAATTATATAAACAGCACTTGTAATGAATCCACAGGTTTCACACCTTTACGTCTACACTATGGCAAGCATGAAAATTTACTGATTCAAACACCGATACCCATAACCAGAGAACCTATAAATATAAATCATGATATAAGTCAAGCTAAAGTAAAGCTGCATATTATGGGTACTAAGAGAGTTAAAAAGGCCCATAATAGACCACATCCGTTCCGAGTAGATGATCTAGTTCTTGTTAGAACACCCCATGTTAGCAACCTGCAAAGAAATCAGTTTAGGAAATTCCTTGAACTATATGAGGGACCTTATAAAATTTGTAGCAAGGTAGGGGAGAATGCTTTTATATTAAGTACACCAGAGGGGGAGAAAGGGACATACAATGCTAGAAGCTTGATCCCATACCCATCAGAAGTATAGAATTTTAGATATTAAATAAAACTTTGTGTATAATAGTTGAATAATATGTGAATTTGTATTAAAAGCAGTATAGTTTGTATTTTAGTGATATAAGGTTGAATTCAATCATGGTACGTGATAGAGAAATTGAATATCAATGAATGAAATGGACATTAATTTAAAATTTTTTATTCGAAGGAGGAGGTTATTGTGCCCTTTTCTATAGGTCAATGATGGTTATAAATGGTCAATTACTAAAAAATTTTAAAATTAATATTATATAGTATTTAATATTATAAACTATGATTAAGTAGTAAAGGATTAATGTAATATATTTAATAATAAGTATTGTGATGGTGAGGATTGCATCTAGTTCTATATTTTTCTAAATTATTTTTCAAAATTTTATATAATCATTTTAAATAATATAAGTAGCAAATTTATTAAGACAGATAAAACTAGACTAAACACCGGAAATGTCTACGTGACTGTCTGGAATATTTTATGTATAAGCACCAGTTTAAATTAATACTAATAATTAAAATATTTAAATAGTATATTATAGAGCTGGATGGAATTGTCACACATTATAATAAAAAAAAATAAGATTATACATCTTTATTAATTATTGTTTCAAAATTATTTTAGAAGTAATTAAATTGTGATAGATAATAATTAATTTAAAAATAATAATAGGTTAATATTTAAGTCTATTATGTCACGATTTTAAAACTTTAGAAATTGTTTATAAACCAAAGTAGGGAGTGACCAATAAAAAGATAGATCTTGGCAGACAACAAAAATCGCGCCAATTAATTGTATAAACGAGGAGAACAAAAATGTGTTGACTCCAGAGCAGAGGTAAAATTTTAAGCTCTTTAAAATTTCTTTCTTTCTTCAATTTATTAGTCAATTTTATTATAATTTTTAATAATATCTTTGAAAGAAACCAACTGACAATTTAAAATCTTCCGAAGAGAATCTAAGAATAAAATTTTAAAAAAGTTCTCATAATAATGTTTCACTAACTCCACAGTAACCTGCCAGTGGATTCTATTAAAATATAATCTGAATTTTCAATAAAAAATGGATAGATTCTGAAAACCAAGTTATAAATTTTATAATATTCCAAAAATGTTAATGTTATTCGTTGATATAGTTTGTATAGCGTATTACTATGAAAACTGCTTTCGTGCGTATAAAATTAATGAAAGGACATTGTGCGCAAAGTTAATGAATATAATGGAAAATAAAAATAAGTATTATTCGTATAAGAATAAATGGACAAAAAGAATTTTTTATTATTGAAATAATTTGAATTGCTTTCTTTAAGATGATCTGAGCAAATAAATACTCTAGAAATAGATAAAGACCGAAAATGTTGTATATAAAATAATAATGAATAAAAATGAAATTTACCAAGGAAAATACTTGCCTAAAGAAGAAAAAAATATTTTACAGAGAAATAAATATAAAATATTGGATCCATGGAAAACGCAATTGGTACCGTAATTATTAAATAATTGTAGTTCTGCTAGAAATAAAGATGCATCAACGCGCCGAGGTAATATTCGCCCGAACATTAAAAACTTCGTGGGATAACTAAATAAATGTTTTTTAATAATTTTGAATTAAACATTGAAACTAAAGATCGTCTAAACAGTTTACTAAATGAACTAATTTATTTAAAACTTTAATAATCAGAAAGGAGAACATTCGGACAAAAGAAGAAATAATAAATATTATGGGACTAACCAAGATTTACCGCCAGAAAAATATGTGATTATGGTTTAAATTATTTTCTTTATTAATCTAAGTTAAACATTAAGTTTTAGATAGCGATAGGGAAACAAATACATTAATTCGCAATATAACATTATATAAAAATAATATGTTTTGATTTTGAATGTTCAAATAAAATTGTATGTGTGTGGAAATTTTGTATATTTGCGATGCTCGAGGAGAAAGAAACCTACTATGAACTCTAATAGGAAGGTAAAGATTATTTTGGTACATTTTATAGTTATTAATGATATAATGTATGTTTTATTTATTTAGATCAGCTGTGAATCGAATGAATGTAATGCAAAAGTTTTATTGTTATAATTATTGTAAAACGCATTTTGAAAAACAACACTCTAAAACACTTTGAGATGTGATTAGATTTTTTAAAAAATATGCATACGATAATCATTTAATGTGTTATTAATATAGTTCAATATAACCGATGGTTATGTCATATTTTCTGTTAATTTTTCCGATTAGGATATTTAAGTGTTATTTTAACAAAACATAGATGTTGAACCTATAGTGTAATAAAGCAAGACAAATTGTTCTTATGGAATAGGGAAATGTTTTATATTAGTGAATTTTGTTTATTGTTTTAAAAGGTAGTTAGTTTTATCGATGTTGGATACAGTAAAAATCTTGAGAGATAGTTTGGGTAGTGACTTGGTTGTACGTGGAGATTCGGAAACCAAGAGGATGTATTAAAAAACTAGGATGCTACAGGGAATGAATTAATAAGTAGTTTTAGATGGTAATCAGCGTAGTTAACAAAGCCCTATGACTGTTACACATGTTGTCATGGACAGTGTTATTTTATATTTCTTGTGAATCGTATTAGATGTTTGGTAAAGCTGAATAAATAGCTGCCACATCATGCTTATCGCCAGGGTTATCAGACAATGAATGTCGGACCTATTCACACTGTTCCATACATTTTGAAGTATATATTTTGATAAGTTATCTATCTATCTTCCCGATATCCTATACATCTTTCGCTATCTTTATCTGTATTTCTTGCAACTACATCGTTATTTGATAAGTCTATTGAAAAGAAACAATAGATATTTTAGAATGTATGTCATGCTGTTATTTGAAATAAGAATAGTTAAGTATTAATGAAGAGTAGAGTATGATTATTGAAAGAGAGATGCAGATATCCTAAGAAAGGAAGGAGTCAGAGAATTATTTTAATTTTAAGAAATGAACTATAATTTTATAAAAATATATCCAAATAGAAATATACAAAATATTAAATGATTTAATGTTTTCTTATTGTTGATTATATTTAAAAATATAAGTATTGCATATTTAAAGAATATAATAACATTCGATAATTATAGTATATGTGAAACTAAAACAAGTGATAATTAAACCCGTGTTATGGCATTATACATGAGTATGGCTTATGGAATAAATGTATTAGAGTTTACGAGCATTACAGAACAAACGTTATAGGTAGTAATAATATTTGAACAACATGCAGAGTGACTTATATAAAGTTACAAGAAAATGTAATAATTTTTTAGAGGAAAAACCATATTGATTGTAAATTTATAATGTTTATAAATGATGTTTATCCACATATATAATTTATAATATGGTAACTTTAATATTAAAAGGTAAAGAATAGTATTACCCATAAAATAATTAAAATAAGTAATATAATAAACTTAAGGAGAAATAAATAAATAACTTATAAAAGGTATAATAATTTTAATCAACTATAAAAGAAATCTAAAAATGTATAATTCAACTATTGTAATGTTAAAAGAAAGGAGGATATCCCTTGTAAATAAATGTAAATAGATTTGTTTGTTTTATCTTAATTTTGATTGTTGTTAATAAAATTCTAAAATTTGTTTATTAAAACTTGTGTCTGAGTTTTGTTTTCTCTACATCATTGCATGAATTCATAGGGCATGTTTACTGTCATTAAACTAAGTATATAATTGTTTGCACAAAATATAAATAGAGAAGTATATTTAATCTTAAATATTTATTGATGTTTTTTTTGTAATTGAATAATTATAAAATTGCATTGCGTTACTGGTCATAAACCCATGGTCATAATGATTTGCTAAATTGTAAGCTATTAGTTGCCACTTGCTTCAGTTATCAGATTATCTAAACACTGCTACTTACTAATTTATTTTATTACTTAAAGATAAAAAAAAAAGGGAGGATATTAAATTATTAACTAATTTATTACGGTTATAAATTTGTGATAAAAGAAAAGTTGTACTAGTTAGATTAAACAATGAAGATTGTGATTATTATTATTATTGTTTTATTATTAATCTAATTTCAGAGTAGTAAATTATGACACAAAATCCCTTATCATATTTTGCTACCTTATTTTAATTTAACCTTGAATAAATTTAAGAACCTGAGATTATTTCATTTGAGCTAGATAATTACTATTATTGTTATTATCGATAAAAGATTGATACTTTAATTGTTAAATGAGTCTTAGTGATTAGAAGTTGCAGAAGTCATAAGAACACTATGTTGTTATTATATGTAATAGTAGTAAAAGGGGGGATAGTGTTCTTATGCCATTGAGGTGGTATCCGATGGGATATTATCTCAATGTAAACTACTTTGTCACCTCTTTATTTCCACTTCTAGTTTCATGAATTCTGAAATAGTTATTTGAGTTAGTTTAAAACAGAACCTAAGTTAATTTTAAGAAATTTGAGCTAGTAAAGCATTTAATTGAATATCCCATCAATTATTAGAGCTAGAACCCGGTGAGGCGATTTTTACTGTTATATTTATTTGGGGGGTAGTGGAGTACACATATACACGTAGGGTGAGAGGGTAGATTGTGGCGTAACGTGGTGGGCTCGATGTGTACATGGTTACACAACATAGGTAAAGGTCAGATTGTGGCAGCCCAACTTTAGGGGCCCGATACGTTATATAAAGGTCAGAATATATAGTTAATAATTGAGAGAAATTGATGTTCACTGGAATCTTATTCATTGTAACAGCAATGTAAAATCTTAATGTATACTCTAATTGAACGTTTTAATTATCTATCAATAGAATATGATGGAGAAATGTTATAAAAGAAAGAAAAACACATAAAGTACTTATGATGAATGATGTATTAAATTAGTCTTAATTTTGGTTGGAATGATTTAATTAACAATTATATTCAAAATAATACCAATTAGTATGGCATTTGGAATGTTTACATAAAATATTGGCTTACAAAACTAGTACAATACTAATAAAGTATACTAATCAAATGAAGAGAATCATAAAGTGTAATAAAGTTTATAGGTTAGAGCAGTGTTTTCCAAAGTAGGGTATGCATACGCATAAGGATATGCGAAGAGCTCAGTGGGAGTACACGCACCACCAAACTTTGAGTGCATTTGGTGCAACAAGAAGTTTACTGTTTTTATTACTACAAGCATAAAAAATAAAAAACTTCTTTACCTACTGGTATTATGTATTTGTAGTTTTATATGCGTAGCTGTGGCATCAACAAGCACTTTGATTCTGTATTTATGTCTCAGATAATGTGTTACACACAATAGTCATTCACATACACATCAAACTGTTACAGCATGTGTGTGCATATTTTTAGCTTTCATGCAATTTTCATTCCTGAAAAAAATTGTTTTTTTGTAAGCCCATTGATTTTGATTATTTTTACAAAATATAATTTTATCCATAACATTTAAGATTATGGATTACTGGTTGAAATTTGAAATTTCTAAACCCAATAATAGTAACAATCAACAATCAGAAAGTAATGAAATTAATGACGATGAACCACTTACAATTTAAAAAAAACCTATAAAGAAAAAAGCAAGAAAACTTCGTATGATGAAAAATATCTTAAATTTGGATTCTCATAGACTGAAGATCAAAAAGAGCCTATTCCACTTTGCATCATTTGTTTTGAAAATTTAACAAATGAAAGCATGAAACCATTCAACTTAAAGAGCCTTTTGAGACAAATGACAATCAGTACAAAGATAAACCCATTGTTTTTTTTGAAAACAAACTTAAGGATTTAAATCTGTCTCAAAAAGTAATGCGGGATTGGACAGGAAGTGATAATCAAAAAAAAACCCAACAGCTTCATATTGTGTTACTTTTAATTGCGAAATGTAGTGCAGTGAAGACGATTGGCGACACTTTAATCAAACCTGCAGTTACAATAATGGCAGAAATAATGATAGGTGATAGAGCTAAACAAATTTTAGAGTTCCCTCTCAAATAATTCAGTTCATTGATGAACCATTGACATGCTTAATAATATAAAACAGATGCTATTGTCTGATATTTCTCTAAGTTATTATGCATTACAAGTTGATGAATTCACTGATATTGCAAATCTTATGGTGTTTTCTAAATACAAAAAAGATCAAGAAATTCTGATGACATTATTTTGCCAGCCTTTATTAGGTCATACAACAGAAGGAGATATTTTTTGTGTTATAAATGAATTTATGAAAGAACAAAATTGATTGGAATAGATGTGTCGGAATAAGCACAGATGGAGCAAAACGTATAGTTGGAAGTAATAAAGGACTCATTGCAAGAATTCAGAATGAGACCCCAAATGTCATATCCATACACTGTTGCACACACAGAAGCTTTGGCAAAATGTAAGATGGCCTCTGATCTATAAGTTCTTAATGAAAGGCTGTCCTCTGAATGCACAAATTATTATGCAAATGTGTGAAAAAATGGGAAGTAGTCATGTTTGTTGGCTATCTCGCATTAAAATTTTAAACTGATTACTTGAACTTAGACATGAAGTTCATATTTTTCTTAATGATAGACTTGAGCTGAGAAACTGTTTCTATGACTCACAATGGCTTTGTAAATGAGCATATTTAGCAGATATATTCTGTTTTAAATTGTTTCAACTTATCATTGCAAGAAGAAATTTCCTTGTTTCATGTTTAAGATAAAGTGAATGCTACCATGGCAAAACTAAATTTATAACAAAAAAGAGTTGGCAACGGAAAAGTGGACTCATTTTCTTCTCTTTTTGAATTTATGACAAATTCGAATATTAAAACAGATGCTGATACTATAAAATGTATAACACAGCACATACGGAGTTTACAACTGGGCTTGAAAAACTCTTTTCCTGATTGAAATAAAAATATTGAATGAATAAGATTTCCATTTAACATTAATACCACATCCATGCCACAATGTTTATCATATGCAGAAGATTATTTGTTGGAATTAGCTTCAAATGGATTCTTAAAAAATAAACACGAGGAATGTACTTTAACATCATTCCAGTTGCAAATGCAACATGCGTATCTGGCTTTAATGCAAAAAAGTCTTTAAATACATTTTATCTTTTCCAACTTCATATTTATGTGAGGTTGATTTTCAGCATTTGCAGACATTAAGTCGAAAAAAAAAGAAACAGGATTTAGGCTGTAGAACCCCATCATAGATTAAAATTATCAAACAGGCAACCAAATTATGATAATCTGTCATCTCAACATAAGAAATTTCATTCTTCTCATTGATTTTAATAAATTTTATTTAGAATATAACTTTTATGTATATTTTATTATGAATAATTTTTTTTTTGTTTATTATTTTTTTTATATAAAAAGAATGTATATTTATTATAATTAAAGTATACACAATTTTTTTTGGTAAGGGGTAGGTTGGGAAACACTGGTTTAAAGGATATAAATCAACAGTTTATAAATAAAAATGATACAATGAAAATTTAATGCCACAGTAAAAAAAAAACAAAACATACTAATAAAATAAGATTAAAATTTCATTGCAATTCAAAAAAAAAAATGTCAATATGGATAATAATTTTATGTAATTGAATTGTTTCATTTAATTGTGATGTAAAAAGAATTGAGTGGTGATAAAGGGGGATCCAAACTGTAAGTAGTTTAAAACAATTTTTGCTGTTCTGGAAACTTCCATCTCAAAAAGAAAGCATTGAAAAATTGTTTTTTGTTTTATAAAGAAAAAAAAATTCTATATACAAAAATCCTCAAGTCATGAATGTGTTTAGAAATTTGAATGTTAAATTATTAATAATAATTATTGTATGTATGTATTTATTTTTTGTTAGTTTTACTATCATTCATGGGTTATAATAAATAGAAATAGATTCATATGTAGAGAAAAATAACCAGAAAATCTAAGATTTAATTATAAGGAGAATAATATTGTAAGGCAAATTATAAATAATACTTTATGCAAATTAATATAGATAGTTATAAAATAACATTAATTTAAATAGGAAGAAAGTGTGTGTGTAGAATAATATAATGTCAAAGATTAACTATGATATATGATTGATCTCATTTCTAATATTAATAAGACAACTGTACTATGAATAAGGATAAAAATGAAAGTATAATTTTTAATATGACATCTATAGAGTTAACAGAAAAAGAGAAGGATGTATTAAATAAAAAAATTAAGTATGTGCCATATGGGTATAATAATAATAATGATATTATACAATTAAAAACAGTTAAAGAAAAGATAGCACAAAAATTTACAGAAGAGAAGCATAGCATATATTATCAGAATGTGGAAGTTAATAAAATTATTAAAAATGAAGATAAGGGATGGATAGAGGAAGTTAATAATGAAGTAAATAATATGATTTTATAAGATTAATAATAAAAAAAGGCATAAAATAGGTGTAAGGAAAATATAATAATGACGAACTAGTTAAAGTAAATAAGAGATAAATATAAAGAAAAGTCCTATTTATTAAGTCAGATAAATGGAATAAATTAGTACTGATGAATAAAAAGGATGGTACTCATCTTTTAATTAAAGATGCCGCTCTATGGCGCGTTTTTCACGCCAAAACACATAAAAATGCTGTTTCCGCAGCCGACACATCCGAACCCGCATTTTCTATAATACAACTTTTTTGTTGTGCTACAGAATGCAGGCCGCTATGTCGCGTCGCAGTACAGCATGTATGTCGCATAGCAGCAAATACATTTTCCGAATTCGCGCAATTTATAAAATAATTACAGCTTGATGAGAGTTTGTATTTGAATTGTATTGAAATGTTTTCATTGGATTTTTTTATTATTTTAAACTATTGAAATGTTCAGATTTTTTAAAGCAATAATTAGAAGACTTTTTACAACATACTATATTGAACTTTTATTTGGGAAAATGTTAAATACCTATGTTTTTATTGAGTTGCAATTAGGTAATGTGTCAAGTAACGTACTGTTAGTAACATTCCATGAGACAAAGAAGATTCTACCGTCTGTATATTTTTGAAGTAAAAAAGAGCGGTACGAAAAAAATATCCAGTAAGAAAAGTCCAAATATACAGGTTTTTTTTGTAAATTTCATAAAAAGCAAATATTATAAACATGTTTAATAAGTAAAGAAGACATTTGTATGTGTTTGTTGTTGTTTAAAAAAGTTTGAGTTTCTTTCTTTTGTCCGAGTACGGTTACAATTTTGAATTTTTTTATTTTAGCATTACAAACAACAGAACACTAACCCTAAAACTAACCCTAAATCTAACCGTAACAACTTTTACTTTTATTTCGATTATTACTTTTTAGTTAAACAATAACAAAAAAAGCCGTAAAACAAGTAAAAAAATATCCGATAGAAAATTGATAAAAAAAAAAACCGTAACACAATTTAAAAAGTATACGATATAAAAAACATAAATGAAATTGTAATTTGTTGATTTTATTTTCCATTTATTATTATCATTTAAATTGTAAATGTTAATAAAAAATAATATTTAAAAAAGATGATATTGTTTTGTTTTTATTTTCGCATTACAAAAAAGTACAGAAAAATTATTAAAATCAACGGCCTGTGAATGTTCATATTTTAGTTTTAGCGTGAAAACGGTGCCATCCAATGGCATCTTTAGCTATAAGACCAGCACCAAAAGGATTATATAGAAAAGATAAATAAAGATGATACTGAAACAGTCAGATCTGTCTATACTACTGTTTCACCTACTATATGCTAAAGTAGTACTTTTATTTATGTACACGTATACCCAAATCCTCGTATATTAGACTAATTTTAAAATTAATAATCATAGTTGTGTACATATATTATAGCATACAATATAGAAAGCATATGTATATGATTAATAAATCCACTTACATGTGCACACATATATTACTGTTTACTGAACAAATGTAAATCTTGATGTATGTGTAACCAATATATATATATATTGAACCGAAGTACATTGATATTTAATTAATTTTATGAGTCCCATGTTTTAAAATATAAAAATTTAAAATTGAGAAAATAAAATGTAAAAACTAAAGAGCGGGGGGCGGGGATTTGTTATTAAATAAAAATAAACTGTAAACACTTTTTAAATTTTTTTTTGTTTAAAAGAAAAAAAAAATATTGTAATAAAAAATGATTTTAATATTCTTTAAATGAATTTATAATAAAATAAATAAAGAGATTTCGTTTTGTCTTATAATAAAATAATTAAATATATGTGCATGTGTGTATGTGATTTTTAATAAAAAATAGAAGCAAAAGCTGATTTATTTCATGAGACCAAAGACGCTGCTGCTAATAAAGTTTTCCAATGCTTAAAACAGTATAAATAGCTCAACATTTTATTATTCTTTGGCTTGTGTGTGGTGCTCATTTCTTGAAGTAATATCCAAAAAAATGTTGCATTGTTAAAACCAACGTGGTGTGCAGTCGACCAAAGCCACTCTATGCATTTAAGATCTGCAATTAGTTCGGAAAGTGATCATGTTTAAATAGACTAAACGAACAGCGGAGTGTGTGTACGCCAAACCAGCCACGAAAATCATACTATGTCAATGATTCTACGAAAAAGTCATTTACCGGTCGTCCATGAGTTAAAAATAATTCCATTATGCTGTTTCTGTTGTATTAAAAAATCCTAGGTAATTATTTAACTTTGATATCTTAACATTCCTGATTTCTTATTAAAATAAAAGATAGATTTTATTAAAAGAACTTTGAACTTTATGAATTAATCTTAAAAAAATAAACTTTAAATTTCAAAAGATAATATTTGCAATAATAAAAATAAGTAAAATCAGCTTCTATTATTAATATATTTTTTAAAACAATTGCATGCACGTACGTGTGATTTGATTTTTTTTTGTTAAAAAAAAAGAAATAAAATATAATGTAACGTGTATACTTTATTTGCTAAAGTAATGTATTAAAATGCTTTAGTTTAATCTTTAAAAAGAAAGTGTGTGTGTTTCATTATAAGATAAAACGATTAATTTATTTTAAATAAAAAAAATACTTAAATTATTTTTTTTAAAATATTTATGTTTATTTTGATACGTGAGGGTAAGTATAAATATTTATTTTCTTAATAAAAGTATGAAGGAAAAAATTTAATTATTGATAATAGTATTACATAAAAGATTCGCTAAGTTAAAAATATAAATGTTTCGGCAGTCAGTATAATATTATTGTGGTTTTACAGGATTGAAGTATTATTTTGAATGGTTCGGGAAATTATTTTAGTTTTGTTTAAAAAAGTAGTAGTAGCTTCGAGGGGGCATTTAAGATACCTTTTGTTTGTCTATTAGTGGATGGTTGGAAACCGATTGAGCTAGCGGGGATTTCAGGTACCAGATTATGCTGATCAGATAGAATGCTAATTCTAATGTAATTAGCTGGTGCCTAAGGGATTTTTCTTTCTTCTTTTAAAAATAAAATAAAGTGTTTATTTGGTCGGTGTATATTTGGTAGTCGAGCGTTGGGTGTTATTGGTAGCTCGCTACTGATGATAGTTGACACTTTACCTGAAAACCAACCACTTTCTGGAAGGGAAGTTTAGGAGGACAAAGTATAATAAAATATTAATTGATATTTTTTTTTGTTGATAGTTGATAAATTTAAAACATTATAGATTTCTTTATTTAAATATTGTTATGAATTTAATATTTGGAATTATATTTCTGCATATAGAGTTAAATTATGGCTAAATGTGTTATATATATATATATAATAAAGGTGTACCAAGTTTCAGATTTGTTTTTGTAAAAAAATAAATTTTATAAAACTGATCCATCTCGTTATATATCTTGACCTACTTAAAAAGTTAAGAACAAAAATAGATTTTAAAATAAGATGGAGTGCTCAGCAGGAAACCCCGGGTTTTCCAAGAATATAGCGACCTAATTAGAAAAACAGATGAAATTAAGAACTAAAAAAAACATGTGGTTAATGTAAGAGGTAGGGGGAGGTCAGTATAAAAGCTCGTTGCAGTCATTTTGCGATTATTAAGCTTCCTATAATCATTCTTACTGCTAAAGTTGTAAAATTGTTAATAATGAAGTTGATGAGGTAGAGAGGCAAAAAGACTCGCTTTTCTAATTCCGAAGGTGGTCTACAGAATGTGGAAACATGATTACCAATGACCCGATACTGGCAAAAGGATGCCCAAAATTGGATAACCATGCCTGAGAAAAGAACTTAAAATGGTAACAGATTTCTGAAAATTTAAAATGAACATTTAAACTAAATCTCATAACCTATCAAAGCTAGCTAAAATTATTATAAATGACCAATATAATTTAAACTAATGTACTTTAAACCTTCAAATATTACTTCCTAAACTAAAATATAAATTTTATTTTACTACTTGATCTGTAAATTTTGCCTGATTTAATCTTATTCAAGCTGATTTAAACTAATTTACCCTGATTTGATCTGATAATTTGATATAAATTAATCTATCTTAATTTCATTTCTTTTAACTAAGCAAAATAAAGCCAAATCTTAGATTTCATTTGTGTGATATCTTATCTATAATTTTATGTGCTTTCTTTTAGTTAAGTCTATGCCAATATTTGTTTATATATTTGTGCTATGTTTATTCGGAACAGAGTTTACTTGTATTTAAATTAACTAGTGAGAAATGATTAATGTCCTCACATGTATATAATTTTATGTTTATTAGCGCACAAATGAAACTCCCTTCTGAAATGAGTAGAATAAAGCTTGGTTTAGATATATAATTAAGCGATTATAAATGCTTAAAGATGGGTTTGCTTTAAATGAATTATGTGATTAATAATGACGTAAAGTGACTAAATGCAGCATAAAACTAGAATTTAATCATAATTATCTTAAAATATGCTGTAGACCTCCTTAGATATATATATATTGTGCCCTTATCTGTAGGTCATAATAAGGTAGAAAGGTCAATTACTAAAAAATTTTAAATTTTAAGTTATGCTTGTATGATATATAAATAATAATAGGATAATTAGATTTTATAATACAATTTAAAGCTGAAAATACTTGGTATATAAAAATGTAATAGATTATTTTAAGAGAAAACAGTTAAATAAAGCTTAATTACATCCTTGCTTATGGTTGTAAAAGCTGGCCATATAAAATAATACAGCTATAAGTAGTTTAAAAGGATATTAATAATTTGAGTATAATATTTTAAAACTAATAAATTAAATAAATGCTATATGTAGTATTATAATTGTATTTAATAATCAAAATTAATAGAGTATATTTTAAAATAGACTTTAAGATGGTGAGAATTATGGTTAGTTCTACAAGTTTTAATTATTTTCCAAATTTTTATAAAACATATCAGTTTTGGTAATTTAGACCGAGACGTAAATAAAAAATTATTTGATAAAGTTAGTAAACACGTGACCGTATATTATATACCTTCACACACACGCTTGTTAAAATAATAATAAAGTTTGTGAATTTGAAACTAAATATAATTGCCATCGATCATTAAAGTAAAGGTTAAAATATTAAATATTGTTTTAATATTTATTTTAAAATTTAAATAATTTTGATGAAACTAAAATTGAAGTTAGAAATACTAGTCTAAATAATATTTTGAGACATGACGTCATCAATTTTTTTTATTTTAAACGTCTATTCTGTTATAAAACTAAAATGGATAAATTTTTTCGCGCTAAAATAAAGTTATTAACCAATCAACGGAGGTAAATTGGTAGACAAAATATAAGAATTATACGAAGCGGGGGGAGAAGTGATGTGTAAGTGAAAGAGAAAGTAACATATTTTTGTAGCTGATAACACCGTAGCTGGAAAAGTGATATAAATTTAAAATTTGGTATTTATTTTAAAAGTTCTTTTGTAACATATAATATTTTGACTGCTTCGACATGGATTGCTAATTTTAAAAGTTATCTTACCAGGGAATTTTATTCAAGTTTAACCAACAACCTACAGTAAAGATGGAAGTACAAGGAAAAATACCTAAAAATATTGCTGAAGGAAAAATATGTGGAAATTGTCTTAATACAGCTTTATTTATGCTCAACCAGAAACGTATTATTGTCACTCAGAGAAATATAATTGGGACGCTATATGAAAATTTAAAAGAGAAGTTACTTGCCGTCAGGAAAAAATTATGACGCACCAATTTTACAAGGCTAATTTAAAGTTATTTTTATTCTTCTCTATGGAAAAATTTAATAGGCGTTTTTATTATAAAGAAAATCATGATGAAGAAAGAATGTGTGTCTTTTAAAGGAAAACATTATTAAAAAGATAGTACCAGAATTTTAAAGTAAAGAAAAAGTAAAGAAGAATATGAAAGTGCTATTATGTATTTTATGGAAAGGAGCCGAAAACTTTATCTAATCAGAGAAAAATATTATAAAGTATTCAATGGAAAAAAAAAAAAAAGCTTGATTTGAAAAATATAAAATTAAATTACTAAGTGAAAATGGATCCATGGGAAATAGAAATATTATTGAAGATTTAACTAAAAGTACCTAGAAGATGCATTGGAAAAAGTCGCGCGGGAAAATATTAGCAGACAATATTGGAAGAGAATATGGAGACATTTTTTTATTTACAGGATAAATTGATATCAAGAATTAAATATAGTGTTAAATATTATAAAACCAAGGATTGTCATCTATGAATATTTATTAAACAGAGTAGTAATTGTTTTACTTTAAAATAGAACATTAAGTGACTGAAGAAGAAATAAAATATTTTTTTTTTAGCTTTAATATGAACGATTTTCAAGCAAGTTCAATAAAGAACTACCGTAAATATAATTTAAATATTTTTACTGATTATATTTAAAATATAAAATGCTATGTGAGATTAGGGAAAACATATAAACATAAATTTAATAATAATGAGATTTAAATATAATAGCTTAATGGAATGATAGAAATATTGTTTTAAAAATAAAGTGTATGTATGGAAGTTTAATATCTACAAGAATCAATGGGATGGTGAAGTCTACAGAACACGATCGAGAAGATAAAGATCGTTTTGGTAATTTTGATATTTATTTATAATGCATAATGTATTTTTTAGATCATCGATTGATTAAGAATGATGTGTGAAAGTTTAAATTCTATGTACGCATTGTATACAACATTAAAACATATTATGAGATAGGAGTAATTTTAAATATGCATGCAATAAGTTATTTAAGGTATAATTAATAATATAATATAACAGAACAATTGTGTGATTCTTTTGAACTTTCATGTTGTAAAGTATTCAGATATTTTAAAATAGTTTATATATGATAAATATACGAGAAAAGTAGTAAAAGATTTTCTTAAAGAACAGCGGAGTAGATTTGAAATAAATGAATTTTATTATTGTTAGAAATGCAGATAGGAATTTGTCGATGTACTGTATAGAAAAATCTTGAGAAATAAGATCGGATAGTGACTTGGTAGTACTAGTGTAGAGGAAACCAAGATGATGTTTTGTTAAGAAATAAGAAAAATAAAGTATTTGGATCATAGTTAGTTTGTGTGATTTCAGTATAGCTAACTAAGCCCTATCACTGAACACCTATATTTTGGACAGTGTTTTTGCATATCTTTTAAACTTTTTGATGTTATATAAAGCTGAAGAAATAGCTTTAGCATCACTCCTATAATAGAGGTGGGTAGACAGATAAAGGTCACTCCTCTATAGTGTTTTTAATTCACTGTGCCATTATTGTCAAGGTATATGACGGATAATATTCTAGTTATATTTTTGATCCTGTGCATCTATTTTCGCTATCCTTGTTTCGTGAATCTGCATCGTCAGAAAGATATTTTCACAGAAATAATGAATAAAATAGAACTGAAGATACGTTATCGTTTATGTAAGAATAGTTTATTTACTGGAATGTGTTAGAATTGTGTAACTTTAAAAGTGAAAGTACAAAATATCATAAAGAGAGAAAGAATCATATGATACAGTATATAAATTAATTCGGAAATGAATATAAGATTTTTAAAAGAGAAATCTAAACAAAGTTTTTTATAAAAGTGATAATAAAATTTTAATGTTTTGAATAATTTTTAGAAAATAAATATTGCATATTTATTAAGAAAATAATTCAACAATGTGTAATAGACATATATTTGTGCATGGTATGTTAATAGTTGTAATTACCATCCGAAGTAAGGCTTGAATGAGTATATTAGATTAATAAACATCGGATAAGGAACAATCAAACCTAATACCAAATGTAGAAGAATGTTTGAAGTAGTAGGATTCCATACAACCAATATAAAACTAGAATTTTTTATTGTTTTTTGTAAAATGTTTACTATGAATGTAAAATTTGTAAAAATATAAATTTAATAATAGTAGGGATACAAAGTGTTAATAATAATTATATGATAAATACATTTTGTAACAAGCTAAACTATAATAAGAAATCCAATAATAATAATACTGTATTTTCTTAAGCATTTAAAAGATAAGAGTTAACTAAAAAAAAAAATAAGTAGAAGTTTGATTTCATTTTTATAAACTAGTAAAATAATTTTGTGATAGGAGAGTAAGGATATCCATGTACATAATGTAAATATTGTTACTTGTTTATGTTATTAATAAACTTTGTTGTAAATTTATTTTAAAGCTTTGTGTCTTCGTTGTTATTTCTCCACATGGATGCATGATATCACAATACATTTATAATTGAAACAGACCTATAGTTTTGCACAAAAAGGTAAACCTAAAGTGTTATAATAATTTTGAAAATTTATTTGTATGATAAAATTAAAAGATCATAATTATATTATTTATTGGTCATAAGTTGGTTGCCACAATGTTACATTAAAATATATGCTAATGTTGCCACACGTATTCTGTTGTCAGATTATTAAAATACTACCACGCACGTAATTATTTATTTATTTAGGAAGTAATAAGATTATATTATACTATTGTTGTTATTATTATTGTTTATTATTGTTAGTTACTGCGTAGTGAATTTATGACATAAAATTCCCTTTTCATAGTTTACTACCGTAATTTTAAATCAGTTAAAATACAATTTATGAACCTGAGATTTTATTTTATTTTATTTATTCTATTTATTTACTTAATTTTATTTAATTGAGCTAGATTCTTATTACAAAGAATATTAAGACATGATTATTTTTATCGTAGTGAAAAGAGCTTAGAAAGTCATAAGAATACTATAAGTTAGTTATTTAGTATGGTAAAAGGGGGAATAGTGTTCTTATGCCATTGAGATAGTATCATGTGGATAATATCTCAATGTAGTCTATCTCTTTCCCCGTGTCGTCACTCCATGTCTCATGAAAATAATAAATATTTGTTAATTTATTTTTACAAATATAACCGTATTTGTATTTTAAAAATTAGAGCTAGTAATCATTTTAATTAATGCTGGATATTTCATTTATTTATTTTGTTAAACTGAGCTAGAACCCGTAAAAAATTTTAAACAATATAATAAAATTTTAAGGAGAGGACGATCGAGCGAGAGCGGTGGGGAAGAGGTTAGAATATATATATAAATGCCTATATAGATAATTTAATAAATTAGATTCATTTTATTTCTTTGATAGCTTAATTATAAATGCTAATTTATGAACTGATTTATGGTGGTTCATTATATTTCTTTGATAGAATAATTATAAATGCTAATTTATGAACTGATTCACAATGGTTCTATAGAAAGAAACTAATGTTCTGCATCTGAATTTTGTTATATAATGATGTAGTAGCCAGGTGTGTCCTTAGGAAGCCCATATGCACCCAAACTTATTGCTGTATATTATCTCTTGAATGGGCTTCTGGTTTTAATGATTACCCCCTCCTTAGCTCGGACAGCTCTCTGTTTACCATAGGCTTTGGTTTTAAGGACCACCCCATTATCTCCGCTTAGGACTGGATCAAAGGAATCCAGGTATCTGGTTAAACTGTTCCATCACCCGGACTAAAAGCACTTTTTCACAGCAATGAGTATGGTGAAAGGGAACCAGTTACATGGTAATGAATCCTGTAAGCAAGCACACATTCATGACGCACAGACTCAGATTATGTAATTTATATATGCCTTAATATCTGAAGTCTTACTACTCACTATCAGTTCATTCCACCATAATAATTAATGTTTCAGCTTTGATCTGAACCAGAATCTAATTTTGTAAATCCTTAATCTATATAAATATATTTGTTAAGTATAGGCTAGTTGTAATTAATAATGATCACTTCAGTGAATTAACAAGGGCAATTCTAATTGTCATTAGCATAGCACAAATAAGGCATAGATAATCATGAGCTAAACTTGAAATAAATCTATAGTGCTGTAATAGGTCTCATGAAAATTTAACTTGTAATCTATAAACCATCATCACCTGCAAGTAAGATAAAATACTAAATCTGTAAATTAAACAGCCTGTAACTTATTAAATCATCATCACCTTCGAGTGAAACAAATTTGTGTAGTTCAAATGTTTTATTTTATTACTTAAATTTTGTCCATTATTAAATTTATTTAAAATATAACACTGCTTAGTGTTCAATTTTTGCTCATTATCCATTAGTTAATTATTAACTAGTACTTAGTTGTTTATAAATCACAGTCTAAATTTAGTAGTGTCTGTTGGTTGGGTCACATCTATGTAGCTATATTTTGAATGTGTCAGTTTTCATAGTCTCGTGTCCCACCGATATGCTATTGCCTGCATGCGAATTAAGGAAATATTGATGTAGCTTCATATATGACATCCGTAAGGTAGTAAATCTTTGAGTGTTGGTAAAGTAACTGAGGTGAGATTAGATTCGGATCTCAACAACCACATCTCAATCAGCCTTGGGACGATTTACGGGGGGGGGGGGGGGGGGGGGGGGGGGGGGGGGGGGGGGGGGGGGGGGGGGGGGGGGGGGGGGGGGGGGGGGGGGAAGAGAGGGGGGGGGGGGGGGGGGGGGGGGGGGGGGGGAGAGGGGGGGGGAGGGGGGGGGGGGGGGGGGGGAGGGGGGGGGGGGGGGATAAAACCAATTATTCATTTTTGTAATTTCACAATGGAGTTGTTTTTCTGTCTTCTTTCAAGTAAAGCACCCAGTTGTTGGCTAAGTATGGTATTGTTCTGTAATTACGGTACTATGGTTTAATTATATTAAGTGGACCTTACTAAAGCATATCAATACATATCCATGTCTGTAGATGCAAGAAAATAACTTTCAACATTTTTTTTGTCAATTATTTTTTCAAATTGTCATTTCTTTTAATTAATGAATAAACTTTCATTCACTAATCTCATCGATACCTTGTCTGTGTCATTATATAATCTAAACCTGATTTTTCTTTGTTAAAATTCCACTTTAGGATCTCATCTCTCCCTAACCACCGGGCATAAATGAAGAAATTCTAGTGAGGTTTCGGAAGTCGCTTAGTAGCAATCTAAAGAAGTAGGTGAGGTTCGAACCCCCTCTACCGACATCTCTTGGTTAGGTTAAAGCAGCTCTACTTTTCATACCATTATAATATATAATATATATATTCTTGTGTGTGTATATATATATTGTAACCTTATATTTTAGTGTAAAATATAGAGCTTGATAGAACTGATTTAAAATTTTTTCTGTCTTCTAGGTGACTTGATTGTCTTATCTTGCATTTTGTATCTACTTGATACATACATTTAAAGTAACTTAATGATGAGATCATGCAATATTTGCCTTGCTTATTGCATATATTTTTTAAAGTTTTAAAAATTGATCTTTTCCATCCACTGATTTACATCAATGTGTTTAAGTTGTAAGAAATCAACAACATATATAAAGTTTAGTAAAGTGTGATTAAAAATGTACGACAAATTTAATTAAAATGTAACTGTAGTCTTTTGAAATATCTGTTTAGTTTTATTATGACATATTTTGTAAATTGTAGAAAATAGAAGTTGTTGGGATTATTTTTTTTGATGGTGTTAATATGGATTATTTTTTACAGAGATGAATACAATCTTAAACATGCGTAAACTTTCACATTTCAAAAACCCACACTGAAATTTAATTAGTGATATAGTGTCTGTCTAGTGTCTTATCGCTCATATTTAATTATAATGTGATAATACTGTCTTACCATCTTATAAAATGATAAAAGTTTGGGATCTTCCAAAGAGAGAACTTGAGGCAGAGAAGTTCTTGCAAAGTCAAAGTGTTCTGCTGTCTCAAAAAGTCTGTGTCAATGGCCACCAAATAGAGCTTTATCTGAGTCCAAATGCAGAATGGCACTGCAACATTAGTGCATGTCAAAAATGCATTCCACTTTGGACAGGATCATGGTTTGAGGACTGCAGACTGTCATTTGTCACAGCCAGCCGAATCATTTATTATTGGAGTAAAAACCAATTGACCATAGAATCAGGAATAAATGATTTGAATGTGCACAAGAAGACTGTGACTGCATGGAAGCAATATTTGAGGGAAGCCTGCCCAGAAAGCATGTTATCTCAGCCATCCTGCAAAATTGGAGGGCCAGGAAAAATTGTAGAAGTAGATGAAAATCTTTTCACTAAATGCAAAAACCAACAGAGAAGAATTCTTCCAAAACAATTATTTGATGGTTTATGTAGAGAAACAAAACAGTGCTTCATCGTCAATATTCCAGATCGAACAGCGTCTGTTCTCCTAGATGCCATTAAACAACATGTAGCACCAGGCCCCAACATATATACTGACCATTGGAAGTGTAACAGTAGCTCTGTTCAAACCATGTTGCAAGAAAATTAAATAGCACTTACCAACTACTCATGATACATGTAATTATTTAAATTGTCTTCAATATATTTAAATATAATGTATGAGGAGCGAGATATATACATATGTAAAAAAGATAAATGTTGAAAATTTTTTTTTAAATATAGAAAACAAAATGGATAAACAAAAGGATTAAAGAGGTATAATTATTTATTTCCAAATATTTTTTTTTAAAAATATGTTATTATCAATTTGAGAAATACAGTTATACACAAATATATATTTTTTTTATCGATTGTTTCAAATATACATTTTTTTTTGATCGTATTTTACTTTAATGAGGGTAACGAAAAAAATTTGCTGTATATGCCTATAGGCAATTCTTGGTTATTTGATACAATACTTAACTACTTTAAATTCCAAGAAAACTCTAATGAATGTATGGTGAACAAATATACCAAAAATAATAATAATAAAAATGTTAAAAGCATTCCATAGAAAGAGATCGAAATGCTGATAAACTCTTTTTTTTGGAAAAAAAATATAAAGAAATTAATTAATTGAATTGGGGACATTTTGGAAAGAGTGATATTATTTTATATATATTTTTTTGATATATTAATTCGGATATATATGCTTTCGTGGTTATAAAAGACATCAAAGTTTTTTTGAATTAACTGATTTGTAGAAGAAATGAATTTTGAATCAATTTATAAAATGTCAATGTTCGTAATACATTGGGGTAACAGCAGATATGTGAAGGGCATCCCTATCTGCTACAAGTACGAGGCTGATTCCACCTACTACCTGCCAGCACGAGAAACCCAAGAACCTCACCAAGATGCTACACTAATTAACAGAGTTAAAGGAAAAGGATCGAATCTAATATGATAAACAAGTTTCCATTGAAAGAAGACATTGTTATTATTTTGCTTTGCATCCTGTTAATACTACAAATGGACACTAATGCCGGACTTCACCAATAGCAGATATCTCTCTTAAATCAAATAAAACATCATTTCTTATGGATTGTGAACTTAGAACTACCTAAATGTATGAAAGTGAATGTGTCATTATTAAAACCCCGGGTTCCACAAGGTAATACGATTATCTTTACATTAATATAAACTTAGAATTCCCTATTGTTACCCTCTGAATAATTATATACAGTTAAATTAGTAATTTGAGTTGTAGCGTATAACTGTATATTTTTTATCCCAATCAACATTTATGTGCTATTTAGTAAAAAAATTTGTTTATTGTTATTGCTTTGATATACTTTGATATGAAAATTATTTTTTTTTTTTGTCTTATGAATATGTTTTAATAAATTAATAATAAAAGTTATATACTTACCATATAACGAATTATCTACTGATTTATCGTTTGTGTTTGTCTATTGCTCTCCCTGCCAAGATGTATCGCAAAACTAATAAAATATGCCTGATATGAATAGGCACGTATTTATGAAATAGATTTTTAAACTCAAACCTTAAGTTTAAGAAATAAATTTGAGCAATTAACTAATGGAAAAAGGTCTAAAGACGAAATTCAATACAGTTAATCGCAAGTTATATGTGAGCAGGTTTAAGAGATTTAGAAAGAGAGCATTCAAATACGCATATTTCTGCGTATACCTCCATTCATCCGATAGGTTTTCCTCCCAACCCTGAGAACGAGCTAACTAAGATTGGGCACCACATTAGATAGTAGAAGTAGGATCATTAAGAGTTATAGGGAAGGTATAATACAGCATTAGTGAGTTTATCGCTTGAGGTCAGCTACCATCTGATGCTCATAAATATACTTTTTCCGTAAAAGTTTATATATTTTCCTTAAGAGATAATGGCCACCAGAGAAACTTTGAACTTAGATTCTTAGAAAAGATCTATCCAAGATCTAGAAATTGTGTTCATAAAATTCCAAAAGATAATCAATTCGTATTTCAATTCGGTAGACAGTGGTCAAATACTGTCTACAGGTGTTATGGCTACTATCCCATGTGGTCAACTTATCCATTTTAAAGATATACTTTTGCCAAGCATTATAATTGATATATAGGGTTGACTGTTAAAAAAGGCATACAAAAGTTCTGACTTGAATACTGCAGGTTATGAACATTTGAAAGTCAACCACACATACAATTTTGTGCATCCTTCTACTGGAGTGCATACACAAAACATAGAAAGACTTTGGGGGCTAATAAAATGACAATAAAAGAGGGGGGGCTGTTGATTTCATCTGGAGTCATACTTAACAGAATTTGTGGCAATAACTATTGTATATTAACATCTATCACTATCCCATCAGTGTGAATGTTTAAATAATTTGAAGTTTCTTTTTGTCTATTTTTCTTTTGCTGAACTAAACAATGACATGTAATGTATTGAGCTGTGATTAGTTTCTTTTTAAATCTTTAATTGGTATATATGTACAAATTTAATTTTGTGCTATCTGTTTTATTTTTTAAAACCAAATAATCACTGTTGTTCATCTGAGCAACGTGTTTGAAAAAGACTTCTCTTCATAATTGCACCGAAAGCCTGCTGTTAATTTGTGCAATCTGTTTTATTTTTCTTAAACCAAATAACGATCGTTATTAAATCTATTGTTATTAGTTAAGTGTTCTGAATGAAATCTGTTTGAAAAAAAAGTGTTATTACTTACTTACATGTGCTGCAAGGCTGAAAAAAATAACACAACTTGCTACAAATCAGTCTTGAAAAAAATTGGGTAAAGAATTTTTCTTGAAGATTTCTATAAATCTATTTTTTAAATATTTAAATGCTTTTCCATAATTTCAAAGCAGAATATAATTACTTTGATAAATATAAGTTCTCGTGTACATTTATCATTGCTTTTTAATATATACTAATCAATGCTTTAGAATCTTTTTGAAAAGTACTTATTTTTGATGCTTTTCGTAATTTGAAAGCAGAGAAAAATTAATTTGATAATTTTTTGGAAGACAATTAGAACCTCTCTGGTGTAATGTTCTTATTACATTTTAGCATACATGGTACCACATAGATAAATCCTTGCTTTGAAACATGATGGCAAAGGCATATTTAAAAATGTTGAAAGTCTTATATTTCTTTAATTAAACAGTGATGAAATTTAGTATATTTTTTGAAAACTACACCCCCCCCATTATCAGTTAATGAGGTTTCATTACTTTTTTAGACATTTACATTATAGTTTTTCTGTTTTTGTTGTAATTCGAATTTCATAGCCTTTTCTTTGTTTTAAATTTATATTTCAGAAGAAATTGAGCGATTTACTCAATGTAATTTGTCCATTTTAGCTACTTTTGGTTAGAAATTCTTCATTGGGAGGGGGGTAGGTCGTTTTTACATTAGACTTATTTGAAAGCAGAATATAATTAATTTCAAATAGAATCTGTTGTGTAATGTTCTTTTTAGTTTATGTAATCAATGCTTTGGAATTGCAAGTGGATATTTTGAAAGCTAAATATTGATGAAATTCTGCTTTGGTAACTTGCGCGCCTTTTTAATGAAGACCCATCCACCACTGTTCATTTTTTAGACAGTTTTACTTTTCCTGTTGTAACTGAAATTTCATAATCTTTTCTTGTTTTTTTTAAGTTGTATTTCAAAAGGAATTGTACAATTTACTCATTGTAATTTCTCCATTTTAGCTACTTTTGGTTAGAAATTCTTCATTGAAAACGGGTCATGTTACGTTTGACTTATTTCTGTTCCATTGATGATTTGAGAGGATTATTTTTATTTTTTGTTCCATCGATGATTTCAGTGTTTTTATTTTTTATTCCATCGATAATTTCAGCATTTCTTTTTATATTTTTGTTCCATTGATGATTTCAGCATTTTTTTTTATATATTTTGTTCCATCAATGATTTCAGCATTTTTATTATATTTTTTTGTTCCATCAATGATTTCAGTGTTTTTATTTTTTGCTCCTTCGATGATTTCAGCATTTTTAAAATATTTTTTTATCACTTGCAGGCTTCTTGCCTCTTGTTGATGGTACAGCAGCGTCAGTCAGCGTGGGTGTAAGTTACAACTACCACAATAACGTACCTACTATTTAATTTGTTTATTATTTAAAATAATAACAGCTGTAGAACAGCTAACTAAAAAAAAAACTATTTTCTGACTTCCATCACCGATGTTGAATTATTATTTGCTCCAATTATTATTCCTAGTTTTTGATGTGAATAGACCGGTTGTTTTCTCATCCCTGGTGTTTGCCTCAAGTTGTTGCTATTTCTGGGTCAATTCCTAAAAATATACCATTTCACCAGCATTCACCCAACACAAGAGGAAATTTTCTATGTTAAAACGCAAAAAAAAGAGTCCTCACGTTCTGTTGGACGGCGTAAGAAGCCAATACAAAGAGACTTCTTTCTATGATAAAACACAGAAAGAGTTCCCGACAGCTGCCGGTTATGGCTTTTTTTTCTATGCTAAAAGAAAAAAAAAAGCCTTTATTGGCTGCGGTAGTTGATTTTGTTATTCATTTTCTCGTAATAGTCGAATATCTATTTTCTCTGTAGTTTCGTGTGAGTGTGTGTATTTGAGCCAATTGTATTTTTTTTAAATTTGACTGCATATTTTTTTTAATGTGCTGTAACTTACTTCAGTGTTGTAAGTTTATTAATAATGAAGTGAAGCTTCCATGAAGAATGTGTAACACTCAAAAAGTTATTTGAAAGGGTACAAGCTAGCATTTCTTTGACAATCACGCAACAAATAATGTTCTCGCGAGAATTTGTTCAATAACAAGTAAGATGGCCACCGCCGCCTCTAACACAGAGTATTTGAAGCTGTGGGAATTGCCATCAATTGAAGCCAGTGCTGTGGCATATTTGTAAAATAAAAATATCCTGTTAAAAGAGAAAAAGTGTGGTGGTGAGGAAATGCAGATTCGTGCTAATAAAGAGCTGAGAAGTTTTATATGTAAATCAAAAAGTTGTTGATGAAAGTGTTCGATTCGCAAAGGCAGCTAATTTGAAGGTTTCCAAATGCCATTTCATGAAATCTTTAAGATTGCTTTACTATTGGAGCTGAAAAGAGCTGACCGTAGAATATGCTGTTAAAGATCTAGAGATGAGTCGCAGTATCTATGCCAGATGTGAAGCGGAATCTGAGATTCAGATTGCGCTTCACAGCCCACTTCCAATCTTCCGCTACCAACCTAATTCTTGCATATATATTCCACTCACTAACACATTTGTTTGTATCTTTTTGTTTGAGTATTATTAACTAACATATGTATTAACGAAGATATTGGCATAAATATCTGAATTTAAACATGCAAAATAAAATTAATAAATGTAGCATCTGAAAATTCGTATACGCAATAGGGGATGGGGGATTAATTATCACGGACTTATAATATCAAAATATATTATAATTTCTGTATTTATTTATTTTATAAAAGTTATAGTAATTGTTTGTTAATTGCAGCTCAGATATCTATAGATATTGTAGAGACAAAAGTACTGAGCCAATATTTAGTGGAAAAGTTCGTGATATGTAATTTTATAAAATTGTGTTTTTAAATTATTTTTGCCATTAAACTCCACTTTTCTTTTAAATCCAATATGGAAGATGCGATTGTAATTAGTCAAAATTAGTTAAAGGTGAGAAGCGTAATCTTGTATAATATTCTAACATAACTTTAATTAAAAGTTTCTCTAAAATCAAAAGTAGAAACTAAATTTAATTGATTTACTTTTGTTACAAACATTTCCTTTTATCAAAATTAATTAAAGTTTGAATACTTATCTAACAATGGCATCTTCCATCACAATAGGTAAAAGCTTGTATACAAATTCTTTTGGAAATTAGATTGCAATGACCAATCAGAAAGGGATTCCAAAAATACCGAGGCATGGAATTAATTACGAATTAATTTAGAGAGTAACTAGGATGGTCAAGGAGAGCAGTCACCAAGAAAATTTGCGATCGTTAATTTCAATGTGTACTGAGTAAATCTAAATCGCCTTTCTCGCCATTCGAGATGGCCTTCCCTGCAATCTGTGCCCATGGATCCCGATACTCATAGACTATACTGATATGCCTATTCGTTAAATCATAAAATTACTACCTGCCTGAATAACTATGTTTGATAAACTAGATCTAGTCTCCGCGGGAATTGAAATCATCAAAAGAACCGCCATGTTTTACAGAGGTA
The DNA here is from genome assembly GCA_028023455.1 of Epiperipatus broadwayi. Taxonomy (NCBI): domain Eukaryota; kingdom Metazoa; phylum Onychophora; class Udeonychophora; order Euonychophora; family Peripatidae; genus Epiperipatus; species Epiperipatus broadwayi. The sequence continues at coordinate 1,243,750 of JAQFVV010000274.1, forward strand.
ATCATTTCAAATGCTGCTAGACTCTTAAAGTTACCGTGAATAATTTTAACTTTCACCTATCGATTTCTTTAAACATTTTGTAAATCTTTCATTTGTAAAATTTAATATTAGTTATGAATTAATTTGTAAAGTTCTTACCTTTTTGTTAATTGTACCTGGTTCTCTCTCTATATAACTTAGCTGTAATCTCTCCTACATTAAACCTCTCCTGAATAATTATTAGTTCTTAATGTCACGTCTATGCGGCAATATTTTATTCTCATTATTATGTTTTATACTTTCAGATACTAAATTATATGTCGATAATTTTCCCCCAGAATCACAAATGCTTACGCTATCTCTTTTAATAAAAGAAAACCCTCCTTACTTTTCAGAGGGTAATTAACCTAGTAGTTTTAAAAATAAATTTGTTATTCTTAGTATAGCGGGTGCCTGCCAGTCTGGGGAAATAAAATCAGAATTTGATAATTATTATAGTGTTATTTTCTAAAACTAAGTAAAAATCTATTAGCACTAACTTCTAAAATCTGCAAATAGATTTATATGAGTAAAATTAATCCTACTTTATTGAAATCAATAGCCACTACCGACTATATATATATTTAATAATATGAAAAGTATTTATTTATTCAAGCATTCAAAACCAAAGATTTATATTTATACGTTGTGGAAAGTTTACGTGTAGTTTAAAATAATACATAAGGGGGGGATCGTTTAGTTCTATAAGCTATATTATATTAGCATTAACTGTAATTCTTCCACATCCACGTAGTAATCAAATCATACCGGTACGAGGGGTTTTTATTAATAAAGATAGGCGATAATTATTTATTCCTTAGCTAAATATCTACATATTTATATTAATGCAAGCGTTACGTGTATACCGGCCTTTCGTGATATATATATCTTTGTGCTTCATTCATTTTTACTTCCAATCCCAAGGACAAGGTTTGGAAAACCTCTTTGGATTTCTTCAGCGTGATATTATTGCATAGGGTTCGCTCTGACAAAAGTCCAGCCTATGGCAATTCAATAAAGCGCCTTCTTAGTTGTTTATGACCCGACCCTGCCGACGTTTGCAGAAAGTCGCATTTCATTAACGGTGAATTGAAGCATCTTCTTAGATCTTAGAATAGATCGTTCCATTGCCCTCATACACGTACCGCTCTCCCATATTTTGTTTTTGTTAAAAGCCTATTAATTCTCCTAAACCGTACTGTTATGATTATACTAAATGGATTACCACTTTTTTATATATATTTCATTCGCACTTTCAGATACGACACTTCTGCCATTATTATTATTTCCCAAATTAGCTTCCCACACACGTTCTTATATAGCAAAATGCAAATATTAATTAAATAAAATTACCCTTATTGTCCAACTGAATAAACTTATGTATTGGTCTGAATGCTGTTGTTCTTATTACTGGTGGATTCAAATAACTTCGGGTACCGTAGTCTAGCGCTATTATTAAAAATCTTATGTATCCCAGTCAATCGATAAATTATTGACATATAAATAGCAGCACTAGAATAAAGCCATGAATTATTTGTTATTGATGATTAAATATGTTCATTGTATAGTATTGTAAGGGAGGTTAATGTTGTCCAAGGGAGATAAACACCCATTTTATTGACATTGTAACACCAATAACGTTTGCAATCATATATACTCCAAGTTGATTTAATAAATTTTATATCTTTCTAAATATCTAAGTCATTGTTTCATTCATTGAATAGAAATAATTTTGATGTAATATAAAAAGGTTTCACTTACTAGATGATCGAAAATCGCTAATTATAATATTCTAGACATGAACCAAGTTCGAATAAGAGTCTTTTTGTGTCACGACTTTGTGATGCCGGCGGGGTAGGAATAAATTAGATCAGTATCATCGGAATTGTTGCTCATAAGTGGGTAGATCTGGAAAATAGGCAAATAGGGCAGAGTTCATGAATGTTCCTGACTTATGTATCTTGCACAGGATTGGATTCGAGGTACTTTTGCCTAGATGCTAGATCTTGTTATATGAACAGACGAAACCGACCGGTACAGATGGAAGCATGCTCTTCAGGAGCTGTGCCATGAAAGCCTTTTGTCAAGATCCTGCTCTCAAATCGGAGGTACAGGAATGTCTGTTGAGGTTGATGAGACCCTTTTCAGTCGTCGGAAAAACCATCAGGGCAAAATGCTTCCTCAGCAGTGGATTTTCGGAGGGTTGTGCAGAGTAACTAGTGAATGCTTTGCAGTGGTGGTTCCAACTCGATGTGCCATGACACTGCTACAAGCCATAAAGGACAACGTAAAGCCAGGATCCACCATCTACTCTGACTGCTGGAAAGGGTATAGAACATCTGATCTGGAGACAGCAAGATTTAAACATCTGCACGTAAAACACCGCTACAACTTTGTGAATCCTATCACAGACACGCATACCCAAAACGTTGAGTGTTTATGAGGCTGCCTGAAATCCCAAAACAGGAAAGATCGTGGGACACACAGGCGATGCATGGATGATTACTTGTGCGAGTTCACAAGGGAGATGTTTTGAGTGCAAAGTACTTCAATTTTTTGTTGTTGTTAATATATATGTTCACATAGTTCAATAACCAGTTCTAGTGTTATTTTCTTATTGATGTTTCTTCGCTCGAACAAGTTTTTAGCCACGGGCAATGTTCTTCTTGTTTTTTTTCACCCCCAAATAGACCAAGAAAGAATATGTAGGTGGAGTTTTTTTATTTGTATATTAACTATTAATTTATTTAATGATTTAGGAATATATTTTATACAAATGTTTTACTCTTTTATACAAACAGCATTATTTTTTATTAAAATAATGACGTTATATCCGTTATAGAAATATATACACAAATAAAAACAACAGTTTCTGAGTATTAATTACTGTCACAAAAAGAAAAAAAATTATTCACATACTAACTCTAAATGTAGGAGATAAATTTCAAGTTACTTTGAATAGATTCACACTATTAAAAACAACCCACTACTTTCAACTTAAAGAAAGAAAAGTTTATGGTGGGGAATATTTTTAAATTGTACTATTTAAATAACGTTACTTTTTATATTTGCTGAGTTTTTAATTATTGTAAAAAAAATTTAAAATAAAAACCATACTAGTCTGGTATGAATTCTAAATTGTAGTATATAAATTACGTTACTTTTTATAGATTTATAATTACGTATTGCTTTTTAATAAAATTATTGATTTACTCTTGAAAAAATACCGTAACTTTAAAAAGACATACATAAAGTCAAAAAAATAATAGAAAAACACCGTAACTTTAAAGACACACATACAAACTAAAAAACAATATAAGATAAATAAACATTTACAAAAATGAAAGACTAACATCATATAATAGTATTAGTTACTAGAATATTTTATTACAAATCTAATAAATCAGATTAAAAAAAAATAGAAAAACACCGTAACTTTAAAGACACACATACAAACTAAAAAACAATATAAGATAAATAAACATTTACAAAAATGAAAGACTAACATCATATAATAGTATTAGTTACTAGAATATTTTATTACAAATCTAATAAATCAGATTTTTTTCAAATCAAAAACAGGTCCGGCCCGGAATCATTATATGTATATGTTTTGATTAGCATCAACGCCATCCTGCAGCGAACACCAGGGATGAGAAATTTACCGAATAGACAGATTAATATAATCTAAAAATTATAAATTTGTAACAATGCTTGACATAGGATGTAGAATTTAATAACTTATAAGAAATATTTTCATTAAAACTCTACATGTCATGCTTTAAAAAATTATCTTGTCTATTCATAAAGCCCACATAAGAGTCCATTAAATTAAAAGTGCCCACAATAATTGGAACAAAATGAATATAATCACATCTCTGAAATTCAGCATAGGAATTAAAAATTATTATTATACATGATGTACATTAATTGTTCAGAATTTTCTATATTTATTTTATGGGTGAATATTTATTATACCCAAAATGTTGTGTACTTTAATGTTTACTTGAATAATAAAAATAATAAAGTATTTTATTTTCATATGAACTTATGTGTGAAGTTCATGATATATATTTTTCTATGCTTAATTTAAATTCAAAGGATTGAAGAGAATAATTAACTGAGGGTACAGCGCTTGTAAGTAGTCAGAAATTATTGGTGAATTTATAATGGACGTTAACATACAGGAATTATTCCTGAGACTTTCCAGAGTTCTGTGCCTATACTTATGTCATATTTATTACATTATTATTATGCTCATATTTAAAGCTGTCAGTCATTATCTCAGCCGTCCTTTATTATGAAACACTTTTCATTATGCCTGAACTCATGTCTGCTTAACTGCCGGTGTATTCTGAGTTAGCAGAATATTTGAGAAGGATGATTTTACATTTTTTGATTTGAAGTAAATATTAATACTGTTTTATAATGTTAAATGGTATTAGTCTGTACTGGTGGTTAATCCATAAAATAATTATTTGCCATTTTCTGTATTTTGCACTCATTCCTGTGCTGGTGGTTAATCTGCGGAATGGAGTAATTATACATGTTGATTGATGGTGGTCTGGAAATCCACAGGACATTCAGTGTTCTATCATTTCTATGTGTAGATGAATGCATCTATAGGAATATTTTACTTCATACATGTTGGTTTGGGCAAAGTATTTTGTACTATGATACTAACATTATCTTCTTTCATCTATAGGCATGACTTGTAAGTTCAGTCATAAGGAATAGCAGGCCATCTTATCTAAATTGTCTCCATCGTTTATCATGTTTATTTACAAATTATTTTAGCTGAATTGAAGTTTCAATCTCCATTTTTTATTAGAGCTAACTCTAGCAAATACGCCAATGCTTATTGGTTATTGTTATAACATTACAGTATATGTCCATTGGTTCTGGTATTGACATATTGGTTATTTCATGACTTGATGTTGAACTCCATTCTCTCTTCTCAGAGCTGAAATTAAGTCAATTTATATTAAAATCTTGTGTTTGGGACTATTATAAAACTGTGAATAGTATCCATCAATTGAAATAAACAGATAGAATAATATTTTATTTATTCTGCTTATATTATTTGTTTATTTATTTATCATATTGAAACATTATATAATCAACTATTTGTTAATCATAGAATTGTAAATAAATGTTAATTCATAATTTAACCTACTGTGCCATTGCTATTTGCCATTCACAAAAACCAAAAAATCCTACATATTGAGTAGAGCCTATAATACAGCACATATTATCAGTAATAGGGCATAGAAGTCATTAATATTCTCAGGAAAATATTTGAATGCTTTTGTTCTCAGGTAGTTCATGATGTATGGGTTCAATAAAATCCCATTTATCTCTTTCATCATTTTAGTTTTGTTTTCTTAATTCTGGAATATGATAGAAAATCGATTGTTTCTATAAAGTCATAGATATATTTACTAGATAATGTTATGATAGAATTTATTCTCTTAATGCTATAATTTGCAATTCATCAAATATAAGAAGAGTCTCGAATTTATTCTCTTAATGCTATAATTTGCAATTCATCAAATATAAGAAGAGTCTCATTGCTATTTATTTAATTAAAAATCTAAATTAATGAGGAAGAAACCCAAGTTTCCTATGCTCGCTTATTATTGCAGAGCCCATACCTAGACTAGCATTTGTACAAAATCCTAAGTATATCTGAGCTATAATAAATCATGTTACAGTGGTAGTTATAATTATTGCTTTCTTGTTAATAACTTGTATCTACCATGTAATAGCTAGTATAGGCATAAGAAATCATACATGCTATTCTGAAAGAGTAATCATTAATAGTTTCATAAATTACAACATCTTGTCCATGGTTGGCCATAAGGTCTCATGCAAACAAAAATCACAGATTAAGGTTTTGAAGAATAATAAAATTATATAATTATAATTTATCTTAGGTAATCTAACGTTCTTTCACATACTGCTATGATGAGTCTTCACAGTGTATCCTGGCTGCGACCAGATTAGATCATATTAAATTCATGCTATACCATTAATGTTGTCTGTCGTGACGTGATCAGACTTTTCAGTTACAGCTTTTAATGCCTTACAGCATGCGGCTTGATTAATTGACTGGTGGTTGCAGATTACAATAAGTGGCAATGTGTGAACAAGATTAATTGATGATTGATGGTTACAAAGAGATTTCGGTTAGAATTCTTTGTGCCTATAAATCGTGGCATGATATATAGTTTTAGCACTGCTTAATGTTGGGGTGATTTGCTGTTGAATAGTGGGCGTGGAACAAGTTGTTCTCTAATTTTCGATTAGTTTTGGCCTTCCCCATACTGCATGAATATTTATCATGTGACAGATGCTCTATAATGGTGGGGAAATATTACATGTTTCACTGCTATATATTTCACTTCAAATTACTTATATGGATTTCTGGTGACAATAGCATTCGTATTTCAAAATACACACATCTATGATTGAATTGTGAGGGTTTATAAGTTGTTGTGACTATTGCAGATGATTATAGTTGGGTTCAGTTTATTTAACTGTAGATGTGATATGTCCCATCTGAGATAGATTATTGATGGTGATCATTTAGTGATTTGTTGGCTTGAAGAGATTTTAATTCGTTATTGTTATTAAAACATAGATATTATTACAAAGGCAAGAGTTGTATCAAAGAATATTAAAATTGTTGCTGTTACAAAATATCCAAAATGAATGGTTCCAAAAAGATGAATAATCAAGGAGAAGAATCCAAGGAGTTGCCAGTCTTGACCTCCAACAATGGTTTATACTGATGTTCGAACGTATGGAGAGTGGATTTAGTAAGATGTCTGAAAAATTGAATGAACAGTCTATTTCAAAAAGAGATGTCTGAAAAATTAGATAATTTTGAAAATAAAGTTGCTGGTTTAGGGGTTAAAATGGTTGAAGTTCAGGAGTTTATAAAAGAGAAAATAGACGCTGCTAGGGTGAGAACAGTGGATGAATTTGGACAAAAATTTCAGTCATTGGAAAATAATTGTAAGGCAGCCAAAGGCGAGTCAGATGTTAAGCTAAAAAAAATTAAAGCTAGCTTCCTAGATTATAAGAAACATTCAGAAGTTTGGCTGAAAGAAATTGGAAATAATTTTATAATCCATGAGGAGAACATGGACAGTAAACTGAAGACGCTTGAACCAGCAATAGTAGAATCAAGGAGTCAGTTGGCACAAATAATAGGACAGGTTAGTAAACCCTGTTTTAGTAAGTTATGGTTGGAGGGTTTTATTAGATCATAATAGTTATTTTCATATAAATTATTTAGGGGTTGGTTGGTCAGGTGCTGTTTAGGCCAGTTGTGAATTCCCAGGTTGATATGGCCAGGTATGGATCAGCCTCTCTCTTGTCTGTTTCTTGGATATTTTTAATTATGTTGAGGAAGCAGTTATTGAGTTCATCAAGTGGTAATTTTTGAAATATCACCTTGCATCTGGTCAACCAGATGGCAAAGTTTATGTAAGTGGCAAACCTGATTTCAGAGAAAATGCCTCTATTTAAAGCTCCTTGAAGTGATGTTAGGTCTGGACCATTATTATTAAGGTGTTTCTGGAAGTTTTGTCTTAGTCCTTGCCAGACTAGACAAAGGCGAAGGATATGGTCCATATCTTCTGGGCTGGAAAGACAGAGACAACATATGGGATCTATGCCCAAGCCTCTTCTATTAAGAAATATAGCAATGGAGAGGTTACCAAGGTTAATTTTGAGAAGGAAGTCTGTGAGTTTAGGTGCTAGTTTCAATCTACAGGCTAGTTTGCCCTTTGTTTATGTCGATGGGAAGGTGTGTGCCTTCTGGGTATTTAAGTTGGATAGGTTGAAGGCTTCCCAATATGTTATTTTTGAATTGAACGTGGTCGCAGTAGGTATTATGTGCACAAAAATGTATGAGATCTGTGTTTGAAGCCAGACGGGAGTGAACCTCAGAGGGGGCGGTCTATCAGTGGGAAGAACTTGTTCTTTGGGAAGTGGACATTGGAAGGTCCTGCAATCAGAGTAAAGTTTATGAATTATATTGTAAGTTCTCTGTATTGCAAATACTTTTATTGAATGCAGACCCAGTCCATTCATGTCTCTTGGCTTTTGAAGGGTGCACAGACTGATAAATGATCTGCGCCCACCTCTACAGAGTCACAGACAGTGGGATTCTACTTTTTTAATGAAAGCGTCTGTTGGTTTAAAACCCGCAAGATAATATATGATCTTGGGAAGTATGAGGGAGTTTAAGAGTGAAACCTTTCCAAATGTGGTTATGTATATTCTTGAAAAGCATGTTATGGTGATGTCTATTTTGTTTAATAGTCTTCGTTGTATTTCCATCCTCATTGCTGTAGGGGTTAGGGACATATTGAATCCCAAGAAAGGCTGAGGCATAGCTTCCAATGAACCTGTTATCCTGTTAGCTGTTTTGATATTCCAAATTGCTGATTTGCGCCTGTTAACCGTAAGCCCGCGCATCTGAGCATAGTGCTGTAATAGGCTTTCAAGAATGTTTATTTCTTCATGTGATTTAAGAAACACCACCACATCATCCATGTAGAAAATGTGGGAGATGTTTTCATTAAGAAGAGGGATGGAGATCCCAGGGAGTGCTTCCTCAATGCTCAAAAGCAAGGATTTATACAGTCAGAAGGGAGGCACTTAATGGGAGTCCTGGGGTGGAGTGCAGGGTTTGAACCCAGGCATTCTCCCATTTAGAAAATCTCGTTTGCTAGGAGTTCTCTATGTCTGAATGTTGCCAGAGACCTGAAGACCTCTAGTTCGGCAAGTAGTACATCTATTCGGACAGAATCAATGCCGCGGTCTAGTAGTGGACCGGCTGGGATTGTTTTGTTCTATGGATATGATCAATGAGTCGAATCGGCTGACAGCATCACGGTCGATGTCCTCTTAGCTATTGATGCCTGGAAAGTTTGGTATGTTTTCTCTTGATTTTATCTTTTATAATGCTTTCATAATTTTGATTAGGAGAGAACCATGGATATTGGCCTAATGTTATTTAGTCAACAGGTAGATCTTTCTTTTATTAAAGGGCCACTGAATAGTAATCCCTGGAGTGTAGGCTATCGGTGGCTAAGAGTCAATGTTCCCCTTGTAACATGTATGGTAATTTTCCAAGTGAATCAGAAGAAATCTAGGTTGTGTATGCTGGGATGGGTGTGTTCAGGCAGGCTTTTAATTTTGGAGATGATATCGGCTTCAGTAATGCTGTGAGTTATTTGAATCTTTCACAAATTTGTGTCATTTGGTAACAGTTCCAATGGGCTGTAGTTTGGTGGAATAATAATCCCTAATTTTGTTAAGCATACTAACGCCAGAGTAAGTGATACCGTCGAGGCACAAAGAGGAGGTTGTGTGATTTCTTTTTCCTGACCCCAGGGCCCATCTGATATAGGCTAGTGTCCAGCAATCTTGTTGTTCCAGATAATTGCGTGCTCGCTTAATATGAATATATTCAACAATGGTCATTCTGGTTTGTTTATATGTATGTTTTAGATGTAGGATTTTTGAGATATTGTGTTCTGTAACTTGGATGCTTTTCAGATCAGATGTAATCCGATCAAGTTCTGAGAGTAGTCGTAATGGCCTTTTCTGGTATCTATTGGATTGGTTAATAAACTTTTGTATTGTGATTATGAATGTATTCCATCCTTGTAATGCTGGTAGATTCCCTATCTGCTGTTCTTGAAAGGTGATATATACGTCTGAGATTAATTGGGGGGAGGCACATTGTGTCAGTTGAGTAATCTCATCGTCCAGGGGAGGTTGGTTGATGTGTAAAGTTGTGGTTGCAATTTGATGATAGCTTGAACAGCGAGATGATCTGAAAATGCAATAGGCCAGAGATGTGTTTCTATGAATGAGTTCATTTCAGGAGAGAATGAGGTCTATGAGCGAGTATTTCGGTATAGAAAAGAAGGCCCCTTCATGAAAGAGTGCCTTCCCACTGTGTATGTTTCTAATAACCATCTTTAATATTTTTCTCAAATGGTCAAAGTGTTGAATCACACCAGTAACGGACGTTCGTCTAATTGCTATGTTTTATTATGTATAACTTGTGTACTATTTGTTCATCTTTAACCAGTACACATTGTAGTGACAGAAGGTTTGTATAGTAGCTATGCATTGGTATCTCGTGAGGTTTTGAAAGTCAATAACTGAGTTTCACGCCTGTCTTTATAGTTAAGCCCCTGATGTTGGTGCTTGTGAATGACTTTGAAGTAGGTTGCTTGGTTTCTTGTTCCTTAGCTAGAGTGCAGTGAGTTGGCTGTCTTTTGCGTTAGGCGACTTCAGGTCAGTTGATGGAATCCATAATGTTGACTGTGGGACTTTTCCCCAGGGTTTAGTTCAGGTTGGGTATGTATAGTTTGATGTTTGCCATTATCTGGTTTTAGGTTCATCTTTCATTTTTTATGATTGGGACGGCATTGCCATGTAAGTCATCAGAGGTTGAGGTGGTTTCATTTGAATCGATATTTCTATTATTGTTATTGTTGTGAACCAAGGTGGTGGATTGTGTGTTTCTGTTCCGGCGCTTATTCCTTTTACATGGTGTGGTAAAGTGTTTAGGGACATGATCAGGCCCAGAATCTGTGAGGCTTGCAGTTTCTTCTTGCCTAGTTTCAGCATCTATTGCTTCTTGCTCAAAGTCAGAACAAGGGTCTGCTGAAGATAAATAAGTTTTGCTTGTCTTGTTTTGACGTGTTTGGTGGCATCCGTGTGGGTTGGTTTCTTGGCATTGGTTTTGTATGTTGTTTTGATGAGAATCGTTTTTGAATGATTATATGTTTTTAGCTTGATCAAAGTCTCATGCTTTAATTTTATATTTTGATTGTCGGGTTTTGGTTGTTGCATGTTTTGCTGTTCTTGTATATGCTCTTCTTTTGAACCACACCGATGTGACCGACCCACAAGGATACCGCAAGAGGTGCAGTATCTGGAGGGGCAATTGCGCAGCAGGTGTCCCGTCTTCCTGCATTCGAAACATTGCGATTCTACTCCCCAGAATGAGATGAAAAGAGGCACTCTTCCAATACGGATTGTGGGGGAGATATCTAATGGCATTATTCCATTTTTTAATGTAATTTGAAAGAGTGCTATGTTTTGCATAACTTCTTGTATTCCAGGGACCCTAAGATATTTAAAAGAAGTGATTTGCCCATAAGGCATAAGAATGTTTTGTAAGTCAGAAATGTTGCATTCCAGCCCACAATTTTTTACCCTGCCACTTACTGAAGTGTTACGAACTATGTTTGGATTGATGGTAATTAGGTATCTGTTACCAAGTATCCTATATTTATTTTTAAAAGCTTGTTTTGCCATGATGTTTGTAAATTGGAGGATTAGATAGCGAGGGTTGGGGTGATATGATATCCTTTGAATAACTTTCCAGAGATCTTGGGCTTTTAGCAGGTCGAAGAGTTTAGTGGTTGGAAATGGAAATAATCTTAGGAAGTGGTCTGTAGTGGACAGAATGAGTGAGGCTTCATCATTGAAGATAGCAAAAGATTTTAGTAATCCTTGTGGCATGGCTTCATTGAATTTGGTAACTGTTTCAGTATAAAGCTGATGATTATTGAGTTGGTCATGAGAACTGTTTGATGGTTCATGTATAAACAATCCTATGTCTGATGCCTCATCCAACTCCCCCATCAACTCAATCAATTGTTGTGTGGCTTCATTATTATCTTGCAGATTATTTGAATTGTGTTTTGTTTTCTGTTACTGATTTATCATTATTATTGGATTTTAGAATATTTGCATAAGTGTTGGCTGTCATATTATCTTTTTGTGTATAATCTGGTTTAGCTATATAACTTTGTGATTGCCTTAATTGTTCATTTGTTGTTTTATTGAAATCGTGATTATTTTCTTGATGTTTGAATTATCCATTGTTTTGCTTTATTTCAGAGGAAGAGCTGATGTCTGTTGACTCTTCACTATTAGTGTGATCTGGGTTTTTTTTTTTTCAGGCGCTAGCGTTGACATCTAGCAGCGCAACTGACCAGTCACTGGTCAAATCATATTACCTTTGAGAAAATAAAATATTCACTTTTAACCTAGGATTTCACCTCAAAATGCATTTAAACAGACTGTAAGTACTAATTTTATTAATTTACACTTTTACATTTGTTTTTAAAAAAATTTACAATCACTTAAAGCTTGATTTAAATTCCACCTCGATCGAGTTGAATAACGTTATCAGCTAACGTTAATGGCTGGCCTACAAGGCTCCAAGCCTTCAACAATTAACATGGAAAAAGGGGGTGAATTAGTTCAAAATCTATAGTGGATAATCAGGGGGAAAAATATATAGACATATAAATTTACCAGTGGCAAAACAAAACAAATCAGATAACTTACCAAAAGCAAAATGCTATGTTTCTAAAATAAATACCAGCGCTTTGAACAATAAAACTTTAAAACTTGGCAAACAAACACGAAGGAAAAATGATATAGATAAGTTTCTTCATACCAAAGAGAAAACATTCAAAACAGAAGGAAACCCTTTACAAGACCCTTCTGATGGAGAATTAACTCCTCACCACATAGTTCAAAAACATAAAAAAATCTTTAGTCAAACCTAAAACCTGCAGCGGCAAAAATACGCAAAAAGCAATTCAAATTAGAACAACGCGATCAGCTAATGTCAATCATGCAAAAACCCAATACCACGAAAAATTCCATCAAGCAAAATAATCCTTCCGCGAACAACGGAAAAAATTGTTTTCCTTTGTTGGTATAAAATAACAATGTAATTGATTATATGGATACAAAAAAATTTAAAAATGGATGGAATAATTTATATTGACACAACTGTATTTAAAAAGAATACACTGATATTGAAAAACATTGTAAGCTCAATATTGTTAAAAATAAGATTATTAGAGCTATTAAGGTGTGATCAAATGAAATGTTTTTTTAAAAATGAAATAAATAATATTAGGGAGGAATGTATTAAAAATGATTATCCTGAATATATTGTAAAAAAATTGATATCTAATTATAATATTGATAATATAAAATAGAAAATGAAATTGAATAAAAATGGAGAAAATAATTTATATAGAATTTAGTGTATCAAGGTATTTGTTTTTTAAAATTAAGAAATTTTTTAGGTGTTTTAATAGGAAGTATAATACATTAATTTGCTCTGTTTATAAAAGGAAACAATGTTTGAGTGACTTAATAAATTATTATGATAAGATTGATATTTTAGAATGTATGAATTCAGTATATATAATTAAATGTATGGATTGCTATAAAAGTAATGTAAATATGACTTACATAGGAAAAAGTAAGAATAAATTAAGGATTAGATTAAGGCAGCATTTATATAATAAAAAATCTGCTATATATATTCATAAAAAGGAATTTAAACATGAAAATTCTGATATAAGGCCATTGGAATGTGTTAAAAAATTTAAAGAGAGAATAAAAAAAGAGGAAGCATATATTGATCAGTATAAACCAGTATTAAATAGGATGTTAATAAATAAAGATAATAAAAAAATGATAATATAGGAATGAAAAGGTATTAAAAGGAATGTTAATGGGTAAAGATTTAAAGAATAGATAATAAAATTATATAAGCAGAATATTAAATTATAAAGGTATTTTAAAAGAAATAGTTAAATATAAAGGAGGTAAATAAATATATTTGTAGATGTAATAATATAGTGGTTTTATTTGAATATTATATATATATGTTAATTCTAATATTTTTACGGATAAAAGATGTCATATCTCGCAATTAGTAATAATAATATGACATATATATATATATTTGTGATGTATTAATATTTTATTTAATTTTGTTATTATTTTTATGTTTTTATTTATTTTTGTTTATTTAAGGAAACTAGATAATGACTACAGAATGTAGTTGAAATGTTGTTATGACGGAAAAATAAAATTATAGTAAAATATTGAATAAACAAGTTTTAAAAACAAAAAAGAAGAATGTATGTATATTTTATATACTTATTATGTTGGAGCTATACTTTGAAAAGAAAAAGAAGAAATGAAAAGTTGTGTATATAATTTTATTTAAATTTATAGAAGAAACGTATAGCATATATTATTATCAGAATGTGGAAGTTAATAGAATTATTAAAAATGAAGATAAGGAATGGATGGAGGAATTTATTAATGAAGCAAATAATGATTTATAAGATAAAAAAAAGGCATAAAATAGATAAAAAAAATAATTATGAGGTAAGTAAAAAAAAAAAAAAAAGAGATACATATAAAGAAAAAATACTATTTATTAAGTCAGATAAAGGCAATAAATTAGTAATGATGAATAAAAAGGTTTATATAGAAAAGATGGATATTATGTTAAAAGATAGTATATTTGAAAAGATAAATAAAGATGATAATAAAATATTAAATGAAAGGATTCATAGGTTGGTAAGAGAATTATATAAGAAAAAGATGATTGTAGTACATAATTTCTTAGGGGTTAAAAATTGTAATGTGGCTAAAATTTATGGGGTACCTAAAATATTTAAGGAGGGGATACCACTAAGACCAATTATAAATGGGAAAGGATCATAATTTAATAACATTTCTAAATAAATTGCAAATAAAGTTTTAAAAAAATATATAGATAAAGGGAGAAGTTCATTTATAAAAAATCTTTTAATAAATGATATAAGAAAGGGAGTGAAAGAATATAGTAAGCACAGGTTAACTTTGGTTAAAATGGATGTTGTATCGATGTATATGAATATTAATGTAAAAAAAGCAATAAAAATATTAATAGATAGGTATGAAAGAGATAGTAATAAAAGAGTAGAAATACATAGAAAAAAATTCGAACAAATTATAGAGATATGTTGTAAAGAAATTATGTTTAAGTATAGAGAATTTTTATAAGCAAAAGCAAGGTTAATTAATAGGGGGAGCTTTAAGTGGGGTTTTAAATAGAGTTTATATGGAAGAATTGGAAAAGGTAATGTTAAAAAAAGATAATGCACCAATATTTATTAGAAGATACATGGATGATTATTTGTTAATATTCAACAGATCACAAAGGCAGATAGATTTATTTATTGAAGAAGTTAATAAAATAGATAAAGGGATTAAATTTACTGTAGACAAAGAAGATAATGATAGATTTCTATATTTGGATAAAGAGTTAAAGAAAAGCTATAAAGAAGGAAAATGTAAGATAGAAATGTCAATTTATAAAAAAAATAATGATACTATTGCTAATTGGTATTAGAATATAGATATAAAATATAAAAGGAGTACAATATATTCTAGATTTATAGGGAGATAAGTTATTGTTTGGATGTAGGGCAATATATTAAGCAAAAAAAAAATCTCGATTATAAAAGAATTAGTGAGTTATAAATAACCAGAAAACTTTATAAGGATAGAAAAAAAGGTGAAAGATAAACATAAAGAAAGAGAAAAGTAACAAAGAAAGAGCAAATGTAAGTTTAAAAACAGGAAATAATTATAGTTAAAAATTTAAATAAAATTATAAACAAAATTAATAAAAAGTTTAATGAGGCATTAAAAATAAAAGTAGTTAATAAAAAAAGAGAAAAGTATAATAGGAATATTAGAAAATAAATATAAGTGTTTAAATGAAACAGAGTACAATAAAATTAATGGAATTTGTGAAATTCATTGTTTTTTTTTTCCAATTTCAACTTGGTTATTGACTGACTACTGCATTTTTGAATCTTTGAATTAAAAGTTTATTATTTAATTGTAATTGAATGAAGACGATGACTTTATTTGTTTATTCCAAAAATTAGATTGCTTGGCAGAATTCCATTTAGAGCATGCACTAGGCAATCACTTGTTCCACAAATCTTTCAGAGGAGCATGGACGATGTGAGGGGGGTACTACTGACAATAGCCATTTTGTATGCAAGAATCATCTGCATATGTGTAAATTTGAGATTTGAGTTTTTTCCCATCAAAAAACGTGTTTTTAAACGTGCACAAAATGTGCTTTGAAACGTGCCCACCGAAACTATTATATAAGTGCTTTTTTGGACATTTTGGCATTTTTTTTTCTGATTCAAAAGTTTGTTGTTGTACATTTTAAACTTACCATTTGTTATTATTGTGAATTTGGTTTAACATTTTAAATTTCAACTGCATTATTTACTTCTGTGTTTTTTTTTCCAATTTCAATTTGGTTATTGACTGACTTCTGCGTTTTTGAATCTTTGAATTAAAAGTTTATTATTTAATTGTAATTAAATGAAGATGTTGACTTTATTTGTTTATTCAAAAATTAGATTGCCTGGCAGAATTCCATTTAGAGCATGTACTGGGCAATCATTTGTTCCACAAATCTTTCAGAGGAGGAAGGATGGTGGAAGGGGGGTATTACTGACAATAGCGATTTTGTATGCAAGAATCGTCTGCATAAATGTATATTTCATAGAATATTTTTTCTTTTTTACTTTTATAAAAATATATTTATGTTGCTTTTTTTTACGGACCACATATTTTTTTTTTAAAATTAAGTAAGCATCAAAAGTTAATTTGTGTCAGTGTACAATTTGTAAAGTACGTGTATATCTCATATATTTTTTTGTTTTTGTAAAACTGTATTGAGTATTATTTCTACAACCAGGACGTATTTGTTTAATTCAAAAAATTAAATTGTTTGGCAGTATTCCATTTAGAGCATGTACTGGTAAATCACTTGTTCGACAACTTTTTTGGAAGAGGAAAGATGGTTGGGGGGGGGGGTTGCTACTGACCATCGCCATTTTGTATGCTATCATCTGCATAAGTATATATTTCATAGAATATATTTCCTTTTATAAAAATATATATTTATGTTGGCTTTTTTTTCCTCCTGCAACACAGACCACATTTTTTTTTTTTGTTGAAATTGATCAAATTAAGTGTCAAAAGTTAGCTTGCATCCATGTAGAATTCATAAATATGTGTTTATCTCATGTAATACTTTTTATTTTTTTTGTCTTTGTAAAAATGTATTGAGTATTATTTCTGCAACCAATGAAAAATAGGATGACTTTTCACATTCGTATCAAAGCATTGCTAACTTTCTAATGTTTGATGTTGCCAAAATAACATTAAAAAGTTAGCAGTGTATTGATGCGAATGTGAAAAGTCCTCCTATCTTTCCTTGATTGCAGGAATAATATCCAAGTACCATATAAATTAAGACACAAGATTATCTTTATGCTTTCGTTGGAATCGAACTTTGATATGACCTATGTATATTAAAAAAAAACAATTTGATTGAAACCTAATAGGCACAAAGACTTTTACTTTTTTTTTGTTGGTATAATTCTATTGAACTATTCATGATAAGATAATCAACCGTTTAATAATTATAGAAATATTGAGACTTTTGATTTAATAACAGTTAATATCAAAGATTAATTTTAACAGTATTTTTTATTCAATAGCTATAAAGTGCTGACCATTGATGAAAGAAAATAATTTTATATATAGATATTAATGTAAAGAATCATGCAGGTGTGCTAAACAATCGTTGTGAAAGTTCAAGGCACCTCAGATGTGTTTGAAGACGATGTATACTATATATGTGTGTGTTTCCACTACCACATATTGAAACGAAAACTTTCCCTTCTGTTTCACCATCAACCTAATGACCTACTCGTCTGAACTAGTTTCGAACCTATTCTAAATATCAAAATGTTATATATAAGTCGAGCGGTAAAACTTTGCTATCATGGCCGCCTAAATGGCATCATCCATTTACATACGAAAGTAAGCTATAAATAGACAGGTTTGATAAAATTATAGCGTAGAAATCCTCATAATTATTCATAAAATATTTTATTAATGTATAAGTCAATTCTAAATTTTATATTCGTATGTGGATGGATAATTTAAACCATGGAATGAAGGCATAATGATTTGTACATATAATATTTAAGATTAAATAAAAATAATGTAAAATGTTTTCTTTAAAATATATTTACGGTTTTCTGATTTAATGTTTTATAGATATAATTGAAATTAAAGTATTTTTTTTATAAGATCTGTCAAATTTGCTTTTTTTAAATAAACAATATAAAGAAAATATGTTAAAAGTTATTTATATCAAGTTAAAATAAAAGTCATCGGTTTATAATTAAAAATAGAAATTTTGTGTAAACAAAAAAATCAATTAGTGACTGCACCTGGGGTAAAAGTAAAATCTAGTTTACTGATTGAATTTGTTTGCAACAAAAGACATTATTATTAAATCAGAATACTGTTACTATCTGCTAAGCCTCAAAAATCTTTAACACCTAAAAAAAGAATTTAATTAACGAAATCAGAATCAAAATGATATAATTTATATATTTTAATAATTTTTTTAAGTAAATGAAATATAACACCTCTGAGACTTTATCAGTAGTAGAAAATAAGATTCTATGATTTTGTTTAATTAAAAGTCAATTGTTCCTGAGGCAAATGAAATTCCAAAAGGTGTTAAGGCTTAGTAGGTGGAAATGTATAAATAGGCCATATTTTAAGCAGGAAAGATATACTCCATCTTGCTTTTGAAGAGATGTTTCTACCAGAAGCTGAAAATTTATTAATTTTCGCTATGTCTTGCTAGTCATGCAAAAATTTGCTGCCGTTCCCGCGATGGAATGCCCAAGTTCAATTCACCCAAGGCCATAGCAACAACCAACATTGCCCTAACAAGCTTATAACAAATAGAAGATGCCGTAAGCCGCTAAAAAGAACTTGCCCTCATTCCAATTTCAGTCCAGCTACAGCAACACCATTTTAAATCGTCTCCCAACTAAATAGAAGATGCCATAAGCTGCCAAAGAACTCACCTTCATTCCAGCTCGAGTATCTCCAGTCCAGCTATAGGAGAACTGTTTTAATATTATTAAAATCACAGAGCTCTGTGTAAAAATTCAAAATGATCATTATTTCTTCAAAATCAGGTTAGCTAATTATATTATTGTAAACTCTGTCTAAATTGTTTTATAAATAATATTTGAATACTATAAATAACCTACTTATGCTAAATTTCTTTATTAATTTAATGTTTTGCTATATAACTTGATCACTGCAGTATATTTACTTTTCTTTTGCTTATTTTTATTATTAATTATGCCTGTGTCTCGAAACGGCGCGCATTTAGTTATGAAATATATTCTTTTTGAAAATATTTTTTTAAAATCTTCGAATTGTATTAATTATAGCATCATTTTGCGCTCGGTTTTGAAACACTAATTTATAAATAGTGGCGACCCTTTGTGCTCATTGTTATTTTGTCACTTATTAATTAATTAATGTAAATATAAAATGTGGCTTATAAATCCAAGTTTGCAACCTTTAATTTTTATTTTACTTGGAATTAAACTAGCCTGGAAGGTAATTATAAGTATATTTTTCTTATTAAAGTATTTGTAAGTCCCTTACATATACTTTCCCCCTTAAGAATTTATTCGATATACATAACTGAAAAGATTGAATGGGATAAAGTAAAGTATATATATTCCTGTCAGTAGCATATATGTAATTTTCATGCTACATAAGAGTTGGCTCTTTTGATCAAGCTGATAAACTTGTGCTCATTTAATGTATGATATTTAATTTATAATATACTTCGGCTTGGCGGATGTTAAATTTATTAATATTTTATCGTTGGGCTGTTTTTTTTATATATATAAGATGGAGCCACGGTAAATCCAGCCCATCTTCCTCTCTTATGGGAAGTGCAATAGCTAAGACTGAGCGAAGGGCCAGATTAGCATGTAAGTCCCCCACCTCTTATGAACCAAATCAAGGTTCTCTTTTAGCAGCATGACAAGCAGTCATTGGGTAAACTGGTGTTGGTCACAAAAACCCTAAAACTATTTTTCCATCCACAGAGCAACTTTATTATTATATTTTACTTGTGCATAGCATATTAGTAAAATCTTTATAGCTAACTGTACCTCCCAAATATACAGTCTTCGGCATTGATCTGAAGTATTCTTGAAAACCTGTTCGATCTAAAGCTATCTGGGATGCTTTATACACCCATATTTAATATATAAATTAGTCATAACAGATGTATTATTAAGCTTCACTCCAGACTTGGTTTGATTACATGTATAATTGCCACTCGAACTGATGATGAAAGGGCATAACTAATAAGTGGAATGTAGTGATTTATTATATAGCATAATATTTAGCTTCGTTAAATTTGAGCCACAAATTTATTTAACCCAAATATCAACTATTGTTTGTACAATTGCCTAGAGCAGGGGTGGGCAAATAGCAGCCTGCGGGCCACATGCGGCCCGCGAAGAGTTTTTTTGTGGCCCGCCAAGAGAGTCAAAATAATCCACCTTGTAATATTTTTCACGTTCAGTTAAGCCTTCTATTACGAACTAAAATGCATGAGAGTTAATCAAGCTATGAAAAAGAAAATATATTCAGATCATTTACGAGTCTGGGTATCTCAAGAACATAGCTATATTTCCTAATTAACTTAACCTAATATTATTTATGATTTGAAGTGCCAGTGGAATCAGTTTTTTATTTATTTAAAACAGGATGCCAGAATTCATACAAGAATTCGCTGATATTCGTCGCGTTGCACATCGTAAATTAAAAAGAAAATACTAAAAGTAAAATCGGGATAACGTTGTATTATTTTTCCGGGGTTTAACTAAACAATCATATTGGCAAAGGTAATTTATAGACTATAATAAATTAGCAATAATAACGCACAATGAAAAGTTGATATTAAAAGTAAAATATTTTATTTAAACAAATGAAAAATATTTAAAAGATAAATTACTAATAAATTGAAAAAACATACATATATGCTTATCCAGACAATGATATTGATTAAATAATTCTTGTTACAAATTTTTCACACTTCTACAAAGTTCCTTGAATGATAAAAAATGGAAATGTCTCTATTAGTAGTATGTTAGAAGCTTATAGTTACATTAGTTGGCCAACATTTTTAGTCACAAATCGGGAATAAATAATCTTAGCTTACCGGTAAGTTTGTCATGTACATGTATTTCTTGGGATCCCAAGATCATAGGAAGTTAACTAGTTTCAGTCTGTCAACATTCTCTTAACACTCCTGGTCAGTTGCAAGGTATAGCTTGACATGAAGGTTCTGGAGTAATATCTTTACAGCGAAAGAAAGTGTCCACATGCTGTGATTTCTATTCATGCCTGACGCATTGGTTCAGCTTATGAATATTCTGGGATGTGGCATTTATCGCAATTGAGAGAACAGGAATCACATCTAGCCCTGTTCCCTCACCCATCCATGCATGACAAAGCCAGCAAAAGACCCCGCTCGAAGCTATTTGGTTCATTTTATACTCTCGATCAGTTTTTTAGTTTTCTGCGCATATATTTTATTTTTTTGTTTTTTGTAGTCGCAATCTTGTACGTTTGGATTTTTTTTTTCATTTATTTATCTGGATTAGTAATCTGTTTGTCTTTTTTAATCCTTCCAATTTTAACTTTTATTTGTAAATGAATAAATAATTCGAAACAAACAATCAACTTTCATTGCACGTTTTAAAAAAATAAATTATACTAAATAAAAAAAAATTAAATCGCATATTTTACACGAACTTTAAACTTGACTTTTTTTTTTAGCTTTCAAGTATTATCAAATGCCAAATATATTTGGACCATCTATATGTAGATGGAACAACCTTGAAAAGAAATTTCCTCCTGTGCGCAACCGAAGATTCATCTCGTATTTTCCACTAGGACGGCCATGTCAATACGCATGCGCAGTGTAGATATAATGTATAGTGCTTTTTCCGGTTAATCTGTTTAAATTCAATTTTTGTCTTTGCAACAGTAAATATATAAATTTCCAACTTTAGTGAAACCATGAACCCTCCAAAAAAACATAAAATCTGTGATGAATGTTGTGTGTTTAATGAAGAATGGACAAACAAATATTTCTTTGGTAATACAGGGAATAAAGCAGTTTGTTTATTGTGTCATGAAACGATAGCCATATTTAAGGAGTACAATCTGAAACGACATCATGAAACAAAACATAGGGAATTTGGCTGCAAACTTTCCAAGGAAGAACGTAAAATAAAAGCTGCAGAGTGTGTGAAAAGGCTGAAGAAGCAACAAATATTATTTACAAAGCAATCAATATTTCAAAATAGCACTACAGAAGCAAGTTTCATGGTAGCCTACAACCTTGCTAAATGCAACAAGCCTTTTTCAGATGGCGAGTTTATTAAGCAATGTATGGTAGAATGTGCAAGCATAATGTGTCCTGATGTGAGAAGCAAATTTGAAAGCATTTCATTGTCAAGAAGAACTATAGTGTGGTGTATTGACTCAATTAGTGATGAACTCACAGAACAGCTGAAGACTGCGAGCAAAGGTTTTGTTTGGTTTTCTTTGGCACTGGATGAGAGCACAGATAATGAAGACACTGCACAATTACTCATCTTTATCCATGGAATTGATGAAAATTTTGTCATCACAGAGGAATTACTTGGCCTAAAATCACTGAAAGATAGAACCACTGATCAGGAATTGCTTGAGTGTGCTGTGAATTGTGTGGAGAAAAGTGGCTTGTCCTGGAACAAAATGGCAAGCATTACAACAGATGGGGCCAGAGCTTTCAGTGGAAAAAATGTAGGTATGGTTAAGCTTTTAAAAAACAAGTTACAAGCACAAGACACAGACAGTGATATCTTGTCTTTTCATTGCATTTTGCATCAGGAGAGCCTTTGTAAAGCTGCACTGGACTTAAAGCATGTGGTAGATCCTATTGTTAGTGTGGAGAACAATCAGAGCAAAGGCATGCCCCCATCAACAGTTCAAACTTTTCTTGAGGATGTGGAGGCAGAGTATGAAGATGTAATTTACCACAACAGTGTGAGATGGTTAAGCCTGGGCAAAATGATAAAAAGAGTCTGGGCATTGCAGAATGAAATCCTCTTATTTCTGGACATGAAGGAGATATCTCATGATTTTGTTACAAAAATAGGATGTGAGGAGTGGAGATATGAGATGATGTTTGCAGCTGATGTATTTGAGAAATTGAATGAACTGAATGTGACATTGCAGGGAAAGGGATTGTTTGCACATGAAATGTGGAAGCATGTAAAATCATTCAAAGCAAAACTAGGTCTATTTGCAAGGCAAGCAGCTGGAGGCAATTTTTGTCATTTCCCTTTATTAGGAAAACAGAAAGTGCCTGAAAGTGTTTCTGCTAAGATTAGGGATCATCTGCAGAGTTTGGAGGATGAGGTCACAAGAAGATTTCAGGACTTTAAGAAAATTGAGCCTAAATTCAATTTGCTCTCTTATCCTATCACTGCTGATATTGACACAGCACCTGAAGAGCTGCAGCTTGAACTTATTGACATGCAGTCAGATCACACTGTGAAAGAAATGTTTAATGCTGTGACATTAGTTGACTTTTATAAATCTTTGTCTGCTGAAAAATTTTCATGTATAAAGAAATTTGCTGGGAAAATGTTCTCTATATTTGGGTCTACATATATTTGTGAGCAAAGTTTTTCTTGCTTGAAGATCAACAAGAATAAATATAGATGCTCTTTGACAGACATTAACTTGCAGGCTGTGATGAGAATCTCAACAAGCAATCTCACTCCTGATTTCAAAAAAATTATAGAAAAGTGTGATAGGGTACCTTTGTCTCATTAAACTGATTCTAAAATTAAATGTTATTAAACTGATTCTAAAATTAAATGTGCACAATAAATAAATTAAATAAAACTGCCACTATCTTATTTAATTTATAGTTATTGATTTTTATGGTACAATTTATACCTTTTCTGAAATGCAAAGTTGACTAATGAATGCAGTCATTTTAAAAGGTGCGGCCCTTTGCTAATCTCCATTTCCACAAAGTGGCCCCCAAGCCAAAACAATTGCCCACCCCTGTATTACAGGATAACAATTTACATGGTATAATGGTTATATCATATTTATTTCAAATTTAAAGACCAATATCATTCATTTGTTAGATGGTATTACTGATCATCAGTCATTAAGATGATGGCATGAAATGCAGATGCTGATGAATACCAATAGTGACATGTGGTGGATAATATTTTTTATTTTGATGAGATTATGTGGAAGTGTTATAATTCATAGTTATTATTATTTTTTAAGTTCATATTTTGTCCATTATAATATTTTCTATTGAGTTATAATTAAATTTGTTAATTTAATTTTATCTTACATCAAGCTCTATTTTACATGTGAACATACATGCAGCATGAACCTAAGAACTGTACAATATAACCAAAATGCAGATTTAGTGCTCACATTGGCTAGACATCTTATCATAACTCATACTTGAAGAGAGTAGCTGCTCAGATTACGATTGAGTTCTGAGAATTTAATGGATTGAAGTGGAGAGTGGGTGGATCCTGATAATGTTACTAAACGAAAAGGAATTGGGTGGTATTTAAGATCTACTTTGACTGTAATGTTGCTGGATCTTTCCAATCCTCCACGGATGGCTGGTCTCATCGCGGTGGATATAGTAGTGTGGGGAGAAGTAAATGACAGGGGCTGGTCGTCCACCTGTTACAAGTGAGACACATAGCCTTATAAGGTTCTCTCAGATAATGCTGTTCAATTTCAGAATTGCTCAACTAATAATCTGCCTATGAGGTCATCACCCAAGGCAAGCAATCTTGGAGGAAGTTTATTATATGTTACATGATCTATACCTATGGCACATGCACCATGCTTAACATGCCAACAATTATCAATGGTACTTGGAATGAATTGGAATAATAAAAAAAAAATATTTTAATTACAGCGACTTTTTTTTGTTTACACTTTCAACATTGAACTTACGATTAAATCATTATTTATTAGAAAATAACTTTTGACTTCATTTAAAATATATTTTTGTTGGAAAGTGAAATAAATTCTACATATTCACATTTTATTTTAGATAATATTAAAAATGAGATTGTAGTCCAAATAAAAAACTTATTATGTTATCAATTCTAGTATTTTCAGTAGCTCATCGGTGGTGCTTCTTTCAAAAAAGACAGACTCTTGGCATATTGACTGAGAGATGCCCCAAAATGTCCCACAAAAAAACAAAAACATGATATTCACTCTTTTCAAGACTCTTGGACAAATGAATATGGATTTTTACAGCAAAAGGATCATGCTCTGTGTTCATTATGCTGTGAAAGTATTGTGTCTTACCTCAATTGTACAAAGACATTATCAGACTAAACATCTGTTCACATTTAAAAACTCAGATGAGAAAAATGAAGCTATAAAAAGCTGTTTCTGCCTTTAAGAAACAAATGATTTATTTTAGTCAAGTAATTGGAACCCAAAATAAAACTACCAAATGTAGTTATCATTGTGTGATTCCGAAAAGCAGACCTTTCACAGATGGACAATTCATCAAAAAAACGTTTTTGACAAGAGCTGAAATCTTACTCAGCGATCTATTAAATAAACAAATGTCTCAAATTTGAGAAATACCAGCTTCTGTAAGATCAATTCAAAAAAGAACTGACATGGCCGAATATGTAATAACAAAACAGAAAACCAGTTTACAAGCTGTTGCATTCAGTGTTGCTGTTGATAAAAGCACTGATGTAAGTGACGTGGCACCCCTAGCAATAGTTGCATGATATTGTGACAATCATACTGGTACAACAAAGGGACATAACATTTTCACTGCATTTTTTAATTATTTTGAAAATCAAAAAATTAACATAAATAAAATAATTAGTGTTACTATCGATGCCAGCCATGCAATGATCAGAAAGGAAAAGTGATTTGTTAAACTTCTTGATAATTATATTAAACATCGAAAATTGAATTTCCACTGCATTATACAACAGAAAAAATTAGTGGCAAAAATCTCATCACAATGCTTGAAATTTGTAATGGACACTGTCATTAAAATAGTTAATTTCATAGTTTCTCATTCTTCATTGACACAGGCAATTTAAATCCCCTTTGCAAGAAATAAATAGTGTATATATATGGACCTCCTACTACAACAGCAATGTTCATTGGATTAGTTGAGGTAATGTCTTTAACAGGTATGTATCATGTCTGAAAAAAATCAAGATGTTTCTTGGTGAAAAAGAACATTATCTAGAAAAAAATGGTGACTGGTTTATGCAAATTGGTGTTTCTGACTGATATAACTCAACATCTCAATGAGTTAAACTTGCATTTGCAAGGGAAATGTCAAACAGTAATAGAACTTTTTGAATATTGGAAAACATTTGCATCAAAATTAGATATATTTTGTTGACCATCTATAAGTACATTCCAAATTAACATTAACAAAGATGAACTTTAAAAATACATTGAAGCTCTCAGAGCAGAATTTTCCAAATGATGTGAAGACTTTCAAATACACATATCCATATTTCTTTCCTCATCAAACCTGACTTAATTGATTTAAAGATGACTCCATTTGACTTATCACTTTTTGAGTGGATGAATACTGATAGTTTTGACATGGAATTAATCGAATTAATGTCATCATAATTGTCAAAAACTAAATTTGTACAATTGTGGAAAACTCTTGAAGGGAAATGTTTAGAAAAGTTGGTTGTCATTCTCAATTGTTGGACATCATTATTTGAAAGATTTAATTCTTTGAAAAAAACTGCTTGTTCTCTGCTTTTGGCATTTGGTTCAACTTACTTATGTGAACAAATTTCCTCAAATATGAAAAATATTTTGAGTTCATAAAGAAGTTTCCAAACACGTGAACATTCAGAAGCATGTGTGACGCTAAAAGTGACCAATTATACACCTGATATTGAGCAAATAGGTACAAGGACAAGGTTCACATTAACTTATTTTAATAAAATATTAATTTATTAAGAGCAAGCAGATAATATAATAATAACATGAAAGGCTGAAACCTTTGACAGAAGCACCTTAAAAATGCTTATATGACAGCCAATCAGATATAATGACTGCATAGGAAACTCTCAAGTCAAAACACAAGGCAGACATTTTACGAGAAAAAGATGGTTACCACCTTGTTCTCTACTTACATTTGTATACAAATAAGCCAGTCTTAAGCATTTTGAAATGAGAGCATGAAGCACCTTCACATTTAAATCGAAAGATTTCATGTTGTTTATTTATATATAATATTTAATGAATTAAATGTGAAGGTGTTTAAAGCTTCACATTCTCATTTCAAAATGCTTAAGACTGGCTTATTTATATATAAATTTCAGTAGAGGAGAAGTGGGAACCATCTTTTTCTCAAAATCCCTGCATTGTGTTTTGACTTGAGAGTTTCCTATGCAGTAATTATTATATCCGATTGACTGTCACATAAGCATTTTTAAGGCGCTTCTGTCAAAGGTTTCAGCCTTTCACATTATTTTTATTTTAATAATAAAAAATGGCTAATCATATTAGAATTCATGATAATTTTTTATTTAAATCATATATTTTGTATGGGTAAAAAGTTGTAATTTATAATAATTTTTAATAACATGTTAAAAATTACAAATTTAACAAAAGGTACTTTTCATGTATGTTTCTATGTATTTTAAATATTAAATAACCAATAATATAAAATCTAGTTATAATGGAATTCAAAAGTATATATTATATACTATATTATATATAATTTTGAAGCCCATTATAACAACCAATTTTGATAGTGTATAATATAAGATTGGTAAAATCATGTCATGTGGAATAACATTGTAACATAGGTTCAGCATGACACTACTAAAAGGTTGCTGACCTGTGATCTATTGTATGAGATAATGTTTACAAATGCTAAGTAGGCCTGTAAAGGATTTAATTTATGATTTCCAGTTTTGTATAAAGCTACGTATATCTCAGAATATAATAATTCAGTAGTACAGTAAGAAAATAGTACTCTCATTGTCTTGCTTGTATGAATCATAGCCCCATGTGCCACATCCATATCCAATGTAACAATTGAGACTAGATGATGAGAACAGTTTTTAATTTAATAATGATATTGTAGTGAAGCATTGGAGAATAAAAACTAGGTGTATTAGAGACTTTTGCCTATCGTTATTGAATGATATTGAATTGTTTGGTAAATAGTCTTCTCATTAAAAGAAAACTCAGTCTATGGAATGGCTGCAAATATTGTATTAATTTTTAATATTAATCTGCTAATAATAACAGGATCTGGAGGAATGTACAGAAAAATTATGTTAAAGATGATTGTATTATATTAAAACAATTATCATCATATGAGGGTCTATATAAACTTGTTGAATGTTTTAAATAAGCATGTATTTACAATTAAGTACCCATTCCTACTGATGGTGCAAAAAAGTTTTTTAAAAAATAGAGAAACCTTTACTAATAGTCAGCTGGATCAATCTGAGAACTACTATATTTTTTTGTTTCTAATAGGCCTAGTATGTGAGGTTGAACTAAATAACCATTTATAATCCATTTTAATATTTAAATTATTACCACCACTAACTATATATATAACAAATTATGATAAACACATTATTAAGCAAACACAGTATTAACTAGAATGCAAAATTATATAGTAAAAAGGTTATTTCTGCCATCTCATGTATATATATATATATATAGTAACCTTCCAGGTTGGCACCAGAAAGAAATGTGGGAAGGTCACATTTGTGCTAACAATGGCTAAAGGTAATTAGTTGAGAAAAATGAATTGTGATATAATTTAATATTTAAAATTGAGTTTTTAGGACAACTAAACTTAAATTGTGATGTAATTTGCTAGTTAAAATTAGGATTTTAACAAAATTAAAATTTTAAATGGGTATATTGATTGGTGGAGTTTTGGACTATATGTTTAGTGGTAGATGTTTGTGTATAGTAGAGGATTTACATGTTATAATAGGCAGATGCATAAATGTATTATTAATTAGAATTTTCTTTTCTATATTTTATTTATAAGTTACTGATTATATATTGTCTTAGAATCTTATGTTTTAAAAATGATAAAGATTATTTGTAATAGTAAATAACATTTCTAAAATTAATAATTAGCATTTAATATTTTTTTTATTATTATGTTTATTATATTCAAACATTGTATTGTTAAAATTTTTATAAATAATATTTCTGGCAAACTTCCAAAGTTGATTGTCATTGAAACACAGAGGGCGTGAGTGGAGAAAGACAGAGTTTAAAACTTGAAAGTAAAAAAAAAAAAAGCTCCGAGGAAGAAGGTAAAAAAAACTTAAAGGAATCAATAACTCTAAGAGTATTATATAAGAAACATCGCAAGGATTCTAAGAATACACCTATGAAAATTTTTTTTGTTATTATACTACTGGAATGATATAAAATGAGGAAATAAACAATCCCCACCCCCAGAGGGATACCAGCCTCCAAATTTCTGCCAAAGCAATGGTCCATTCACTACCTTTAAAAATACCTGGATGTCACATAAGATAAGTAATTATAATTTATTTTAAGATATTGTCAAAAGTAAATATTAAAATGGCAAAATTGTGTAAAATAAAGCTAGCTCAAATTCTTTCATTAGACGCTAAAATTAAACGCTTGATTTTCAACTTAAAGAATTGGCTATCAATATTCTACAAAACAAAATTCAAAATGAAAAAGTTTATCTATTTAATTTTATATTAAGAAGATAATTTTATATTGTATAACTTCGCTATTCGCGCGTATATATATAACAAAATAATTCCAATGCATGCAAATGTCATTTTTAATGCCCGTCACGGAATTCTAGGATAAAAAAACAAACTCTTGTCATTCTTAACAAATTATGCTTTAACAATGGATAGACATTTTTTTTATGTTATAATTTACTGTTGTTGTTTTGTTTTTTTTTAAACTGATATGTATATTTCTTTCAACTTTCAATTTTTAAAAAAAAACTTAACATGTAATGATGAGATATTGACAAGTATTTTTCGTTATTACTTATGATAAATGTATAGCCAATTTTTTTTTTCTTTAAAAAAAGAAAACAAAACAAAACAATATAATTTCATTGTCATTATAATATGATAATTTATTATTTTGTATGATCTAGAAATTATATTATAGGTGATTCTAGATATTCAGATGTGTGCGTGATGCTATAGATTATTATTTTAGAGATCTTGTATTTATTATGCTTCAATTTAGTTAATGAAGTATATTTAAAAAAAAAATAAAGAATTAAAACCTTATCTGTTATAAGTTCGGTATATAGGAAGTATATTGAATGTGAGTTGAAGGTAGAAATAGTCAAGGGACGATTAGATTATTTAGATTAAGTTTGGAGATATTCTTTAACCCTTAAGTATATAGGTATAAGTGTTTGGTTATTATTTTTCCCTGCCTTTATTTATTTTGTATAGTTACTGTTAGATGATTTACACCGATTATAACAGATAAGTGTTATATAAATTTTTATAATATGTAAAGGATGATTGATTTGTGGCATCATCCAAGTTTTATAAATAAGCTAATAAAAGTATGTTTTAAAAATACATCATGTTTGGAATATTATAAAAGCACACACATTCGAAAGTATATGATTCGTATATTAGATATTAATCAATTTTGGTTTACTGTAGAAGAAATATAATTGATTAGAAAGGTGCATAAATAATATTTTTTTTTTATTATAATTATTTCTTTTGTCTTTTTTTTTTTAATAAATATTTTAATGAATTAAAAGTCCAAATGAATTGCTTGACTATTTACGTTCGATTCTCCATTTCCACACACACACACACACACACACACACATATAGTTAACATAACATAGCCCTAAAATATATAGATTTGCCAGTAGAAGTCAATTTACAATTGTCTGGTGGTAATAAATCTCAGTATTACAATGCTAATAATATATTTTACTGTGTTTGGAATAGGTGGTGATTTGGATAAAAAGATACCCAAACCTCATCATTGTCTATACCATAATAAATGTAATAATTGTCAATTTTGCAAGTTTTAGTATTGAATAGATGCTCTGAACATATTTAAATTAACCTTATAGTATTATTGTTTATAGACGTTTTTATCATCCTTGTTGGCCTCATATATAAAGACCATATCCTATAATCTCAACTGAGCTAGGCCATGGAGTGGTTGCAATATAAAACCTTTTAAATAAGTTTAAATATAATTTATAATTATAAATTTTATTCTATTTTGCATAGAATTGGTGCCTGGGCAATTATAAATATAATAAAGTAAATAAGTGAAGAAGATGGAGGTTATTTAAAGTGGCCGCCCAATCGTGGAGCCTGACAATCGTGGGATCTGATATATATTTAGGGTTAAAGTGGTGACCAAAACGTTTGGGGCTTCGATTAATTAAATCTCACACCCTGTAGACTGCCTAACTTGTTGTTGGCTCAATCATTGGGGTCTATATTAATTAAATACCAGACCTTGTAAAGTGTCTATGTTTTTTTTGGTGGCTTATGTTTTAATGTCTCCAGGATTATCTAAACCTAGGTTCATTAATTAATTTTGTTGGTTAAATAGCATAAGCTATATGAGTAAAACAGTATTGTTAGTCAAAATATTTATTTAAAAAAAATAAGATAGTTTTTATATATAAAAACTAATTATATGTGTAGCTTGTACTATCTCAGTGTATATATACTGTACATTTGTTAATATGTGTTTGTGACAATAAGGAGAAAGAAAATTAAAGTGTTAGAAAGGTAGTAAGAGTTAAATGGAACTAGGGGTAAATGGAGCATTAACTAAGGTTTGAAATAAGCAAATTAGAGTTTGGAATAAGCCAATACCTGAAAGATGTGTAACAGATATATAAGTGTCAGATGTATAGTTTAAAAAAAAAAACATTTTTTTAGGTGAAATAAATAAATACAGCCATGAGACAGCTTAGTTTTAATTATAAAATATATAAATATCACAACTTATAGTAAATGTTAAAGTTGATAACATTTTTTTTTTTATATATATATCTTTTGCTTATCAATTAAATATAGTACTGATGCTAGATAAACATAGAATTATTGATAGTATTAAATTATAAAGTGTTAATATTGTTCATATTTGTAACACTTCTGTTATAGAAAGTCTATAATTTTGAAGGTTAAATAGAATGCTTGATTGTTGGAGTTTTGTTGGTTGTGTTGCAAGTTTTGGTGATGGATGGAAAATTTTTGTTATTGTCTTAAGTATATGGTGTATTCATGTCACTGGTGATTGATTGTTCTCATTCACTGCTCCAACCCAAATTATGATATCAGTTGTTAGTTATCATGAAGCAGTTAACAGTAGTCCTGCCATGATTTTGCCTCTAAGACCCCAGAGAGAGCAAGGCATAGTTCTTTCTAATATATATGTAACATTTGTCTCTAAGACTCCCAAAGATAAGCAAGACAATATTTTATAAATAGCCCCTAAGACTTGGATGTAAGCAGGGCATTGTGATAGTGTTTGTGGTAGAATATTATGGGTTGTGGTAGCTTAGAGTGGTTAAAGTGAGATGATCATCAGAGTGTTCATGGAGCATTGTATGTTTTGAGAGCAGTGATGGAATTCTTCTATCTATCTCAAAATTGTGAACTGCTGATAATTCTTTTGGCTGTCAGTATCTGTTGAATCTTTAGAAGAATGGATGAATATATAACTTGAATATATAGCTCATTCTTAAAAGGCTATTTTCTATATTCTTATGCAAAGATTGGCATTTACTGTATTTAAGTAAAAATTGTATATCAGTTGTCATAGTGAATGCATGTCATCATTAATTTTATTTTGGTTATGAATTTTTTTTGTTATAAATGCTGGTTATAATATTTGAATGCACCCAATACAGCATAAAGATAAATGAATATGTTTAAATTATTTTGGTCTTTTATCAGTTGTTTGAATTGGTGTAGTTTGCAATATAACTATAGTGGATCATATAAAATTTAATTTATAATTCCAGCTATGTTTAGATTAATGTTATCTAGTTAAAGCTTAATGTCTTCTTGCCTATGTGTGTGTGAAAAATCGAACATTATATGGGAAAATAAAATTGTGGAAATTTTATGTCATTTAGGTAGTGATGGTGAATTTGAATTGTTGATTTGGTGGAGGTTGGAGCTGGTAAACCTTATTTTCTTAAGTAATACTAATACAATTTTAAGAGATTATAAAATGGAAGAGTTTAGTTTATACGATAGTTTGAGTGGGTCTCAAGAGACGCCATCTCCAGACATGGCTGCATTGTCTCCTGACCTTGAATCAGGAAATGAAGCTATAGATATGTCCTATGGAGAATCTAACAGGGCAGAACTGAAGTCAGGTCAGGCAGACTTGAAATCAGAATTAAAAGAACTAAAGTCTGGTCGAGTAGAAGATAGACAAAAGTCAGAAGAGATGTTTGCAGAACTAAAGTCTGGACGAGTAGAAGATAGAAAAAAGTCAGAAGAGATGTTTGTAGAATTGAAATCAGAACTAAAAGAAATAAAATTGAATCAAGATAAGTCAGAGGAGAGGATGGCAGAAATAAAATTAGAGGTTTCAGAAATAAAGTCAGAAAGGGTAGAAATAAATGGTAGTATAATTAGGCAGATACAAGTTGTGGAGAAGAAAGTAAAAGGTCAGGAATCAGAGATAGCAATAGAAATAAAATTGAGTCAAAAGAAATCAGAGGAGATGATAGTTGAAATAAAGTCAGAAATGTCAGAGATAAAATTAGAAGTGAAACTAGAGACAAAGCTAGAAGCAAGGTTAGAAATACCTAAAATGAAGCTAGAAATGCAAGAGAATAGTAATGACCAAGTTATGCAAATTAATAAGAATGTTAGTTTAGCTAGTGATGAAATAAATGTATATAAAGAGTTTAGAGAAATAGATGGTCAAGACTCAGAATTAGATGGAAATGTAGTTATAGACCTGCTTAAGGGTTTCAAGAAGAATCTTGATAAACAGGAAGAAGTTGATAAATTAATGAAAGAAATAATTTCCTTAGACATGAAATATCTAGAAATTTTGGAGAATGAATTGCTAAAGGTTACTGATATTACAGGTAATAAATTTAAAAATAAAAATGAAGACATAATTCCAAAGTGTGTTCTTGATTATTTAGAACATAAGGTGAAGGCGAATGTTTTCAAAAAAATATTTTATGGAGATACTAAACATGTAATATGTAGTATGAAATGTTTCATAGAAAGTGTTAGTCATGCTAGAGAAGTCGGTAAGGTGAAAATAAAATGTAAATTTAAGAATACAGAAAAGTTTGATGTAAATATTCTTAGAAAAGTCATTAATCCAGAAAGGGATTTAGGCAAAGCTAAAGTAAAGCTTAAATGTAAAAGAAGAAAACCAAAGTAGATTTTATGAGAGATAATTAATCACAATGAACATATGAAGAAAATTAAAGTAAAACTCAAAGAGATGAGTAGAGAGAAAGTTAAGATAAGTTATCTTAATAAAGGTGTAGATTATATAAGATACTGGGAAAGCAAAAGTCAAATTTAAAAGAATAAAGAAAGAGATAGTTAATTTAAATCTTGGCAGAAAGATTGTTGATGAAGAAAAAGAAGTTGGAAAGGGAAAGATCAAACTCAACGGAATAAAGGAAGAAGTATTTAATATAAATCATCTTAAGAAAGTTAGAAATAAGGTAATATATATTAAAAAGGCTAGAGTTAAATCCAACAAAGTAAAAATGAAATCTTGTAGAGATAAACTTGTCAGAAGAAAGGAAATAAAGAATAATCGAGCAAGGTTTAAAGTTGCCTATAATGCTCGCAGTTTGGTTCCATGTCCTGCAAGACATGATCAATAAAAGTCATACATATTGTTCAATATAGAATTGTTTTGTTTTTTGCTTATTTAATGTTGCTAAAATATAATAGGAACAAGTGTTTGTAAAAGCATTAAATGTTTTTATTGTTTTATGTTTATTCGACAAACATAATTTTCTAATTGAGGAATGATCTTAATGTAAAATTTGATGTGCTGTTAATATTGATTGTTGTTTATCCAATTCATTTTTCTTTCATAAGGGGGAAGGATTGTAACCTTCCAGGTTGGCACCAGAAAGAAATGTGGGAAGGTCACATTTGTGCTAACAATGGCTAAAGGTAATTAGTTGAGAAAAATGAATTGTGATATAATTTAATATTTAAAATTGAGTTTTTAGCAAAACTAAACTTAAATTGTGATGTAATTTGCTAGTTAAAATTAGGGTTTTAACAAAATTAAAATTTTAAATGGGTATATTGATTGGTGGAGTTTTGGACTATATGTTTAGTGGTAGATGTTTGTGTATAGTAGAGGATTTACATGTCATAATAGGCAGATGCATAAATGTATTATTAATTAGAATTTTCTTTTCTATATTTTATTTATAAGTTACTGATTATATATTGTCTTAGAATCTTATGTTTTAAAAATGATAAAGATTGTTTGTAATAGTAAATAACATTTCTAAAATTGGTAATTAATATTTAATATTTTTTTATTACTATGTTTATTATATTCAAACATTGTATTGTTAAAATTTTTATAAATAATATTTCTGGCAAACTTCCAAAGTTGATTGTCATAGAAACACAGAGGGCGTGAGTGGAGAAAGACATAGAGTTTAAAACTTGAAAGTAAAAAAAAAAAGCTCAGAGGAAGAAGGTAAAAAAAACTTAAAGGAATCAATAACTCTCTAAGAGTATTATATAAGAAACATCGCAAGGATTCTAAGAATACACCTATGAAGAATTTATTTTGTTATTATACTACTGTAATGATATAAAATGAGGAAATAAACAACCCCCCCCCAGAGGGATACCAGCCTCCAAATTTCTGCCAAAGCAATGGTCCATTCACTACCTTTAAAAATACCTGGATGTCACATAAGATAAGTAATTATAATTTATTTTAAGATATTGCCAAAAGTAAATAATATTAAAATGGCAAAATTGTGTAAAATAAAGCTAGCTCAAATTCTTTCATTAGACGCTAAAATTAAACGCTTGATTTTCAACTTAAAGAATTGGCTATCAATATTCTACAAAACAAAATTCAAAATGAAAAAGTTTATCTATTTAATTTTATATTAAGAAGATAATTTTATATTGTATAACTTCGCTATTCGCGCGTATATATATAACAAAATAATTCCAATGCATGCAAATGTCATTTTTAATGCCCGTCACGGAATTGTAGGATAAAAAAAAAACTCTTGTCATTCTTAACAAATTATGCTTTAACAATGGATAGACATTTTTTTTTTATGTTATAATTTACTGTTGTTTTTTTTTTTTTTAAACTGATATGTATATTTCTTTCAACTTTCAATTTTTTTAAAAAAACTTAACATGTAATGATGAGATATTGACAAGTATTTTTCGTTATTACTTATGATAAATGTATAGCCAATTTTTTTTTTCTTTAAAAAAAGAAAACAAAACAAAACAATATAATTTCATTGTCATTATAACACAATTTATTATTTTGTATGATCTAGAAATTATATTATAGGTGATTCTAGATATTCAGATGTGTGCGTGATGCTATAGATTATTATTTTAGAGATCTATTTATTATGCTTCAATTTAGTTAATGAAGTATATTTAAAAAAAATAAAGAATTAAAACCTTATCTGTTACAAGTTCGGTATATAGAAAGTATATTGAATGTGAGTTGAAGGTAGAAATAGTCAAGGGACGATTAGATTATTTAGATTAAGTTTGGAGATATTCTTTAATCCTTAAGTATATAGGTATAAGTGTTTGGTTATTATTTTTCCCTGCCTTTATTTATTTTGTATAGTTACTGTTAGATGATTTACACCGATTATAACAGATAAATGTTATATAAATTTTTATAATATGTAAAGGATGATTGATTTGTGGCATCATCCAAGTTTTATAAATAAGCTAATAAAAGTATGTTTTAAAAATACATCGTGTTTGGGATATTATAAAAGCACACACATTCGAAAGTATATGATTCGTATATTAGATATTAATCAATTTTGGTTTACTGTAGAAGAAATATAATTGATTAGAAAGATGCATAAATAATTTTATTTTTTTATTATAATTATTTTTGTCTTTTTTTTTTAATAAATATTTTAATGAATTAAAAGTCCAAATGAATTGCTTGACTATTTACGTTCGATTCTCCATTTCCACACACACATATATATATAGTTAACATAGCATAGCCCTAAAATATATAGATTTGCCAGTAGAAGTCAATTTACTTAATTTGTCTGGCGGTAATAAATCTCAGTATTACAATGCTAATAATATATTTTACTTTGCTTGGAATAGGTGGTGATTTGGATAAAAAGATACCCAATCCTCATCATTGTCTATACCATAATAAATGTAATAATTGTCAATTTTGCAACAGTTTTAGTATTGAATAGATGCTCTGAACATATTTAAATTAACCTTATAGTATTATTGTTTATAGACGTTTTTATCATCCTTGTTGGCCTCATATATAAAGACCATATCCTATAATCTCAACTGAGCTAGGCCATGGAGTGGTTGCAATGTAAAACCTTTTAATAAGTTTAAATATAATTTATAATTATAAATTTTATTCTATTTTGCATAGAATTGGCACCTGGATAATTATAAATATAATAAAGTAAATAAGTGAAGAAGATGGAGGTTATAGGTGAGGGTTAAAATATATATATATAATTTAATTTTATTAAAAGTGTGTACTTATTAGATGATTCTAAAATAATAGTTTTTGAAATATTTTTTTAAGTAGTTTTTTTAATATCAGAATTTCTTTTGTTTTAATTATTTGTTTTAATCCATTACAAGTCAAGATAAAATTACATCTTGAGATTTCTTTTCACTAAAAGTTTTTTGCTTTTAAATTGGAATTTATGGAAAGTGGGTTGGAGGAAAAAACAGATTTTTGCAATTAACTCTATTGTTAAAACTCGTGATACTAAAAGTATTTGTAATTAAATATATTACTGTAGTCGATCTATTACACTAATTGGACAAAAACTGTTCCATTAATTAAAAAGAAAATGATCATAAAAGAACAGAAATTAGAAGTGTGAAAATGTGTCTAAAAACAAACACTAGGTGTGAATCATGTTTGTGAAAAAACCAATTACGGAGTTCACTTTTGTTTATTTAATTGGACTTGGACATTGTTAGATTACTTTGAAAGTATCTTGGAGATAGATTGAAAAATAATATTACCAGCACCATGTAAAAGTTCTCTGGTAAAGGGACAATGAATCTTTCCCAACAGGGAAATGTCTAACAGCCACACCTGGAG
Organism: Epiperipatus broadwayi; assembly: GCA_028023455.1. Classification (NCBI taxonomy): domain Eukaryota; kingdom Metazoa; phylum Onychophora; class Udeonychophora; order Euonychophora; family Peripatidae; genus Epiperipatus; species Epiperipatus broadwayi. The sequence goes on from JAQFVV010000274.1 coordinate 1,282,006, forward strand.
CTAACTGAGTGTCAATTAAGGGAATAAATGGATTAACAAGCTAACCAAAGATATAAAAAAAACCAATGGAGCAACCTGAGGATTCTGCCAGCAGTTTTAAGAAAAATCATATAAGAATATTGGGCACATGGAGAAAGTTAAACTGCTGATCAATCAGGATAATTATGAATTTTTATTAAAGAACTTTTCTTCTGATTTGGCATAACAGAGTTCTAGATTCCATTAATTTAAGTGTAAAAAAGTTTCAATAGTAGAGATGGGATTTTAAGAGGGACTATTATTTTTATTATTTTGTATTAAATGGAAAGGGGGGTAGGGTTTTATATTACTAACTTTTTCTTAATTAAATTTTTTGTATAATTTTTCATTCATTTATTATGTTCAAAGAATATGTATTTTATGTCCAAATTTTAAATAGATTGTATTAAAAACATGAGACCATTAAATTATATAAAGGAAATAAATAGAAGGAAAATATATGAAACAAATTATATAAAATATAATATAAATACATGTATGAACATTTACAAAAAGTCAATTGATTTAACGAATGACTGAATAATGGATAAAGAATGGAAAATAATATAAAGGAAGATGTATAAATAAATTGAATAGAAATAAAGAATTATAGGAAATGTCGGTAGCTGTCGCTATGTATGTAATATACATATTAGTATTAGTAAAAGGTACATTGAAAACGGTAAAAATTTAGAATTACCGAAAAAGGTTTTTATATATAATTATTATGTTGATGTATTTATAAGTTGTTATTATAATATAATAAAGATTTATATTATATTTTATTGATTAATAATTTAATAATACATTATTTATTTGCAACAGATATAGTTTTATATTAAAATTAAATCACATCATTCGTGGCATCCTATATGAAGACCTTAAATCTGATTATAGTGAGATGCGACTGCCTTAACTTATCTCATTGAGAGGGTATGTACTGTTACATATGGCACAGCCAAGTGGGGCTCTGAATCATAGATTCCATACCATTATAGCATTGAATCATAGATTCCATCACAATCAAGTGGGACTCCAAATTATATAGATTTTATACAATTACATATGATGTAGCCAATCATTAGGCATGAATCATAGATTCAATATTGTTTGATAACAATATAAAACTTTGAAGGATAAACATTATTAATAATAATCTCATATATATGTAAAATAGTAAATAATAAAATAAAAGACTTTGAGAATTAAATAGTTAAAATTTAAATAAATAGATCACTTGCTTAAAAATATAATTTTAAAAATTAGGCATTAAAGTAAGAACATATATATACATTGAAAAGAAAAAGGCATCACATAAATATCCTATGATAAATGATATATTATTGTATAAGTAAAGTTATAGTTAAAATAAAGTTAGATTTATGATTATGAGAAGCAAATATAAAATATTTTCTAATATTGATAGTAATATAAAAATGCAAACTGAGGTACTTAGTTTAAATATAGCTGATGATGCTATGAATAGTATCAATGAAGATATAGGTGTGTCTGAGGGTAATTCTATATTAAATATCAATGTTCCACAAACTATGGATATTATTGACAAGCCTATAGAAAATAAAACAAATGATAATAATCCATCATTAAGTCAAATGATGTTAATGATGGAAAATTTAAATGCAAATCTGAAAGCACATTTATTTGCAAAAATGGATATAAAGATGAAAAATCTGAAAGCACATTTGTCTGCAAATATGGATACCAAGATGGAAAATATGAAAGCAGAGATGAAAAACATGGTAAATATAAATACAAATATGAAAGTAGAGATGAAAGCAGATATAACAAAGGAATTATCAATAAAATTAGATAATATAAACATAGATTTAAAGGAATATGAATAATGAAATTCAAAAGGTCAGATTTAGTATGTTTTTGTTTAATTTCGTAGGTTCTCATGCGGGGGAAGGGTTTCCTACCATTTGACAATTTGATGTTCTAATAAACTTTTGTTTTAAATTTCTATTTCAGCGATTTTGACCGATTTTTCTTTTACATTTCAATTTGATCAATTTTGACTGATTTCGCGTGCAGGGGGGGGAAAAGTACTATCTCAAATTGAGTGATTTTTACCAATTTTTGAATAGAAATTTATCAACTACAGGTTTGTTGGTGGTTCTGCAGCGTCACCTGATGGCTCGTCCAGTAGGTGAGAAAACAACCAAATGTTTTTAAAACAAATAGCATGTTAAAAAAAAACAGTATAACTTTAAAACCATTTTAGTATTTGTTGCTGTTTCTATGTAAAAATTAATATGTAAGAACTTTTATTTTTGTTACGATTTTTTTTTTTAAAAAAAAGCATAACACACACACAAAAAAATAATAAAATTGAAATTTGTTGATTTTATTTTACATTTGTTGATTTCTTTTCATATATTTTGCTTATGTTAATTTAAAAAAATGTTAAAAAACACGATTTTTGTATTTTATTTTTTTTTGACAACAAAAAACACCGCAAAATGATTAAAATAGACGGCCTGGGAATGTTCATATACCATAGTTTTGGCGTGATAATGGTGCCATTGGGCAGCATCTTTGTCTAGCAAACAATTACCTATTATTGCTTCATGAAAACATATGTGTGTGCTTATTGAAAAATATGTAAAAACTACAAATATGTTATTTTGCTTTTCTATTTAAAATCATAAATCCGGGAGAAAAAAAATTATATGAAATGAATACAGTTATATTCTGATGTCATTGAACAAATGAATTATTATTACATTGGCCAACTTCTATGAACATTTATTAATTTATAGTATATTATTAGAGTTAAGAACTGTAATATTCATTATTGTGCTTACCAGAATTTCATTTGCCATATTTTAGAAATGCTTATTCTCATTGACACGCAGTACATTTCCCTACATGGACAAGCTGCAGGAGAAGAATTTTTATGATTCCAGTAAACCACAATGAAAGTTTCTGTTAATGGACTATGGTGTTTTTAAAAAAATATAATTGTCATTTTTTTTATGATAAATATTATGATTTCACATGTCAAAGTAATTGTATCGCTATTATTTTGTTTAGGGGTTTATGCTAGAATGTGTTGGGATGTTCATGAATTCTCAGGTAATTTTCATATATCTATTACATGGCAGTTTTTATTCCATTTTGTAATATCTTACCTATAAGTTTCATTTATTTTCTATTCCAAGATTTTGAGTATTTCAGTCACTCATTAGTTAAACAGTGCTATAAATATTTTCTGGAAGTCTAGTATTTTTAATAATTATGCTAACAGAATAGTTGACAGTTATATATCAGTTAATCCTGAATTTAATTATTTTATATTGCCATACTTTATTTTGCATTACGTCCACTTAGTCATTTAATTTATATGCTATATATATATATATATATATTGTAACCTTCCAGGTTAGCACCAGTAAGAAATGTGGGAAGGTCACATTTGTGCTAACAATGGCTGAAAGTAATTAGTTGAGAAAAATGAATTGTGATATAATCTAATATTTAAAATTGAGTTTTTAGGAAAAGTAATTTGCTAGTTAAAATTAGGATTTTAGCAAAATTAAAATTTTAAATGGGTATATTGATTGGGGGAGTTTTGGACTATATGTTTAGTGGTAGATGTTTGTTAATAGTAGAGGATTTACATGTCATAATAGGCAGATGCATAAATATATTATTAATTAGAATTTTCTTTAATATATATTATTTATAAGTTACTGATTATATATTGTCTTAGAATCTTATGTTTTAAAAAATGATAAAGATTATTTGTGATAGTAAATAACATTTCTAAAATTAATAATTAGTATTTAATATTTTTTTTTTATTACTATGTTTATTATATTTAAACATTTTATTGTTAAAATTTTTATAAATAATATTTCTGGCAAGCTTCCAAAGTTGATTGTCATATAAACACAGAGGGCGTGAGTGGAGAAAGATATAGAGTGTAAAACTTGAAAGTAAAAAAAAAGGCTCCGAGGAAGAAAAAAAAACTTAAAGGAATCAATAACTCTCTAAGAATATTATATAAGAAACATCGCAAAGATTCTAAGAACACACCTAGGAAGAATTTTTTTTTATTATACTACTGGAAAAATATAGAATGAGGAAATAAACACCCCCCCCAGAGGGATGCCAGCCTTCAAATTTCTGCCAAGGCAACAGTCCATTCACTACTTCAAAAATACCTTGATGTCACGTAAGATAAGTAATTATAATTTATTTCAAGATATTGCCAAAAGTAAGTAATATTAAAATGGCAAAATTGTATAAAATAAAGCTAGCACCAATTTTTTCATTAGACGCTAAAACCAGACGCTTAATATTAAATTCTAATCATTTTTTATCAATCTTCTCCAAATTAAAATTTAAAATAAAAAAATTTATCTACTTAATTTTATACCAAGAAGATAATTTTCTGCTGTATAACTTTGCTAGTTGCGTATATATAGTGAAATAATGTCAATGCATGCAAATATCATTTTTAACGCCCGTCACGGAATTCTGGGATAAAAAAAAAGTCTTATCATTCTTAACAAGTTATGCGTAACAATCGGATAGACTTTTTTTTATGTTATAATTTACTGTTATCTTTGAAATTAATATGAATGTTTCTTACAACTTTCAAATTGAAAAAAAAACTTAACATGTAATAATAAGATATTGACAAATATTTTTTTTTTTGATTACAATAGATGTATAAACAATTTTTTTTTTGTTTTGTGTTCTTTAAAAAACAAAAAAAACAATGTAATTTCATTATCATTAGAGTATGATAATTTATTATTTTGTATGATTTAGAAAGTATATAATAGTGATTCTAGATATTCGGATGTGTGCGTAATGCTATAGATTATTATTTTAAAGATGTATTTATTATGCAATTTAGTTAATGAAGTATATTTAAAAAAAATAATAATGAATTAAAACCTTATCTGTTATAAGTTCGGTATATAGGAAGGATATGGAATGTGAATTGAAGGTAGAAATAGTCAAGGGACAATTAGATTATGTAGATTAAGTTTGGAAATATTCGTTAATTCTTAAGCATATAGGTATAAGTGTTTGGTTATTATTTTTCCCTGCCTTTATTTATTTTGTATAGTTACTGTTAGATGACTTACACCGATTGTAACAGATAAGTGTTATATAATTTTTTATAATATGTAAAAGATGATTGATTTGTGGCATCATATAAGTTTATAAGTAATCTAATAAAATATATTTTATGAATACATTATGTTTACAATATAATCAAACGCACATATTCAAAGATATATGTGATTAACATATTAAATAGTAGTCAATTTTGATTTTACCTTAGAAGAGATGTAACTGGTTATCAAGGTGCATAAATAATATTTTTTTTTAATTATAATTATTTCTTTGTCTTTTTTTTTAATAAATATTTTAATGAATTAAAAGTCCAAATGAATTGCTTGACTATTTACATTCGATTCTTCATTTCCACACACACACATCTGGTTAATATAACATAGTTATAGAAGATATGCTTGTCAATCTAAGTCAGATTTTATTTAATTTGTCTGGTGGTAATAAATCTCAGTATTACAATGCTAATAATATATTTTATTTTGCTTAGAATAGATGGTGATATGGATATAAAGGTACCCGGTCCTAATCATTATCTATCCTATATTAAATATGATAATTGATGATTGTGCAATAGTTTTAGTATTGAATAGATGCTCTGAACATATTTAAATTAACCCTATAGTATTATTGTTTATAGACGTTTTTATCATCCTTATTGGCCTCATATATAAAGACCATATCCTATAATCTCAACTAAGCTAGGCCATAGAATAGTTATCATATAAAACCTTTTAAATAAGTTTAAATATAATTATAAATTTTATTCTGTTTTGCATAGAATTGGCGCCTGAACAATTATAAATATAATAAAGTAAAGTGAAGAAGATGGAGGTTATATGAGAGGGTTAAAGTCATCGCCCAACAGCGGCTTTGATATACGATTGGGCTAAAGTGACCGCCCAATCGTGGAGCCTGATATACTTAGGATAAAGTGGCCATTTAGTCATGGGGCCTGACAATCGTGGGATCTTGATTATATATTTAGGGTAAAGTGGCTGCCCAATCAAGTCCCTGTTTAATTAAGTCTCATAGCCTGATATATTTACGGTTAAGTGGTGGCATGCAATGTGGATGACTTGATATACATGGGTTAAGTGGCAAGTCTCATATCCTGTAGAATATTTATCTTTTCTTGGCTTAATTGGTTAAAGTGGCAACCCAAACATTTGGGGCTTTGATTAATTAAATTTCACACCCTGTAGACTGCTTATCTTGTTGTTGGCTCAATCATTGAGATGTATATTAATTAAATACCAGACCTTGTAAAGTGTCTATGTTTTGGTCACTTATGTTGTAATGTCTCCAGGATTATCTAAACCTAGGTTCATTAATTAATTTTGTTGGTTAAATACCATAAGCTATATCAGTAAAACAGTATTGTTAGTCAAAATATTTATTTAAAAAGAATAAGATAGTTTTTATATATATAAACTAATTATGTGTAGCTTGTGCTATCTCAGTGTATATATACTGTACATTTGTTAATATGTGTTCGTGACAATAAGGAGAAAGAAAATTAAAGTGTTAGAAAGGTAGTAAGAGTAAATTGGAACTAGGGGTAAATGGAGCATTAACTAAGGTTTGAAATAAGCAAATTAGAGTTTGAAATAAGCCAATACCTGAAAGATGTGTAATAGATATATAAATGTAAGATGTATAGTTTAAAAAAAACATTTTTTTTAGGTGAAATAAATAAATACAGCCATGAGACAGCTTAATTTCAATTATAAAGCTATATGAATATCACAATTCAGAGTAAATGTTAAAGTTGATGCCAATTTTTTTTTTATATATATCTTTTGCTTATCAATTAAATATAGTACTGATGCTAGATAAACAAAGAATTATTGATAGTATTAAATTATAAATTGTTAATATTGTTCATATTTGGAACACTTCTGTTATAGAAAGTTTATAATTTTGAAGGTTAGATAGCATACTTGATTGTTGGAGTTTTGTTGGTTGTGTTGCAAGTTTTGGTGATGGATGGGGAATTTTTGTTATTGTCTTAAGTATATGGTGTATTCATGTCACTGGTGACTGATTGTTCTCATTCACTGCTCCAACCCAAATTATGATATCAGTTGTTAGTTATCATGAAGCAGTTAACAGTAGTCCTGCCTTGATTTTGCCTCTAAGACTCCAGAGAGAGCAAGGCATAGTTCTTTCTAATATATATATATATATGTAATATTTGTCTCTAAGACTCCTAAAGATGAGCAAGACAATATTTTAAAAATAGCCCCTAAGACTTGGATGTAAGCAGGGCATTGTGATAGTGTTTGTAGTAAAATATTATGGGTTGTGGTAGCTTAGAGTGACTAAAGTGGGATGATCATCAGAGTGTTCATGGAGCATTGTATATTTTGGGAGCGGTGATGAAATTCTTCTATCTATCTCAAAATTGTGAACTGCTAATAATTCTTTTGGCTGTCATTATCTGTTGGATCTTTAGAAGACTAGATGAATATATAACTTGAATATATAGCTCATTCTTAAAAGGCTATTTTCTACATTCTTGTGCAAACGTTGGCATTTACCATATTTAAGTAAAAAATTGTATATCAGTTGTCATAGTAAATGCATGTCATCATTGATTTGATTTTGGTTATAATTTTTTTTTTCTTTTGGGTTATAAATGCTGGTTATAATAATTGAATGCACTCAACACACAACATAAAAATAAATGAATATGTTTAAATTATTTTGGCCTTTTATCAGTTATTTGAATTGGCGTAGTTTGTAATATAACTATAGTGGATCACGTAAAATTTAATTAATAATTTCAGCTATGTTTAGATTGATGTTATCTAATTAAAACTTGATGTCTTCTTGCCTATGTGTGTGTCGAAAATCGAACATTATATGGGAAAATAAAATTGTGGAAATTTTATGTCATTTTAGGTAGTGGTGGTGAATTTGAATTGTTGACTTGGTGGAGGTTGGGGCTGGTAAACCTTGTTTTCTTAAATAGTATTAATAAGTTTTTAAAGATATTATAAAATGGAAGAGTTTAGTTTATACGATAGTTTGGATGGGTCTCAAGAGACACCATCTCCAGACATTGTTGTGATGTCCTCTGATCTGGAATCAGGAAATGAAGCTATAGATATACCATATGGAGAGTCTAGTAAGATAAGAGATACTATCTCTAAAACCAAAGATGGTGATCTGTCGATGTTGATAAGAGAGATATTTGTAGAATTGAGAAAAGAACTAAAGTCGGGACAAGCAGAACTGCAATCAGAATTAAGGGACCTGAAATCTGGACGAGTAGAAGATAGACAAAAGTCAGAAGAGATGTTTGCAGAACTAAAGTCTGGTCAAGTAGAATTAAAATTAGAATTAAGATAAGAACTAAAGTCAGGACAAACAAAATTGAAATCAGAACTAATAGAAATAAAATTGAACCAAAAGAAATCAGAGGAGAGGATAGTTGAAATAAAGTCAGAAATGTCAGAGATAAGATTAGAAGTGAAAGAACAAAGATAGAAGCAAGGTTAGAAATACCCAAAATGAAGCTAGAAATGCAAGAAAATATAAAAGATCAGGTAATCAAATCAGGATTGTTAGAGACAAGTGTTAAGAATCCCCTTCAGAAAATTAAAATATCTGATGATGATTCAATAGTGCTGTTTAAGGAAGAAATTCAGCAGACTGTTAAACTAGTTAGTAATGATATTAGTTTAGCCAAAGAAAAGTTAAGGGCATATAAAAACCTCAGAGAAATAGGGGACCAAGAACTGGAATTAGACAGAAATAAGAGTGTGGATATATTTGAAGATATTAAAGAAAGTCTTGATAGGAATAAAGGGATTAGTGAATTCATATTGTACCAGTCAAAATATGCTTATCCATCTAACACGAACTGGAACTCTCAAAATGTACTTCAAACCCAGTCAAGCCCGAGATTTTGGTCAGGGACCAGCCTGGATTCGAACCCACTCTCCACACCCCAGATCAAACACCTAATGGACAACATAACAATGATGGCACACGAGAATTAATTCTTAATCCGGCCCACTAGCAAATCGGAGAAAACAAAAGACTCATGGACTTAAACATATATATAAACAACTTAAATACTAAAGACATTCCAAAGATAAAATCTAATATATTAATTTAATAGGGGTTTTACTAATGAAATAGCTATGGGCAATTAGTGAATTGGATTGATTTAATAATGAGACAGAAACTGATATATGATGAATTAAAATATATTTATTGACAATTGTTGTTGGCAAATGCACGCAGGCATTTTATTTATAAAGTAACATTACTCTAGGACATTTAAACAATAATTGATACGTTGGCTATTATTTAATTGCGCCAATATTATTTAATGGAAACAAATACCCTAATATATAACTAATCACTACATTAACTTTTATCAGTTATGCCCTTTCATCATCAGTCCGTGTGGCTACTGTACATGAAATCAAACCAAGTCTGGAGTGAAACTTAATAATACATCTGACTATAATAATTTTATATATCAACTATGGGCTTATAAAGCATCCCAGATAGCTTTAGATCGAACGGGTTTTCAAGAATGCTTCGGTTCAATGCCGAAGACTGCATATTAGGGAGGAAAGAGTTGGCTATAACGATTTTACTAATACGCTAGGCACAAGTAAAATATAATAATAAAGTTGCTCTGCGGATGGAAGAATAGTTTTAGGTTTTTTGTGACAAACGTTTTACCCAACAACCGGTCGTCATGCTGTTAATGGGGAACCTTTATTTGGTTCAGAGGCGGGGGACTTACGTGCTAATCTGGTCCATATCTCAGACTTCGCGACTGCACTACCCATAAAAAATAAAGATGGGCTGGACTTACCGTGGCTCCATCTTATATATATAAAACAGCATGAGAAAATATTAATAAGTTTCACATCTGCCAAGCCGAAGGATATAAATTAAATATATATTAAATGAACACCAGTTCATCAGCTTGATCAAAACAGCCAACTCTTCTGTAGCATGAGAAATACGATATGCTACTGAGGGGAATATATATCTATACAAACTTTACTTTATCCCGTTCAATCTCTTTAGTTACTTATAACTACTAAACTTTTAAATGGGGGGGGGGGTATATTTAATAAGGGACTTACGAATACTTTACTAAAAATATACTTATGATTGCACTCCAGGCTAGTTTAATCTTTAGTAAGATAAAAATTAAAGGTTGAAAAGCCACATTTTATATTTATATTAATTAATTTACTAAATGACAAAATATGAATTTGGGTTTCGAAACAGCGCACGAAATGACGCTATATAAATAATAATACGGAGATTTTAAATTTATATCTTTAAAAACATATTCTATAATTAAATGCACGCTGTTCCGAAACATAGGCATAATTAATAATAATTAAAAATAAGCAAAAGAAAAGCAAAATATAACTGCAGTGATTAAATTATATAGCAAAACATTAAGTAACACAGAAATTTAGCAAAAGTATTTCATTTATAGAAAGTGTTTACAATATTGAATTAATAAAGAAATTTACAAAAGTATTTCATTTTATTAGAATTTAAAGATTATTTGGAAAACAATTTAGAAAGAAGTTTCAATAATATGGTTAGCTAACATGATTTTGAAGAAATAATGATTGTTTTTGAAATTCAAACAGAGATCTGCTATTTTAAATAATATTATAACAGTTCTATAGCTGGACTGGATAGATTTGAGCTGGAATGAAGGAGAGTTCTTTGGTGGCTTGTAGCATCTTCAATTTAGTTGGGAGACGATTTTAAAATGGTGTTGGAACGAAAGCAAGTCCCTTTTAGTGGCATACGGCATCTTTCATTTGGTATAAGCTTGTTGGTTGTTGCTTCGGCATTGGATGGATTGAACTTCGGTGTTCCATCATGGGAACAGCAGCAAAATTTTGCCTGACTTTAGCCGGACACGGTAATATTAAACAATTTCTAATTTGGATAGTAATAGCTCTTCAAAAGCAAGATGGAGTATATCTTTTCCCGCTTAAAATAAGGCCTATTTATACATTTTCACAAAACCGTAACACCTTTTTGGAATTTCGTTTGCCTCGGGACCAATTGACTTTTAGTTAAACAAAAGAATATAATCCAATTTCTAAAATAGATAACGTCTCCGAGGTGTTACATTTAATTTACTTAAAATTTATTAACATATATAAATTATATAATTTGATTCAGTTTCATTAATTAAATTCCTTTTTAGGTGTTAAAGAAATGTTAAAGCTTAGCAGAAGGAACGGTATTCTGATTTAATCATAAAGTCTTTTGTTGAAACAAAAATCAATCAGTAAACAGATTTTACATTTACCCAGGGTCGGTCCTAATTGATTTCTTGTTTACACAAAATTCTCATTTTTAATTACAAACGGATTTTTATTTTACTGAAATAATAAATATGGTTTTAATTTCTCCTTATATGTAAAAACAAAAAATACTTAATTGTAATTATTAATTAGAGAAAATATAACTTACTATTAAAAATTTTCGGCTGAACGTTTTCGAGGAACCATGCCTCATACTCATAGCCTTCATGAAAAGTGCAATAAATATATGCAAATGTAAATATTCAAATAAGCTACTGTTACGTAGCCCATTTTTTCGAGATCTCGAAGCATGTGTCCTTTGTTTTTACAATATTATTTGTTTATTTAAAAAAAATCAAATTTAAAGAAAATATTTTAGTTTCAATTATATATGTAAAACATTAAATCAGAAAACCATTAAATATAATTTAAAGAAAATGTTTTACATTATTTTTATTTAAACTTAAATCTATATATCATTCCCATGTTTAACTTATCCATCCACATACGAATATAATAGCGAATATAATTAAGAATTGACTGAAAATTAATAAAACATTTTATAATAATTTATGAGCATTTCTCCGCTATAATTTGATCAAACCTGTCTAATTATAGCATGTTTTCATATGTAAATGGATGATGCAATTCAAGTGGCCATGATAGCAAAGTTTTCCCGCTCGACTTATATATAACATTTTTACATTTAAGATAGGTTAGAAAGTAGTTCAGACGAGTAGGTCATTAGGTTGATGGTGAAATGGAAAGAGATTGGAAGGTTTACGTTTCAATATATGTAGAAATACTTTCTCTAAGCAAGAAATGTTTAGAAATTTTAAAAAACAAATTAATGAAATTTATTCATATTTCAGGAAATAAATTACAAAATAAAAGTAAAAGTATAGCCTCTGAATGTATTTGTAAGTACTTAAATTGGGACATGAAGATGAGTAGTCACAGAAAAGTACTGTATGGAGATGTCATATGTATAGTATCTAATATAGAGCATATGATAAAGGGTGTTATTTATGTTGGAAAAATTGATCAAATAAAGATTAAATGTAAAATGAAGATTATGAAGGAATTTGATATGAATTCTCTTAGAAAAATTATTAAGCCTGAGAGAGATTTAGGAAAGGATAAGATCAAACTCAAAGGAGTAAAGGAAGAATTATTTAATTTAAATCATCTTAAGAAAGTGAAGAATAAAATAAGATATATTAAAAAGATTAGAGTTAAATCTAGTAAAGTGAAAATGAAATCTTGTAAAAAAAAAAACTTGTTAAAAAAAAGGAGATCAAGAATATAAACACAAGGTTTAAAGTAACGAATAATGCTCGCAGTTTGGTTCCATGTCCTGCAAGACATGATTAATAAAAAGTCATACATATTGTTTAATATAGAATTTAGTTTTTTTTTTCCTGGCTTATTTAATGTTGCTAAAATATAATAGGAATAAGTATTTGTAAAAGCATTAAATGTTTTTATTGTTTTTTTTTTTGTTTATTCGACAAACATAATTTTCTAATTGAGGAATGATCTTAATGTAAAATTTAATGTGTTATTAATATTGATTGTTGTTTATCGAATTCATTTTTCTTTCATAAGGGGGACAGATTGTAACCTTCCAGGTTGGCACCAGAAAGAAATGTGGGAAGGTCACATTTGTGCTAACAATGGCTGAAAGTAAGTAGTTGAGAAAAATGAATTGTGATATAAGCTAATATTTAAAATTGAGTTTTTTAGGAAAACTAAACTTAAATTGTGATGTAATTTGTTAGTTGAAGTTAGGATTTAAACATAATCAAAATTTTAAATGGGTATATTGATTGGTGGAAATACATGAAGGATAATTTGGATTTGTTTAGGATGAATAAGATTAAAAAGTTAACTAAATTGTGCTTATATATGGAAAAAAATTAAGGGCCAATTATCATATCTAAATAATTGTAAATTATATAAGATCATTCCTAAGTCATGTGTGATTAGTCTCAAACGGAATAAAAAGATATCAAATAATCCTAAATTGATTTATAGATTGGAAAATTATCTGTTACAGAATTTTATTAATGAGAAATACTATATCTATAGATGTTCATTGGATAAATTTAAAGGTTTACATAAAACAGTAAAATCAATTTTGAAAGTGATAAAGATTTGGGATACTTTCAAAAGTTTTCTAAATAATTACCGTAATAAATGGAATTATAAAATTAATATTAAATACGCTAAAAAATGGGAATGGTTTTTTAAAAAATTTAATTATACAAGATGATATAGAAGTGATAATGTCCGGAAGTTGGATAGTAAATACACGGAATGTATAAATCTAAATTCGAATAATTATATAAATTTAACGGACTATAAATTTTCAACTGAACAAAGTATTTTATTGAATAAAAATCCATTTTTTATTCCATTTATAGACAAAGATATAAAGAAAAAAATAACCACGGATATTGAATTGGCACATATATCATATGAAGAAAAAAAGAAACTGCATTGTGTTTTGAATAGTCATTTATATGAACTTGATATATCTGTTAGAGATTATAACTACAGAAGAATAATAGATGAAATTAAGAATGTATGTAATGTGTATAAATTAACAATATGTAAAGAAGATAAAGGTTGTCGTTTTGTTGTGATATATAATAGGGATTATCATGATAAAATAGATCTGGTAATAAAAAAGAGGGATATATTGGATTGTCTAAAGAGATCGGAAGACAAATATGATAAAGACTAAATATGTAAATTTATTAAAAAAGATGAAAATTTGTAGATTTATTGATGATGAGAAGTATAATTGTTTATATCCTAGGTCATATGAGAATCCATATATATTTGGTAAGATTAAGACACATAAAGAAGGTAACCCTTTAAGATTACTATTCAATTTTAGTGATTTTATATTGAATAAATTTTGTAAATATTTGAAGATCGGAAGAGCGATTGGTTATGGGCAGTATTGTATAAAAAATACAGAGGCCATTATTGATGAATTGAATAAGTTGAAAGTAAATAGAACATAGTATTTTTGTGATGGATATAGAGTCAATGTATCCTAGTATTCCTAGATTGAAAAGTATCGATGTAGTAATAAAGGCATTATCGCTACACATTACTGATGATAACATTATTAATATAATAAAGGAAAGTTTAATTTTGATAAATAACAGTTTGTTTTTAAATATAATAATCAATTTTGGAAATAAATAAGGGATGGGTAATGGATGTGCAATTAGTGGGTTAATGGCATCGATTTTTATTAATGATATGGAAAACAATATTATAACAAGAAGTATAATTAAAAAAGAAGTAATATATTACGTTAGATATGTCGATGATAGTTTAGTAATAGGGAATAGAAGGATAGTACATAAATTATTTAGAAGTTTAATAATAATGCGGATAATATCCGTTTTACTATGAAGGAAATTGATAATGAGATTAGATATCTAGATATTGAGATGTTTTTGAGTCAAGATGGAAATATTGTGATTAGGCATTTTGTTAAAGATGATAAATTGAGAAAAATTATACCAATTGATTCAAGGCAGCCATGGATACAAAAGATGAACGTAATAAAGAATTTTAAATATAAAAATGATAAATTTAACATTGATAGAAATTTTGCTAAATTGCAAAAAGAAAAATTTAAACAAGATTATGTAAAATGCGGATATGGGATAAGACATATTAATAGTATTTTTATAGGAAATTATAAAAAGAGAAATAAGAGAAATAATAATAAAGATAAGAAGAAATGGATTAAAATTTCATATTTACCTAATGTATACAAAATTTTATCTAAAAAAAGGAAAAAATATTTGGATGAAAATATTAATGTGGGATGGGCTAATAGTAGAAATTTAGATAAGTTAATAACTAATTATAGGTTAATAGACGAGATACAATATAAAAGGGGAATGGTTTATAAAATTACTTGTAAATTTTGTAATATGGTTTATTATGGGCAGACAGCAAAGCAATTGAGCGAAAGAGCTAAGGAACATAGATCGGAAGCTATCGATAGGAAAGATGATAAGTCAGCATTATATGTTCATTATTTACAAACTGGACATAAAATTAATTGTACTGATAGTATAAGGGCTTTAAATTATATAAAAGATGTTAATAGACGCAGATTTTATTATACATTATATTATGTATAATAAAACTAATTGTATGAATATATATAAAGCGTCTATTGGAATGAATAATAAATGGTTGATGAAAAAAGAATGGATAGATAACTGATGTGGATGATTGTTTGGAATGCATTTTACGAAATGAAGATTTAAATTATAGTAGAGTTGTATAAGTTATATGATAATATAGGCTGTCCAATTCAGTTTCAGCTGTTCTATATGAATTGTTTATACTAATTGTATATTTCTTTTATTCTTTTGTCTTTTATTTTTTACTTATCATGTATTAACATAGATGTCGCTATGTATATGTAGTCGTAGTATTTTTGGAAGACATGTTTGAAAAGGGCAAAAAATAAATTTGCCGAAAAAGGCTTTTTATATAATTAATATAAGTGTTATGTTTTGTTGTTTATAAATATGTTTTTATAACATTTTATTTGATTATATTGTATATATAAAAAAATGAAATAGCCTTAGAATTTTAAATTTTTTGCTGGAGATTGTTTAAAGTTTAAAAATGGATTGTTTATGCAGTTAATTGACCACTTTATAAGTATTTATTAGTATTATTGTGGTCAATTAGGTATTTAATGTAAGGAAGGGAGATAGTTTATTAATGGAATTGATACATCTTGTCGGAAAGATGCAAAGTTATTTTATATTATTGTAGTATTAGTTGGATGGTTTCAAAATCCTTTATTCATTAATTCTTATCCTTTTGTCAACAATTAATAGCAGTTTCAATTATATTTAGTTAAGATAGTTTAATATTTAGATTGCAGTGTATGTGTATGCATGTATGACTCTGCATTATGTTTCATTTCATTTTCATCTTTAATAACAATAAACAATAGTACATTCACAATAAAAACATTTAAATAAGAGTAATTATCTTAAATGTTTTTAAACAAATATATATTTCCAATAATTAATAGATAGTTAAATCAATGAATTATTTTATAAACTGAATAAATTATTAATCATTTTTATTTGATAGTTAATTAATATTAATTTTTCTTTCAAGTTTGTAAAAGCTATTTATTTTATTATTTGTATTTTTTTTCTTGTCTTCATTTAGTTTTAAAAATCAAAATGATTTTTTTTTTGAAAAGATTTGTTTTTGCAGATGTAATTAGTTAGTTAGCAAGATGCGTGGGAGTAACCTTGGGAAGGGAAAATGAACTTTGCTAAAAAGAGTTTTAGTTTTTAACAAAGATTTCCAGTGTAAAATTTGCTCTTTGTAAGGTAATTGTAACCAGTAAACAGTGGTTCATGTATTGTAAAAATTAAAGGCAGTTGATGAAGTCAAATTGACTTTGAAAAGACTTTAGAGTAAACCTTCCAAAGGAGCTTAAGAACTTTATTATGGAAAAAAATTAATTAAAGAAATGCAATTCTAAGGTTTTAAAAAAAAAGGTACGTCGGTTTGATTAACTCTTCGATTTAAACATTTCTGAATTAATCCCTTTATAACTATTACTCTTTTAAAAATGTATGTTAATAATGCCCAGTCTACATTATTTCATTTAATTGCCATTTTAAATAAGAATGGATTACATAAATATTATTGTTGTATCATTAAGCGTGTTTTTTTTATATATATGCAAAACGCATGCAGAACTGTTCAATAGAATATATTTTAATTTCTCACTATTTTTCATGTAGTGTTCTTTGTGAAGATTATACATAGACTTAAGGATATGTTTATTTTGATAGATCATACTATGTTTAAGTTCATCATAAGGAGATAACAGTATTCATTTATTTGATATTTCTGGAACTAATACGTATTTTTAAATTAAGGAAATAAAATGTAAGCTACTTCTGTTTAAATTGGATAGAAGGATAGAAATGCGGGTAATTTTTGTTCTCTTCAATAAGGATGGAATATAAAATAAAGCATCATTAATTATGGAATTACTAAGGACAATTTAAAGTATTATTAAATGCTATTCAGAAAAATACTAAGGATATGTCTTATATTTTCAGTATAATAAAGGAGAAATTCACTGCTTGTGTATGATTTGGTACCTCGAATGCTGGGCATATTTAAATTATGCTTATATTTTTTTTAAGTTATACTGCAGAAGTGCATTTTAGTTTAAATTCAGTTTGGAAGGTGTCCCATATTGTTTCGTAAAACCTGGAACCAAGCTTTGCAAGTGAACTTTTATTTTAAATTACAAAACTAATAACTTTGTTTCTTTATTTTTTTTTATTGCTTGTCATAATTAATATATATGATAGGTAGATAGGCAGGGCCGGTGGAAGCGGGCATGCAACGCATGCTAGGCATGCGGGCGCTGGCAGAAGGAGGAGCCATCACTGAGAGATTAGCATCTGAAAAAGAAGGCGCCATCCCAGAGAAATTAAAACTCTACTAACAAAAATACTCACATTTGAAGAATATTATTCTCAAATGTTTATTTACAAAAATTATTGAGAGTAGATTGTTGAAAAACATATGAAGTCATATTATATCTTATTAAATGACACACACAAGCAGGCCTGCACACAAGCTCTGCTTAATATTAAAAATATAAAACAATCAAATCTATTATTTATCATGAACAATAAACTAAACATAAAGTTTATTATATTACAAATTTCATATTGTAATGTTTATATTGTGCCCTTTTGTATGGGTCTCCAGATATATGATATAATTTAAAATATGACTAGCTCAATTAAATCATTATGCTCAGCTAAAATATGTACAACTATCTATTTAATATATTTTTATATTGCTTATAACTTATCATATTAATTATCATAATTTATCAGAAATCAGCATAATTCGGATATGTCTGTACTAATTAAATAAATATTTACTAAAAATCATGAGACTATGAAGTGAAGTTACAATTAGTAATTGGACTTACATTGAGTCAATGTCTTTCCAAGACACTGTCTCAATGGCATAAGAATACTATTACCTCTTTATTATCTCATTACTAACTCTACAGCATTCTTATGACTTTTATAAATGAATTATCTTTAATAATAATAGATAAATAAATCTCAAACTTGTGTTAAGGAAATATAATTAAACGATCTCAGGTTCTTCTAATTACCTTAAAGTAATCATAATTCGTGCAGATAGGAATGATAAGGGATTTAATATCAAACCTAAATACACCTAACTTATTCTAATAACAATAACTAACAATAATAATAATCTTTAGTGCATAGCTTAATTTATCTATATGATTATACTATTAATCACTAAGAAAATAAGTAAATCATATACATGTCTTTACATTTTCATAAATAGTACCTTAATTTGTTAAGTAGACCAAAATCATATAAGTGCCATAACAATTAGTAGCAATAGATAATATTGTAATGATATATTGTGCATTATAGTTCCATTGTGACCCATTGTAATATTATATGTTAATGTCGATCCATTTCTATAAATTATATTAATAAAATATTGTGTTTCTTTCTCTAATAATAAAATAATAAATTCACATTGTGCAAATACATTGTACATCAAATTATCTGTTGTCAAATGCTGTGGTATAAAATGATGAATTCGACACACTTTTAAAATAATCTTAGAAAATTGATTTACATCAATTTTAACAAGTAACTTATTGACCCTGGTTTACACTAATACTACCGGAACTAAAGAAAATACAAACAAAAATAGTAAAATAATAATATTACAAATTTTTTTACACTGATACTATTTCCATAATCATAAGTAGATAATTTCATACATTTATTAAATGTCTAATCAATAACATTTAATTAAGATTATGACTTTAAATTTAATGAACTGATTTGATATCAATTAATATAAGAAAAAAGTTTTATATGAGATATCATTCATGTAGAATGCCATGTAAATAAAAATCAAACTTTAATAATTAGAAATGCTATTCACTTAAGTCTTACTGTTATTTATATTATAACGAATTAGGATGTATTACATTTACCATCAGTATTACTCAAATATTAATTGAATCAGATAAACTGATATAACTTTGTGTATAATAATCAATTATTGATTATCACTGTTTATTTCATTTCAATATAATATTATACTAGATGCCTTATCAAACATATGCAATACTCATTATATGTACTTTTCAAAAAATAATACTTTAGAAATTAATCAAACAACTTCAAATTTTATAAAGCACCATATTTTAAATAAAATTCTATGATTCTTTTCCATTTAATTGTTACACTTTATTTATGAGTACTCTTATTCCTTCCTAATAAACTTCTATCTACAAATATCATTTAAACCTTATTTAATTTCAGAAAAACAAATAACCAATTTCAAGGAAACAAAAATAATAACGATCCAAACTCTCTTCAATACCTCTTCCTCTATACACAAGAAGTCCTTCAATCAATATATAAATTTCTATATAAAATTAACTTTCTTATCTAATAAAAATAAAATATATAGCTTAGTATACTTCTTACTTAACTTGATATTAAAGGAATTGTTAACTTATGCTAATAATAGATCTAATTCCTAATATTGTAACAGAAACATTAAAATTTATTCACGAAAGAATCATATAATTATTTCTAGGTTCTCATATTACGTTGTACTAAATTTACATCATCAATTTAAAATATGCATATTAAAATAAAACTGTTATTATTAATCTTATGTGTGTATATTATTTAAACATTAATACATTCATTCAATAATCATATAACATTTGGTTGATCTAAAGAAAACATAGTAAATACATCAAATTATTATTATTATTACACAATTTTTACCATAAATGATACTTCAATGTACAGTCCATTACACGATGTCCTCCAAGATTTCAGTTTTACAAAATAATTTCACATTTACACTCAACAATTATTCTTTAAAATATTATGTGTTGTATAATTATAAAATAAACTTAATGCAATAAAAAGTTATATTAGTATTTAGTTATTGTTTAAAAAAAATGTAAATGTACCTTTCCTATCTTTAATAAATCAATAATTAATGAAATATTTATGTTAGTTAATAAATAAAACATATTACATCACATCCAACGGTGTCTTCTTTCACTATATTGTTCTTTATCCTAGGTACAAATTTTCACCAAACATTACTTCCTTTTCCGGTACATCACGTGTTTTTTAAAAGTTTTTATGGAATAAATGAAAACGTTCTTTTTTTTTTTAAAAAAATAAAATAAAATAAAAATAAAAGTCAAACTCAGTTCCACCATAAACAAAATAAAATTAAAATAGTTTATAGGATCCATATTCATTTCTTTAAGGAAAAATTTTTAAAAGTTATTATTTTTAAAATTAATCTATAGTTTATAAAGTTCTTGTTTAATTATTTTAATTGATTTGGGATATCCACGTATATTTGCGCATTCCGTAACAGATATTTAGGTAAGATTATTTTTAGAGTCTTCTATACGACCAGCGTTCAGACTTTTAATATAATAATTTTATTTATAGGTACGTCTTTACCCATTAAATTTCCAATTTATTTGCCTTTTAAAACTGTCAAAATGTAGTCTTTTAAACCATAAAGACTTAACAAGGCAAATATTTATACAATTACTGTTACATATTATATCTTTACCAAGATATATATTTAAATTTATAATTTACAAATACTTGCTTCATAAAGAAGTATTTCTTTTTTTTTAAATATCTATTTTATAAAAAATTAACTACCATTAGCTTTTAAATTTATACAAAGTCCAACGTATTACTGTTAGGCATCTAATAACTCTCCTAGTCAATCCAGCGTTTGTTAAATTTTCAGTATAAAGTCTCCAATACATTTTATCCTTATACGATGTTTTCATGACCATTTGATAGTAAATTGAGCTTCAATAAGAAAACGATCAATAGGGAACTATAATAAATTAACACTGCATATTTATTGGTAACTTTTATAAATTATTTTAAAAACTACTCTCTTATAATTTTAAAACGATTTTGAGAGCGTCTATAATTACTTAGCTATTTCTAATAGCACCTTTTACTTTAAGAATTTCAATCACAAGTCCCCTCCGAACAATTGAACCTTGGTTTTATACCCGAAGAAAACTCCCACTTGATTGGTGAATTAAACAATCGACTTGCTAGCTTATTTACATATTTTACCAACAAGACAGAATTAAAAATAAATAATGACTTATTTAATATTTATTATTTATCACATTATTAAATTCTTAAATTAATCTTTCTTGTTTATTTAAACCCATTAAACATTTTTAAAATATTCTTTCTTACTTTATTTCACTTTTTAACTTTTATAAGATTATTTTTATAAACAAATTAAGTCTATTTTTATTCGTTACATTTTTAAACAGTATTTTAAAAATCAGATTTAATGTTTCACATTAATTATTTTTATTTTTATCTCATGATAGTCAAAATAATATTTATAAATTTTATAACAGAATTTTTAAAATAGTTTTGCAACTTTACTAAAAAAACTCCCAAGCATGTGTATATGTGTCTAACTAACATCTGTTTTACAACAGAGCTACAGACGCTTGTAATAATCTAAAAATAAACTAACAATTCACTTTTAAAAATAAATATTTTTAAAATAAATAATATCTTCTAACAACTTTTAAAATAATACTTCAATATTATTAAAATCAAATATTAATCTTCTATTATGTACTACCAATAATTAAAATATTTATATCCATCTATTAAATTTTAATCTTTATCAACAATAAATATATGCATTCAATTTTAACTTGTCTTTTAAAAACTTTAACTTTAAACAGTTATTTATTAAATTTATTAATGCAGTATTAATTATGGCCAGTTTTCCCAACCATATACTATTATCACTCCCATTGAAATGTCTCTCTCAAACATCAGCACAATTTTCACATATCAAATACTCATGAATTACTTTAGTTACACTTTTTAAAAGATTGTTATAAACAAAATTAACATCATATAGTTAAATATATCTTAAATTTAAAATTTTTAAATAGATTGATACAACAATATATGGAGACCCATACAAAAGGGCACAATATATATATATGGAAAACACATGCAGAACTATACTACAGAATGTATTCTAATTTCTCACTATTTTTCGTGTTGTGTTTTTGTGATGATTATACATAGACTTAAGGATATGTCTATTTTGATAGATCATACTATGTTTAAGTTCATCACAAAGAGATAACAGTATTCATTTATTTGATATTTCTGGAACTAATACGTATTTTTGAATTAAAGAAATAAAATGTAAGCTACTTCTGTTTAAATTGAATAGAAGGACAGAAATGCGGGTAATTTTTGTTCTCTTCACTAAGGATGGAATATAAACTAAAGCACTATTAATTATGGAATTATTAAGGACGATTTAAAGTATTATTAAATGCTATTCAGAAAAATACTAAGGATAATTGCATATTTAATCCAGAACTGCACAGAGATTGTCTTATATTTTCTGTATAATAAAGGATGAAATTCACTGCTTGTGGTATGATTTGATACCTCGAATGGATATGCTATGAACAATAAGAAAGGTTCTGGGCATAATTATTCTTATATTTTTTTAAGTTATACTGCAGAAGTGCATTTTATTTTAAAATTCAGTTGGAATGTGTCCCATATTGTTTCATAAACCTGGAACCGAGCTTTGCAAGTGAACTTTTATTTTAGATAACAAAACAAATAACCTTTGTTTCTTTATTTTTATTACTTATCATAAGATATATATAGATATATATATATATATATATATATATATATATATATATATATATATATATATATATATATATATATATATATGTATACATACAGTACATACAAAGATATGTATAAATAATAAATAGATAAATAGGCTTATTTATTATTATATTGTTTTATAATCTGTGTTATATTGATTTTCGAGACCGTCTCTGAAGCGTGTCTAAGTGACGATATACTGGTAAAAATTGATTGTGTTCAAACAGGTCTTATTATTCTTTTACGAAGGTAAAAGGAAATAAATGTTTTTTTAATGTTTTATTATATAGGTTTACATTTATTTTGTATAATTTATTATCTCAAAGATTGATTTTTTTTTAAATCAACTAACGTATAATAGAAATAGTTTTGCAAGATAGGAAAGAAAGTTTGTTCGTAATGATTTATAAATATTGAATTTTAAGAAGTAACCCAAAGTTTATTCTAGATTAAAATTTATACCTTAATGCAATATTTAATTGTCATATTACCTGCTTAGTGTGTAATTTAGACTTAATATATATACTTTTTATTTGTGAGTGTGTGTTTGTTTTGCACAATTATGATCGATTTGTTTGATAAAGTTCAGTTTGTGTATATTTTGTGCATGAATTCCGTACCCTGTCATATTCTACTGAGTTGAACGGATTGATATGCTATCTGGGGGTATATGTCTGCCAGCATGTATTTATAAGGTTCGATATTTAGAGAAGCTATGAGAATAGAAAGAAATCTGACTGCGTTCTAAGCATTTAGGGATAAAAGATCTTGCTTATTTAGTATATGTTAATAATTTGTCAAGAGTAGAGCCTAGTTTATTTTATATGCGTATGATTAATGATATTTTTGAAGTGATGTTCTTAAGGCCCTGGTGATGAGGAATTAAATCTCACCAATAATGTATTTAGAAATAGAAGAGTTATTGTTGAAATATGTTTAAATGATGTTTAGGAAGTTATGTGACATTTTTCTTAGATTCTTGGTAATGAGGAATTGTAAAAGTGTTCAGCAAGAGTTATTTTTCCTCATGTAGATTCCCCTTATAACGTGTAATATGTAAAACCATGAAAATATAGCTTTGTGTTAATTAATATGTGGCTAGATAAATTGTTAGATTAACTCTTCATGTGCTAATAGTGTCATATTTTATTGATGAATTACGACATCATTTGAAATAAAATAATTGTATGATATTTTCTTAATGAATAGAGAATTATAGAAAAGATTGTTGTTTTATATTAATGCAGCTTGAATGTACACACACATGCATAATATAAATAATACCGCAGTATATAAAGTATAGAGGTATTGAAATTAAAAATGAAGAATAAATGTTTCTTTGGAAATACATTACATTCATTTAAAAAAGAAGTATAAAGTATTAAGATTAAAGCGGGAAATAAATATTTTAAAATACAGTGTATTTATTTAAATAAAGGTTATAAATCATCAAATCATCAGAATAAACATGATTTTGTTGCTATAGCTGAAAGGTATACATAATTGTAAGTGATTATTAGTCATTTAGAGAAAGTTGTTTTGCTGAAAGCCAAATAAGTAATTTGATTTATTTGTTAATTAAGTGTGAAATCCTCTCAAAGTATTTTTTGTACTAATAGAATAACATGTTATTTATTTATTGTCATATAGATGAAACATGCAGGCAAAGCCTGTGTTCAAAGTCAGGGATATTTAGGTTTTGTTATTATTTTGCTTTGATATTAGGGATAATCTCAATCTGATGCTAAAAAGTTTATTTGATAATCTAAAAATATGTAAAACAAAATAGTTCATTTAGAAATATTATGTTAAAACCAAGTTTATTTGTTATAATAAATGATTTGTTTTGGTTATTTAAAATATTAAGAACTGTGTGTTGAGTTATTCTTGTGTACATTCGTATTCCCATTTCCACTTCTCCACATTTCATAAATCTATTACAAAATAGATATATTATTTTAGAGTTATAATATTAAATCTGCTGGTGTCTGACAATATTGTTTCTTAATCCAAACATTATAAAGAACATTTGCCACTTGATAAACATATTAGAAAGGTTGCCAAGTCAGTGTATTTGTTAGATTATGATATGAGATTAAAATACCCCCTATCTCTGTCACTATCTTATTATTGAAACACAGTAAAATGTTTTAGTCAATGTGTTTCATTATGTTTTCTCATACTTTAGAATTATAACTTTTGGGCCAATGTAGTTTATTTAATTCAACTGTGTTTGTTAAAGTCCCTGAAATCTTATTGTTTATTTCTTGATTGGCATTAAAGTAGATGTTTAGATTGTATTATGCAAAGTCATAGAATTGTTTAAGAGTATAATTATAGCAAGCTGATATATGTTATACTTGGATAAAAGAAAGAAATTAAGTTTAAAAAGTATATTTTTATAGACTGTATCAAATAAACATTATGATTCTTTATCATACAATTAATTAACAATTAATTTACATTATATTG